>BPLQ01009684.1:55000-434974 GCA_021605075.1 Caerostris darwini | reverse complement strand
AAACCCTGAAAACACACACATTTGTCAACGAAAATATGAAATAGAAATGTGTCCTGTTGAAGGAAAATGCATTATGTCAGCGCATTCGCGAGATTCCATTACATTTTATTCATTGAAAGAACAGATAGAATTTACAAAACTGAATTTGAGTTCGTTCCCTCTTCGCTATATTCTTCGTGTCATCTCGTTTATTGTTCGCATTCGTATCCATCCGCGAAAGCGAGTGTCTGGGCTCAAAGCGAAACAGGTGTCCGTTGCAGAACTACTTCCTTCCGCGACATCCATACTTTTCGAACACAGTTGAGCGGCGGGAAAAATATACTTTATTCGCGATCCTTTGTGTTTATTTTTCCCCTCTTGTTGATTCCTTTTTCCTACAATTTTTTTTTTGTTTCGTTTTGTTTTTCTTTGTTTTGTTTTATTTCTATATTTCCCCCTCTTTCTTCTTCTCAATGTTCTGGTTTCAGTTTCAAATTTGCCGTTAACGCTTGTCAGAAATGACAGTACCCTCCAAAGACAAACGGAAAATGAAATTACATTTTCTTCTTTCTTTCCGCCATTTTCCTCACTGCGCGTTACAGTAAACGATTTCGCTGTTGCCAAATATTGCGAAGGAATTTTTATTTATTTTTTTTTTTTTCAATAAAATGTTATCTGAAAGTATTATATGTGTTAATGATGTGGGCCGTACAGAAGAGAGTTTTTCCAGGATATTCTCTTCAAATCAAAACTTTCTTTAAAAAAAGAATTGTTGGTTTTGAAATGTTACAGTCGTCCAGATGCTCTATCAAATTTTTTGAAAGATTACTTTTTTTTTATATAGGACTGGAAAAAATGTGTTTATTTTCGCTGTTCTAAATGGACATTGCTAAAAGATTTATCAATCGCGTTATCAAAATTTAAATTTCCTTTTAATTTTAGCATGTTTATTAGTCTATTTATTTATTACATGTCATTTTTAGTCTGAGAACTATTTAAGTAGTTGAATTTATAGAATTTGTTTTTCTATCATTGTCTTGTTGTTTTATATTTTCCGTATTTTTATTTACTCCAAGTTGCATAAAACGATAAAGCTGTTGTCAAAATACAGTAAAACATAACATGTTATCCATAAGTATAATATAATTGTGCTATATAGCATGTTAATAATATCAAATGACACTTTTAATGTACAAAAAAAATCAACAGTGTATTGTTAAAAACAAATTTGACAGTTCAAAATGTAGAATATTTTAAAAATTAATGGCCGAATCAAAGTACAATACGATGAAACACGTTTGTTATCACCACAAGTATATAAATGGAGTACAGAATTTAAAAAGCAGCCTATTCTGGGACAAAAACATCAAATTGCATTATCAGAATGTATAGTTTTTTTTATGCGTTATGAAAAAAATAAAATTCTTTAAAGGCTATAGATGAAAGTCACAAATTGAGAATTTCGATTGCATGAAAATGTAACAAATGCTGGGATATGTTACAAAGACGACAAATAATTTTTTTATCAAAAAGAGCTGCATATTAGTATTTAAAACTTATACTATGCATTTTGTAAATTGTGCATAAAAATTCATAGTGTAAGATTCAGATAAATGAATCAGGAGGAGTAAGGGGAAAATCAAACCCAAAACACTCTTGATATTTTAATTATAGCTGTAAACTGACTTGAAAAGTAAAAACATTTGAATAACTTATTTGAAAAACATTTAAACTTGCTATAAAAAACAAATTTTTAGGTATAAAAATTTAATTCTATTGCTAATAAATAATCTAAAACCGTGGTGTCCAAATCACATTACAGCATAATAGGGGACCATCTTATGGACGCACATCAAAATCTGCGATAATTATTTTTAAGAAATAGAGAGCCATAGTCGTTTCTTCATTTATTATTTATTCAGTAGCATCACTATAAATTTATTATAACGTTTATTTTATGTTTTCTACAATATTTAAATACCCACCCATATTTAATATGCTCAGTTTAAATATTTTAATTCATGTTGGTATTACTTGATGCCATACTATCGTTAATTAATACATTCGAATAGTACATGCATATAAAGAGAAAACCTCATGATATATGCATGTGTTTATGTTGGAAATCTGCATTAATAACTAATGCATAATTCTGAAACTACTAATATAAAGACTTAGAATAACAGCATAAAACTCCTTTACAAAAAATTGATATGCTAATTAATTATACATATATACCAATCTAGATTAGTTGATAATATTTACTAGAATTTTACTATCAATATAAAATCTACAGTCCTGAACAGAATTTATTTTTTAGAAGCTTAATATCATGAACGTGACGAAAGCATTACAAAAAAAATCTCAGCTTTACTTCCTCGAATATATTAAAAAAATAAATAAATACAACAACAACGGTTTCTGGCTTTCTACGTAAGACTGACTGTATTATTTAAGGGTATTACAAAAGAAAAAAAAAATTGTGCTTCAAGTTTTTTTAATAGTTTACCCAGAGGGGATCTTGGCCTTTTCATTGGCATGTGTGTGAATTGCATTTTTTCGAAGGAAATTTTTTTTTCTTTGTGACTGTACACTTCTTAATCATATTTCTCAGCGGGACGCCACTTATTATACGATGTAGCGGAGAAAAGGAGCTTGCCAGCGGAGAAAAAAATTTTAAGACAGCTTGCTGAAATAAACATTGAAATTCAATGTAGAGTTACTTTTTTACTCTGATAATATTTCTACATTAAACTAGATATTTTTGAAGTAAGTTATAAGCCAGTAGGTCTCATAAAAATATTACTTAATAAATAAAACGAATATTTTTCTTTATATATTATTCCAATAATAAAAATTGAAAAACTTAGAATAAAACACATAATAAAGAAAATTAAATTTTTACCAATAAAATATATGAATATTGTTTTAGGGAGAATGGGCCAGCGATTTCCTGGACAACTTTCAAAATTTTCGTATTGGTAACTTTTTTTAAATTTCTTTCACGAGCTATTGGTTTATTTATTTGAATGCCAACTGCCCGAGGTATTTCCAATTGATTCCTCCCTCCTCCCTCCAATTATTGCCATTACTGTATAAGGGTTGACTTATGTGATTAAATGAGAACCGATATATTCAACATGGTATACTAGCTATGTTTCTGTTTTTTTTATACCGTTACATATCTTAATTAATTAATTAATTGAACATTCTTATACTTCTGGGTGTATTTTCTTTTTATATTATAACTAATATAATTTCATTCACGAGCTTTCTTTGTTCACAGTTTTTATTTACATTTTTTTTCTATGAAAAAGTAGCTATGAATCAGTTTTGCACTAAAAGAAAATTGGTCACTGAAGATATTAAATTGAAAATGACAGTTTATATATATATATATATATATATATATATTAATTACGCTAATCACATAGTTTAATTAAAATTAAACAAAATAATTGAATACTTAAATTATTTTTTGGGTAAACTGTATATTTCGTCCCAGACGGTTATTATCATTAAAACTGTTTAAAAATTTTCAAAATTAAAACAACGCATAATTTTTTCATTACAAAAATATGATGACATATGATCAGTTTGTATTAAATAATTCATAATAATAATAGGAAATAATTCTATTGAGAGCAATTTAATGTTTACTTTAGGAGCATCATCAAGGCAGCAAAGTTTATGATATGATAAACTTACGTAATATCTTTATAAAGATGACATGATGACACACAGCATAATTATCAGTAATAATTTCTAAATATGACATTATAATCTGTATAAAGATGATTGTTTAAAAATGATGCTGATGAATAGAACTATATAAATAATTTTATAATAAACGGTTTTTATCTGTCAACAATAAAATTTTCCAATGGATCTGTGTGTATGTATTTTATAATAAATTTACTTCAAATAAAAAAAAAATGTGTTGAATTTATCTTAATGTACAGTAAAAAAATCCAAATAAATAGTTTCTTTTAATTTTTATATTTGTTTTAAACTACTGTGTACATTTTAAGTTACTAAAACAAAATAATTCCTTCAAATATTGATAAAGTATAGTTTCTAAATAAAATTGTGTTCTTTTTAATGCTTATAAAGCTATTAAGTTCTAAAGAAACGACGACTAAGTAACAATAGATACTTTCTTAATGGAATTTTCTTAAAAGAATTTCAAGTATTTTACATTGTTTCACTTATATGTACCCTTCAACAATAGAAAACCAACATAACATACTTTGTTCTTCACTTATATTTCAATTTAAGAGTTCAAGAATTTTTGTTCCCCATTTTCTTCAAATTCCTGGAGCGAGGAATAAAGTAGGAATGAATCGCAGGATAAAAGTAAAGACAATGATAGCAAGTGACAAACCAATTTACAAGCTCTTACAAAGACAGAAATTCTAAATGACACTCACTAGAACTTTTCGTCCAACAAAAATAAAAAATAAATAAAAAATTCTAGAGAATCCTCTTTCGATTTCATAGTTTTCTAGTTGATGTGATTCAATTTCGAGCAAGAGAAAAGCATTTTTTAAATGTTTCTTTTTCCAGGATTATGCTGATAACTTTAATGGAAATTTTGGAGATTTAATCAAATGGAACAGACAATTCACTTAAATAAATCGATGACATGCTATTTTTTTTTCTTCCTACACCCTCCCCCTACAAAGTCGAGTTCGAAGCTGTGCTTCCAGTAAACAGTTCTTCAAAAAGAAATCATGCCAGTGAATTTTAATGCATCAGAATGATAAACAGATGAACTAAACAAAAATCATGCGTTCCTAGTATTTAAATAGGATTACTCAGTCCCAGTCTTCAATTCTTCACCGTTTCGGCTTACGTTTTGATAAAAACATATGTTTTCACTTAGTATGGAATTCTCTTGAAGATTAAGCAAATGGTATTTTATTTTGCATTTGCCATTCATTCTTTGCACATTCCATTAAAACGTTAAAAAAATAAGGGATGAATAAGGAATGCGCAGTATGCCTTTTCATGGTGATGACCTAACATAAGTAGAATGAAAGAATTTCAGGGATAAAATCACAAAAAAGTGATCGACGCTAAAGCATACCAAAATTTTCAATGAAAGAATGCTTTTAACATAAATTAATTTACCACGATATTTAAAAACTAAAAACGTATTTAAATGAAATAAAAAATTTAAAAAGAAAAATGTCAATTAAAATAGTCATGTAATTTCATTAAGATTGGGTGATTATAACTTTTATTTTTCATAAATAGCGATTGTAATTCTTTTAAAAATAATTTTTTACCGACCTAATGTTGATTAAATTAAAAAAAAAATAAAATTATGCATTTGGAATTTTATTGGAAAACTATCTTAATACATTTAATAATTATTTATACTTTTTTAAATTTTTAATTATGTTTTTCAAATATATAAGAGTTCGATATACAAAATTAATTCTCAGGGGATATAATTTATATCTCATAATTTATGTAAAGTAATAAGAATTGAAAAAATTTGAGGCACATACTAAAAATTTATATGATCTCAATTTATTTTAGTAAGGTTTACATTTAACAATAATTATATTTAGCATATTATATTACAGTTATGATTAGTTTTATATTTAGCAATAATTATATTATAGTTGTGATTTACAGATTTACTTTTATTATATTTAATAAAGGGGCCTCATGGCCGATTGACTAGGGTCAGCGTGCATGGATGTTTGAAGTGGTTTGGAATCCACATTAAACCGTAGGTCTCCGTCTAATATTACAACCGAAAGTTGGGAGTAGGGCTGACAACCCATTCTAGTAAAAGAAAACTTCTCCTGTTTCGATATTTAATAAAAGCAATTTTAGTATGATTTGATAACTAATCTGTTATTTTACCATTCATAGTTTTACTTTAATCTAATATTGCATAAGTCTACTTTAATTTTCCCTTTTAGTTTAATTTTTCTTATAATTAAATTTATTTTCTTATATCATTTTACTTCATAGCTGTAGCAGAAATAAAATCATAATTAGCAGAACATTAAAGGTAATTTGTATATATATATAAAGTATTAAAGGTAAAGTATATATATATATATATAACCTTTAATGTTCTGCTATATATTGTAAGCATTATATATATATAAGCTTATTATAAGCATTATTTATATTGTAACACTAATCAATATATTTAACGTAATATAATTTATACAAAATAAATCGTTTAAATATTGTACATAATTATCAATGTATTTTATTCCAGAAAAACAATTATGTCATATCTTCTTTAGAGACACATTTAAAAAAAAAATTATGGTAACTAAATAAATAAGCAAATAAATCAGAAATTTTTTTTTAAAAAATCCTTAAATCACAGTAAGTATTTAATAATGATATATATACTAAACTGCTGAAACTTTAAAACATTGCCGAGATGTAACGTTTTTTATAATAATCTGCTGAAATATTATAAATATTACGCAATTAAATAAGCTAATTGATATGTATAAAAATTGAGCCTCTCATTGAAATATAAGATTTAATAAATACTGTTTAGCTTAATAAAATATTTGCTGCTTTAATACCGTCTGAATAGGGGTCGAAAAACGAAAGCACGTCTAGTAAAATTGCACCTCGAATTACATACATTAAAAGACGTTTGTCTAGACACAGTCTCAAAACTAATAAGCCGTCAGGTCATGTATTCTGTTGGAAGCATGTCACAAGCATCGCTGTTTGCCTGCACAACTCAGACAACTTGCAGGAAAACAAAAACTGGGGCACGGACCGTTGCATCTCCTTTGCTTAAATCCACACAAAGAAATGCAATTTTCCGCATCGGCTGCCTCTAATGCTGGGTTGTAAAAGGCGAATCGTTCCGAGGCTTTTTCTATCGCGTTTCAATCTTGTGCTATGATATCGTTCCTTTCCTGTTCTGAGATTGCTCACTTTTGTATAATCTGTACATAAGGGACAGTACTGGCAGTATTTTTAAAATGTAAACAATTTTTGAAACTATTCTACATTAGTTTAAATCTGGAAAGGAAATAGTCTGATTTTATTTAATCGGAAGTTCCAAAGTTTGGTATTTTTAGTAATTCTTGTTGAAGCTGAAAAGGATTTATTTTCCGTTTCAATAAGATTTTAAATGGGCTTTATATATAGGAAGTAAAATATATTTGGAAGATTTTATTCCAGAAAAATAATAATTATGCTATATCTTGTATAGAGATACATATTTTTTTAAAAAAAAGTTATGACAAATAAATAAGAAAATAAATAAGAAAAATTTAAAAGAATCCTTAAACCACAAAATGTATTTAATTTATTTCATAATTATCATCATTAAAATCATAAACGCTAAAAATGATAAATCATCAATTTAAGACTAATCATCAAATTAAAAAGTTGAATAATGCAATATCTAGTGATCTGTTGAAACTTTAAAATATTATTGAGATGTAACTGTTTTTATAATAATCAACTGACATTTTATAAATATTACGTAATTAAATAAGCTAATTGATATATATATATAAATTGAGCATCTCATTGAACTATAAGATTCTTAAACATTTAATTAATGAAAGACCACGATTCTGTTTAGGTTAATAAAATATTTGCTGCTTTAATACCGTCTGAATAACGTCGAAAAACGAAAGCACGTCTAGTAAACTTGCACCTCGAATTACATACATTAAAAGACGTCTGTCTAGACACAGTCTCAAAACTAATAAGCCGTCAGGTCATGTATTGTGTTGGAAGCGTGTCACAAGCATTGCTGTTTGCCTGCACAGCTCAGACAAGTTGCAGGAAAGCAAAAAACGGGGGCACGGGCCGTTGCATCTTCTTTGCTTAAATCCACACAAAGGAAAATCCAATTTTCCGCATCGGCTGCCTCTAATGCTGGGTTGTAAAAGGCGAATCGTTCCGAGGCTTTCTCTATCGCGTTTCAATCTTATGGCATGGTATCATTCCTTTCCTGTTCTGAGATTGCTCACTTTTGTATAATCTGTACGTAAGGAGACAGTACTGGCAGTATTTTTAAATGTAAGCAATTTTTGAAACTATTTTACTTCGATATATTGATGTGTATTCCGAAATCATTTGGAATTCTTCTGAAAGGTTTTTGTTATTTTTATTGGTGTCCGATAGCTTAAACCTGGAAGGGACAATGTTTGAATTTATTTAATAGGAAGTTGTAAAGTTTGGTGTTTTTAACAAGTATTGTTGAAGTTGAAAATGATTTATTTTCAGTTTCAATAAAATGTTGAATGAGCTTCATTTATAGACAGTAAAATATATTTGGAAGATTTTATTCTTGTTAAAGATACATATTGAAATCTGATTTAGAGATATTTATTTATCATTTATTTTTTAAATATGTAAGTAAATAAATGAGAAAAAGAGGAAAAGAAACCTTAAACCATTCTGTTTAATTTATTTCATAATTATCGTTTTAAGATAACAAATGTAAAAAAAATTATAAGTCATAAATATACGCCTAATCATCAAATTAAAAATTTGAATAATGTAATATCTAGTGATCTATTCAAACTTTAAAACATTATTGAGATGTAACGGTTTTTATAATAATCAGCTGAAATATTATAAATATTACGTAATTAAAGAAGCTAATTGATATGTATAAAAATTGAGCATATCATTTAACTATGAGATGCTTAACATTTAATAAATGAAAGACCACGATTCTGTTTAACTTAATAAATTATTTGCTGCTTTAATACCGTCTGAATAACGTCGAAAAACGAAAGCACGTCTAGTAAAGTTGCACCTCGAATTACATACATTAAAAGACGTCTGTCTAGACACAGTCTCAAAACTAATAAGCCGTCAGGTCATGTATTGTGTTGGAAGCGTGTCACAAACATTGCTGTTTGCCTGCACAACTCAGACAACTTGCAGGAAAGCCAAAAAAAAAAAAAAAAAAAAGGGGGGGCACGGGCCGTTGCATCTCCTTTGTTTAAATCCACACAAAGGAAAAACCAATTTTCCGCATCGGTTGCCTCCAATGCTGGGTTGTAAAAGGCGAATCGTTACGAGGCTTGCTCTATCGCGTTTCAATCTTATGTCATGATATCGTTCCTTTCCCTTTCTGAGATTGCTCACTTTTGTACAATCTGTATGTAAAGGGTATGTATGTAATGTACAGTACTGGCAGTATTTTTAAAATGTAAACAATTTTTGAAATTATTTTACTCCGATCTAGTGATATGTATTTCGAATTCATTTGAAAGTTTTTCTGAAAATTGTACTTTTTTAAAAAATTTTGCATTTTTTTTCGATGGCTTAAATCTGGAAGAGAAAATGTTTGATTTTTATTTAATAGGAAGTTGCAAAGTTTGGTGTTTTGAACAATTCTTGTTGAAGCTGAAAAGGATTTATTTTCAGTTTCAATAAGATGTTAATGAGCTTTATGTACACAAAGTAATAAAATATTTGGAATATTTTATTCCAGAAAAGCAGTTATGCCATATCTTGTTTAGTGATACATATTTTTTTTTAATATGATAAATAAATAAGCAAATAAATGAGAAAAAATGAAAAGTACCTTAAAACACAATACGTATTTGATTTATTTCATAATTATCCTCTTTAAAACCACAAACGTTAAAAAATTATAAATCATCAATATAAGGCTAAAATCAATTTACAAATATGAATAATGCAATATCTATTGAAACTTTAAAACATTATTGAGATGTAACGTTTTTATAATAAACAGCTGAAATAGTATAAATATTACGTAATTAAACAAGCTAATTGATATGTATAAAAATTGAGCATCTCATTTAACAATAAGATTCTTAACATTTAATTAATGAAAGACCACGATTCTGTTTAGCTTAATAAAATATTTGCTGCTTTAATACCGTCTGAATAACATATAAAAACGAAAGCGCGTCTAGTAAAGTTGCACCTCGAATGACATACACTAAAAGAAGTCTGTCTAGACACAGTCTCAAAACTAATAAGCCGTCAGGTCATGTATTGTTTGGAAGCGTGTCACAAGCTTTGCTGTTTGCCTGCACAACTCAGACAACTTGCAGGAAAGCCAAAAAAAAGGGGCACGGGCCGTTGCATCTCCTTTGCTTAAATCCACACAAAGGAAAATCCAATTTTCCGCATGGGCTGCCTCTAATGCTGGGTTGTAAAAGGCGAATCGTTCCGAGGCTTGCTCTATCGCGTTTCAATCTTATGGCATGGTATCGCTCCTGTCCTGTTCTGAGATTGCTCACTTTTGTATAATCTGTACTTAAGGCACAGTATTGGCAGCATTTTAAAATGTATACAATTTTTGAAACTATTTTACTCCTATCTAGTGATATATATTTCAAATTTATTTGAAAGTTTTTCTGAAAATTTTACTTTTTTAAAAATTTTATTGTTTTTTGATTTTATTTTATCGGAAGTTATAAAGTTTGGCGTTTTAACCAACTCTTGTTGAAACTGAAAAGGATTTTTTTGCTGCTTCAATAATAATTTGAATGAGCTTTATATATAGAAAATAAAATGTATTTGGAGAAAAAATAATAGTTAAAAGTTTTATATTATAAAAAAATTTATCATAGTTTAATTACTATTTAGGGAATATTTATTTAGTGAAAATTTTATAATATTTAGGGAAAAAATCGACTTAAAGTTAAAAAATCTTATTTTTGTAAGAAGTGTATTTATCTTTTTTGATTATTTAAATTTATAAATCTGAGAATCTTTTTTCGCTAAATAATTATTAAAATTAAAAATTATATATAATAGCCATTAAATTATCAGTGAATAAGGAGTCTAATTTAATAGTTTGTGTATGTGTGGAATTTAAATTAAAAAGTTGAAAATATTTAATATAATTAATATGAATTTCAATACTATTTTACATATTTTCTTTGTGTGTGCGTATTATTTTTGTTACATATAAGTAATATTTTTAAGAAAAACTGTTTATTAATTTGCCTGAATAAAAATAATTTTTTTTTTCTCTAGAAATAGATTTTTATTTTTTTTTAACAATTTTTATTGAAGTTCCCAAAAATATTTATTACAGGTATTAATTAATAAAAAAATATGTTTTATATGCTTAGAAAATTGTTTTTAAATTAATGAAATTGTTTTAAATAAATAAAACAATCAAATTAATCCTATTCACAGAAAATTGAAAATTCTATTTTTAAATAAAATCATTTTTTTTTATATTACAGCAGTTTGAATTATCTTTTTTCCTTCTTTATTTTAAATAAAAAAATAATAATACATCATTTTTTTTTAAATTAACAATTTGTATTTTATGTATATTGTATTTAACATAATGAAACCGTTACAACCATCAAACTAATCAATTAAAAAAATGAAACTAAATTGTTTTCGAAAAAAAGTTTCATCTTGTAAATGCATTAGTGCATCATTTTCTTAAAAGAGAAAAAAATCAATCTTAAACTTCAACCTGCCTTCGAAACTTAAGCGGAAGACTGGATCTACTTCACTCCGAGTTTCCAAAGAATAAGTGAAGGCTTCAACTAAAACAAAATGATCAGAAAGAAAGAAGAAAAAAAAATGGTGATTTTCCAACCTATCTTCTGGAAGACTGACTTTCTAACCGTTCACGTCATCTATCTTCTTTCAATATTTAAAATCGAACCTGGAACTCTCTCATCGAGAACTTTTTTTTTCTTATTTTTCCAATGGGGGCCCTCAACAATGGGAACATTCTAAAGATTTTCCTGTCAACTTCAACCACCGTGGTCTTTTCAAAAGATGGGCGTGATTTTCTGTTACTAATAGCGATGTTCGTTTCACCACCCACAGTGAAATATCATTTATTACATTACGAGCATGGATTGCTTTTTTTTCTTCCTCTTGATCATTTTAGTTTTAGACCTCCATCAATCCATTCACGCATCAGTTGTTTCTAGAAAATCGTGAAGAAAGTGATATTTTTACTTTAAATAATAATGATTAATCGCCTTTTATTTGGAAAATGGAATCATTAAAATTTCTTCAATCAAAACTAATATACGAGCAATCTGGAGTATTTTAAAACCGCTTATTTGAGAAATTTTGTATTTAAAAAACATTTTTTGATAGAGAAGGAACTGTAATTGAAACAGATTTGTGGTGTTCAACCAGTGAACCTAAAAACTGGTTTATTGGAATTTGAAAATGAAAATACCCACAAATAATCATGTTTTTATTACAAAATGTTTAAAAATGATAAAATCCTGCACAAAATTAAATTTATTTTTTGAAACTATTAAGAAAAAATTGCCTTAACTTAATATTATTATTTCTGTGCTCAAGATAGAAGCAGAAATGATATTCTGATATGTAGAAATCACAGTCAGTTGTATTGAATTATATTTTCCACTTATTATTTAATTGAAACTTATAAAATATTTCTTAAAAACGCTTTTTAATTAACGAAATTGTTTTAAATGAAAAAGTATAATCAAATTAATTTTATTCACAGAAAATGTAATTTTCAATTTTTAAATACAAAAAAATTGTGTTATTGCAATTTAAATTTTCGTTTCTTCCCTCTTCAACATAAATAATAAAACAGTAATATATCAAATTTTTAAATTAACTATATGTATATTATGCACATTGTATTTAAAATAGCGTAGCCGTTACAACCATCCAACTAACAAATTAAAAAAAAATGAAGCTAACTTGTTTTCGAAAAAAAAGTTTCTACTGGTAAGTACAATAGTTCATCATTTTCTTAAAAAGAAAAAAAAAGCAATCTTCAACTTCAACCTGCCTTCGAAACTTAAGCGGAAGACGGGATCTACTTCACTCCGAGTTTCCAAAGAATAAGTGAAGGCTTCAACTGAAACAAAATGATCAGAAAGAAAGAAGAAAAAAAAATAGTGATTTTCCAACCTATCTTCTGGAAGACTGACTTTCTAACCGTTCCTGTCATCTATCTTCTTTCAATATTTAAAATCGAAACTGGAACTCTCTCATCGAGAACTTTTTTTCTTCTTATTTTTCCAATGGGGGCCCTCAACAATGGGAACATTCTAAAGATTTTCCTGTCAACTTCAACCACCGTGGTCTTTTCAAAAGATGGGCGTGATTTTCTGTTACTAATAGCGATGTTCGTTTCACCACCCACAGTGAAATATCATTTATTACATTACGAGCATGGATTGCTTTTTTTTCTTCCTCTTGATCATTTTAGTTTTAGACTTCCATCAATCCATTCATGCATCAGCTGCTTCTAGGAAGTCATGAAGAAACTGATATTTTTACTTTAAATAATAAGGATTAATCACCTTTTATTTTGAAAATGGAATCATTAAATTTTCTTCAATCAAAACTAATATACGAGCAATCTGGAGTATTTTAAAACCACTTATTTGAGAAATTTTGTATTTTAAAAAACATTTTTTGATAGAGAAGGAACTGTAATTGAAACAGATTTGTGGTGTTCAACCAGTGAACCTAAAAACTGGTTTATTGGAATTTGAAAATGAAAATACCCACAAATAATCATGTTTTTATTACAAAATGTTTAAAAATGATAAAATCCTGCACAAAATTAAATTTATTTTTTGAAACTATTAAGAAAAAATTGCCTTAACTTATTATTATTATTTCTGTGCTCAAGATAGAAGCAGAAATGATATTCTGATATATAGAAATCACAGTCAGTTGTATTGAATTATATTTTCCACTTATTATTTAATTGAAACTTATAAAATATTTCTTAAAAACGCTTTTTAATTAACGAAATTGTTTTAAATGAAAAAGTATAATCAAATTAATTTTATTCACAGAAAATGTAATTTTCAATTTTTAAATACAAAAAAATTGTGTTATTGCAATTTAAATTTTCGTTTCTTCCCTCTTCAACATAAATAATAAAACAGTAATATATCAAATTTTTAAATTAACTATATGTATATTATGCACATTGTATTTAAAATAGCGTAGCCGTTACAACCATCCAACTAACAAATTAAAAAAAAATCAAGCTAACTTGTTTTCGAAAAAAAAGTTTCTACTTGTAAGTACAATAGTTCATCATTTTCTTAAAAAGAAAAAAAAAGCAATCTTCAACTTCAACCTGCCTTCGAAACTTAAGCGGAAGACGGGATCTACTTCACTCCGAGTTTCCAAAGAATAAGTGAAGGCTTCAACTAAAACAAAATGATCAGAAAGTACAAGAATAAAAAAAATGGTGATTTTCCAACCTATCTTCTGGAAGACTGACTTTCTAACCGTTCCTGTCATCTATCTTCTTTCAATATTTAAAATCGAACCTGGAACTCTCTCATCGAGAACTTTTTTCCTTTTTATTTTTCCGATGGGAGCCCTCAACAATGGGAACATTTTAATGATTTTCCTGTCAACTTCAACCACCGTGGTCTTTTCAAAAGATGGGCGTGATTTTCTGTTACTAATAGCGATGTTCGTTTCACCACCCACAGTGAAATATCATTTATTACATTACGAGCATGGATAATTTTTTTTCTTCCTCTTGATCATTTTAGTTTTAGACTTCCATCAATCCATTCACGCATCAGTTGTTTCTAGAAAGTCGTGAAGAAAGTAATATTTTTACTTTAAATAATAAAGATTAATCACCTTTTATTTGGAAAATCGAATCATTAAATTTTCTCTAATAAAACTAATACAAGAGCAATCTGGAGTATATTAAAACATCTTATTTGTATTTTATCATATTATTTTTCAGTAGAAATAAACTAACTGAATAAGATTTGTGGTGTTTAACCAGTGAAATTAAAAACATTTTCATTGGAATTTAAAAATTCACACAAATAATCACGCTTTTAATACAAAATTTTAAAAAAATTATCAAAACATCTAAAAAGATAATTTTTGAAACCATTAAGAAAAAATTGCCTTAAATTAATATTATTTCTGTGTACACGATAGAAAAGCAGAAATGACATTCTGATATATAGAAAGAAATGGTATTTCAATGTATTTTCCACTTTTTACTTAACCAGAACTTTTAACCTATTTTTACAAAAACGTTTTTTAATTAACGAAATTGTTCTAAGTGAATAAGGATAATCAAATTAATTTTATTCACAGAAAATAGAATTTTCAATTTTTAAATTAAAAAAAATGTGTTATTGTACTTTAAATTATTGTTTTTTTCCCTCTTCATCTTAAATAATAAAATAGTAGTAAATCATTTTTAAATTAGCAATATGCATTTTATATATATTGTATTTAAAATAACGAAACCATTACAGCCACCAAACTAACAAATTAAAAAATAAATTAAACTAACTTGTTTTCGAAAAAAAGTTTCAACTGTAAATACAATAGTTCATCATTTTCTTAAAAAAGAGAGAAAAAATCAATCTTCAACTTCAACCTGCCTTCGAAACTTAAGCGGAAGACTGGATCAAAGAATAAGTGAAGGCTTCAACTAAAACAAAATGATCAAAAAGAAGAAGAAAGAAAAAAATGGTGATTTTCCAACCTATCTTCTGGAAGACTGACTTTCTAACCGTCCCTGTCATCTATCTTCTTTCAATATTTAAAATCGAAACTGGAACTCTCTCATCGAGAACTTTTTTTTTTCTTATTTTTCCGATGGGAGCCCTCAACAATGGAACATTTTAATGATTTTCCTGTCAACTTCAACCACCGTGGTCTTTTCAAAAGGTGGGCGTGATTTTCTGTTACTAATAGCGATGTTCGTTTCACCACCCACAGTGAAATATCATTTATTACATTACGAGCACGGATCATTTTTTTTTCATCCTCTTGATCATTTTAGTTTTAGACTTCCATCAATCCATTCACGCATCAGTTGTTTCTAGAAAGTCGTGAAGAAAGTAATATTTTTACTTTAAATAATAAGGATTAATCTCTTTTATTTGGAAGATCGAATCGTTAAATTGTCTCTAATAAAACTAATATACGAGCAATCTGGAGTATTTTAAAACCGCTTATTTGTCAAATTTTGTATTTTATATATTTATTTTTTTTATTTTATTCCTACTATTAGTTCACAAAATCGCTATATATATATCTTGTTCAAATTTTCAATCGTTAATAAAATACTTTTTATTCATCGACTCAAGTTCAAATACATTTTTTTAAAACTTGTAGTGGATGACATTTGATGTTAATACAGATTTTTCAAATATTAATTCATTAATTAAATTTAATTAATTATTTTTAGTTTGTTTTAGATTTAAGTTGCATGCATCTAATAATAGATGGCGCCAGTT
The DNA here is from genome assembly GCA_021605075.1 of Caerostris darwini. Lineage (NCBI taxonomy): Eukaryota > Metazoa > Arthropoda > Arachnida > Araneae > Araneidae > Caerostris > Caerostris darwini. Next base: position 418,775 of record BPLQ01009684.1, on the reverse strand, counting down.
GTAAGAGGAGAATTTCAACTTATTTGTAATGTAATGAAAGACTTTTTTCTGCAATATAGCGAAAAAAAAGTAGGAATTGACTTTAAAAAAAATGTTTTATATTACTTGTTCAATAAAAAAGAAACTATAATTGAATCTGATTAGGATATTCAAAATAATTGAAATCGGTAATTGGTAATAATCAGTAAACCTAGAAACAAGTTTATTGGAATTTGAAACTGATAATACATGCAAATAATCACATTTTTATTACAAAATGTTTAAAAAAGTGATAAAAACAATGTAAAGATATAAAAGTAAAAGATATTCTTTGAAACTATCGAGAAAAAATTGCTTTAACTTAATAATATTATTTATGTGTACAATAGAGAAATAAATTATATTCTGTATAAAGAAAGAAATATTTCAATTTTTTTTCCCACTTGTTTAATATTTGCCAGTTTATAACATTTACTGTCAAATTAAAAATTCTGAAATAAAACACATTGATGGTGTTTATTTATTTGCCTAAACATTTTCAATGTAAATAACTTTTCCACTTTTTTTTATAAAAAGGTTTTTCGTATTTCGTCATTATGTTAATACTTTGCATTATCGTTTTATTATGTTAATGTAATTTCCATGTTGCTTATTGACATAATATAAGTTTTAGGTAATTGTCTCTCATTAGATCATCACATTAATCTAATATATTTAAAACGTTAATATTTCAGAAGAACTTTTGCAAATTTGTGCAATCTTTTTTTTTTATAGATATGATAGCAATGTTCTGTGTTGTACCACCATTCTTTGGTTAATTTATAAATAAGTTGATGAATTTTAAGAATCTATGTTTAATACAGTTATATATATATTTTTAAATTTAACTTTCCTATTTTATAAAGTCATCATAAATATTTTTAATCTATACCTTAAAATATATCAGTTACATTTATTGGTATTTTTTAATTGGCTTAACGACGTTTTTCTGACTTTAGATTCGTGTTATCTAACAATTTATTAATATGTAATGGTATATATTATCAAAATATTAAATTTTAATTATTAATAAAATAGCTAAAATCCATAAAGGAATTAAATAAAATAGGTAAAAAATATTACAAATAAGAATCAATAAAAATTTTTACTATAAAAATGTTATGTTTGGCTCATTATGAACATCCGATTGCAAAACAAATTGCGATCGATACTAAAATTAAAAAAAATTATGAAAAAAAAAAAAAAAAGGGAATGCCCACAAGGAAGTGGACGATTCTTTGTTTTGCAATACAACAAAAACACCCTACCAGCTTGTGACGTAAATAATATTTAAGATTTAATGATTAACTTTCTTACAATTACGAAAAAAAAAATAATCCATCAATTTAGCCCAACCGAAAAGTCTGTGGTAAGTTTTTCAATTCACTATTTATCGGTTTTAAATTATTTAAGTATATAATGACAACTGCATTGAGCAATATCAATACATCATTCTGTGCACGATTAAATAACACTTGATTGTTATATTTCTTTACTTGCTGCTTGCGTATTAAAACCCATTTCTTACTGTCTTATATGCATGCACTGCCGACATATTCACCATTATAGCTACAATCATACAATGAATTAACAGTTTCGATACAATAAATGTTTAAATTCCGTAATAAAGCATTGTGCTAAAAAGTGCGTCCTAGCAAGCATCTTTAAAGTAACTTTGTTCGTATACTCCGAATCCTTTTCCTTATAGTAATTTTCGTGTAAATTCGCTGACTGATTTTGGGGTGAAAGCAGAGTCAATAAGCTACATTTAATGACAATACCCTTTTATATTTTAATTATGCCTAGTTACATGCCAAAATTCTTTACAGCTTTAAGTTAACTAATTTCGATAAGAACTATGTTTACTAAAAGCATGTTTAAATATATTGGTCAACGCATTTTTATAGAGCGCGAAGTCTGGCACTGATTAAAAAGATTTATTGTGCAAAAATGAATATAATTAGACATGTTTGTTTGAATACATTGCAAGTACTGTTATAAAGTTTTTAATCAGAAGAATTCAACGTGTGTCCCCTTGGTAGCTCTGAGAATATGAAAGCGGCCATTGTATTCTTTAAAATGCCTGTAATAGCGTACACATCATCTTTTATATCAGCCTTCAACGTCTGCAAGTGGTGGGGCAAAGATTCTGTCATTGATAATGGCTCAAAAAAAAAAAAAATCAAGGAGTAATATCAGAAGCTATGATGTTGATCCATCCCTTCCTATCCACCGTTCCGGAAATTTCTCGTCTAGAATCTCACGATCTAAGGAAACCCAGTAAGGAGGGTGCTCCATCTTTCTGATAAATATTCCATGTTTGAATTTCTTATACCTGAAGTGCAATGGACAGTTCCCATAAGTCTAAGTAAACATTAACGATGATGTTTTTTCCCATAAAGAAAACGGCTCAATAACCTTGTTATCCATATGGCTGCACCAAATATTAACTTTAGAACTGTATCTTACTACCTGTGCAAAGACATGGGGAATCGCTGACCTCCAAATATAGGAATTATGTTTATTTACCATTCCAGCAGATACAAAATGCTTAATCATCATCATTCAAGTTCACGGAGTGCCTTGGTCATTATGCGACCTTTTACTCTAGAGCTGCACACGTTAAAGTTCATTGTGGAGAGAAACACATAAAATATTGTAGACATGAAAAAAGGAATAAGTGATCAAGATCTGCCCAAATTTTATAAAATTTACAATTAAAAAGTAGATATAAGAAAATGTACAATACAAAAAAGGAATTAAAGGAAAAAATACTAAAATAGCTAAGAACAAAAGTAGTAATATATACAAATAACGAATAAAATACAAAGAAAAGACAAATTAATATATACAAAAAAAGGAATAAAATAAAAAGGTGGAATATACTACAAAGTAGAGTAATTGCTGCTAGAAATGATGACTAAAGCCTAGGTCAATTTCAAATTATGCAGAAACTCCCGAGGGCGCTTAGCGTTTTCCGGCAATGTGAAATCGTATCTGGGGAGATTACGGATTTCATCATTGGGAATCAAGTTAAGATTTGCGTAAAATTTGTCGCAAGTTTGAACATAAAATTTTGAATAGTAGGGAGGGCTAAGCTGCGACGGATGTCATCATTTCTGAAAGTACCCAGGAGAGCTTGTGACCATTCGGAGCATCTTGTTTTCAAAACGCTTAATAAAATTAATATGGTAACTGGCAGCAGTACCCTAAATAATGCTTAAACATAAGAAAAACAAATGCTATTTATAAGCAATCGTTTCCGACCTCAATTCACACTAAAAAAAAAATTGTTAAAAGTAAACTAACCAATGAAATTTCATTAATCGCAATTAACGGTTATTTTGTAATGAATTCTTATATTCAGAACACGATTTTGTGATCCCCCTGTATTTTAGGACGCTAAAAGATTATGCAGATCGATACAAAAATAAAATAAAGGTAACAAAAATAAAATAATGTTACAAAAATTAAAATTAAAAAGCAACTTTTCTTTTATTGATATAATAAAAAAAAATTAAAAAAGGTACGTTGCACAAATAACTTAAAAGTAAAAAAGTGAAATTTTTCAAAATAATATATGCAAAGTAAAATATAATATACAATTAAAAGTGAATAAGAAATCAAAGGGGATTTCTCAACATTTTGAATTAATGAAGTTTGGTGAAATCGTTATTTTATTTAATTCAAATTAAAAATAAATTAATTGAAGAAAATTTTGGTTTTTAAAAGAAGCTTTTGTGGAATTCTTAACTAAAATTCAATCACCGTTTCATTTCAAAGGGATTTAGTTATTTGCGGCCTTGGCACTTCTGTCTGTAATTGATGGGTAAATTATAAAATAAGCAGCCTTCATAAAGGAAGACAACGATAAAATATATAAAAAAACGACAATATTTCTTTACATTTATGGTACAGCAATTTCCCATTTAATTATATTCCTTCCATTGGAATATCATTATGATATTCACATACATAATGATGATATAGCAGGTTTCACATACGTGATTAACAATGCATGTATATGAAACTTGCTGTTCTTTAATTGTAGAGGAAATATTATTTTGTTGTCGGGACTTATATATACTGAATTTGATGCGATGATGACTAAAATGCGGTGCTTCACAGCCGTATGCGAATCTTATTCAATGTACAACATAAGATTATAGATTCACCTATTTGAATTTTTTTAAGATCTGTTTTTATTTCCTTTAAAATTTTTGAAATATTAGCAAATAAATGGGTAGTAGTGAATTTTATTATAACAATAAATGGGACAAGTTATAGGATATGTTGATATGAAATTCCTATTAATACCTTTTTTGGAAAGGTAAAAAAATACTTTTAATGCCCGCACAAGCAACTACTAAAATCATTTTTTTTTCAACATGCGTCAAATACCACCTCATTTTAGAGAATTTAAATAAATAATTAATAAACTGAATACCAGAATGATTTTCATCTAAATTAATGAAATTAACTTTTACCAGTTTTATGTTTAATACAATTTATATAAATTTACATTTTTATTTTATCGTTTACCCTATTTAATCGATGTTTTAAAAGTTATATACATCAGAATAAAAGAGCATTTAAAGAAAAATTTGGATGATAAGTTGATTAACTATTTATTGAAATTGCTAATCTCTGATGAGAGTAACCAAAATATATTGAATAATTCAAATATTTCAAATTTCCTTGCATTTTGATGTAACCAAGTTTTGTTTCAAATAATAAAACGAAAGCAAAATATAAAGAAATAAAATGAAAAAAACATTTGATATAAATACAATAACAATTCATGAGTAAATGAGTATATATAACATAAAAAACAACATAAAACAATATTAAACAAATAGTGACAACTGTTATAAATTTATAAGAAAATAATTTTTTCTGAAACAAAATAATGAGTTTTAATTTGTTGAATGTTTTGGGGAGACATCATACAAAAGTAAAATTCAGTGAAGCAAAATATAGGGATACGACAAATGAACAAGGTAAAATATTAAAAGAAAATGAAAATAAATTTTAAATCAAAATAAAGATATTAAATTCAAAATGGAGATTTAATTAATGTAAACGACGAAAAATGTAAATATTTTTTTGAATATATCAGAAATAAAATGCAATAACACTAATAATAACAAACATAAGAAAAAAAAAGGATTTTTAATTTTACTGGCCCCATATAGAAACGAAAATTTTCAAGCAAATAATTTCAAATTGTCTCTCAAAAAAGGTAATCTTAAAAGCTTTTTTTGTAATAGAATGTTAAATTAGAAAACATTTTTCTTTTTGGAAACATTTAGAAATTAAATAAAAATGAATGTTTACTCAGATTTTAAAAGCAGTTATAAAATAATTTATTTTTAAGCATTGTAACTATTTAAAATATGTAGATTATTTTTTCAAGGATTATAAATGCTAATAACTTCTTAACTTATTTTTATATTTTTCAAATTTTTCATTAACCAAGTAAAGACTGAAAAATTCACCTTTTTAGCTAAATCCTTAAATATTTCTTGGCTATAAAAACATTATCAATATTTTATACCTTGCTGGAATTAAGCCATCATAAATATTAATGAATATTTTGTTGGACTTTTCACAGAAAAAAAAGCTCTTATAATATAGTTATAGTCTATTCTTAATCTTTGTTACGCGTACCTGTTTTATGATGTTTTTACTGTCTATTTTGAATGCCATTTTGCTTTTGTTCAATGTTTTCGCAGTCAGTGTTAATTACTTTTTTTATTCCTAATTAACTCCTACACACACAATGACATGACATAAAACTGAAGCATGAAAGTTCCAAAAGAACAAAAACAGATAGATATTTCTTATTAAATATGCTACCTTCATAAAAATGAATGAAAACGATTTTTTTTTTTTTTTTTAATGTTTTCGAAAAGAAAATGTCTTTTTTTTTTTGTTCCTCCTCGATTCTTCATTCTTTAAAAATGCGTTCTTTTCAAAAATTAATGAAGTCATTGTTTCAAACATTCCGAGAGGAGAACCTCTCAAAATTAATACGTATCAAATAACATTCGAAAATTCCGGATATAAAATACACACACAAAAAAAAAAGTCCAAAGTTTGAGTTCTCATTTCCTCAAACCACAGGCCTTAAAGAATTCGATTTGACGCATGAATTCTTTCTAATAAAAGTCGAAAGCTGATTGTAGGAAAAATGGCGTTTTACTCAGAAATATTTCACTGTATTTTATTTTTCTCTGGGAGCTTGTTCCGCTACAGTGGTTTCAAACGTGTACGTACGTCCTGAACGATGGCAATTTTTTCCCTCATACTTTTCAATACAGTGAAAGAAAATTTAAAGCATTTGGATCTCTCCATGTTTACGAAAGCGATCTGCAATTCTGTACTAGAGAAATTTATACGATAAAAATTTCAGATAATGTATATATTTTCTTCATACGAGTGTACTTTTTTATATTAGAATATATATAATTATAACAAATATTAAATTATAATTAACAATATTTTATATAATAATAACTTTTAACTGCTAAAGAAACAATTAAAAAAATTACTGAATCAAAATTACTTTCTGGATTTTTCTTTTAAAATATATTAAATATATCAAAATATATTTCGTTAAACCAGGACGTTAATAAGATGTTATAATAAAAATATTAAATATATCAAAATATGCATATTTCATTAAATCAGTTATGTACATAACGTTAATACAGGAGTTTAAAACAATTCTCTTTATGTTAGTTAATATTAAAGTATCAGAAACATTAGATTTTTATTCATGGGGCTTGATGGCGACTGACTAGCGCTCTGGCGCACGATGCCACAGGTTTCGGATTCGAGTCCCGACCGTACCATGGATGTTTGTAGTGATTGAGAATGCACTTTAAACCGTAGATCCCGGTCTAATATGATTGTAAGGCATAGCGCTGACAACCCTACCTATAAAATATCATCATCACGGAGCTAAGTCAGACTTTTACCTACTGGTGCACCATCACAACAGATTGGTTTGGTATGTCGCTCTACACTCATTTTTTGCATACTTTAGGCTAATTAGATCAACATCTATCGTTTAACGTGGATTCCGATTCACTAATAAACATCCACCAGAATTCGAACATGATGTGAGACCTGATGGCCAATTGGGAAGCGGTATGGATTTTGTTACCATCAGGCTTCAGGTTCGAATACTGACGGTAGCATGGATGTTAATTGGAATCCACATTAAACTGTAGGTTCCAGTTTAATTAGCCATCGTGTGTATAAAATGACTGTAGAGCGACAAGACTAACCAATTGAACCTGAAGCCTGTGGTACTAAAGGCCAGAGCGTTAGCCAATTGCTATCACAACAGAAGTTGATCCCCTTTCCATCCTTCCACTAGATCACATGGGTTCTTGGACTTTGTTTAGATGCTGCTGACTACCAAGTGGCATAAGAAACAACCACAACATATTTATTAAAAAAACTAATTTGTAAACCAAACTAAAAATATTTTTCTCTTAGCTGATATTGTAAACGAGGACCATAGCAGTTATTGTTAGAGCGTAAAGAAAAATAAAGTGTAAATAAAAAAGTACTTATTTAAAAAGATTCCTTAAACGTATTGTGTGTACTAAAACGATTTACAAAAGTTGATTTCAGTGATATTACCAGTGATCATAAAATTTTGGATTGAACATTTTGGAAATTATGTATCTTGGTAAAATATTTGGGTAAATAAAAATATGAACATTCTGCAGTTCATTGGATTATTTAATAAAATCTGATTCCGGATGCAAATTTTAAACTCATTGGACCATATCTGGTTCAAAAGTAATAGGAACATTTAGATTAACAATAATTAATGATTAAAACAGCGTAGCATATAACCATGTAAATTACAAGAATTCATTGATAAAATCAAATGAATCACCATAATATAAAACGATCACGTTTTAAAAATTAAAAGGAGCATTTAATAAAGCTGTAAAGTAGTAATCCAAATTAGAGCTGATTTTACATTACCAAACAATTTTTTTCTTTGATTAGTTCTGAAATCAGCTGTCTAATAAAACCAGTACGAGCAACGTCAAAAATGCCAAATAATTGTTCACCAAAACATGTCTAGATCTCATAAATCTGTGGAAACCAGAAAGACCATCTAGCAATTTAAATAGAATATATCTCCTCTCGCTTATTGACATGACCTAAAACTGTCAGGCATCCCATTATTTAAGTCTCCCCAGATCCTTTCAATCGGTAAAAGTAAAATTCTTTGGATGCTTGCTTAAAGCTTTGTGGGCAATGTTTTTGCCAAAAGGCTAAATAAATCTTTGAGGATTAAATTTGCAATTTACTTAAAAGATGGTGTAAAAAAATGATAGATGATAGAAAAAAAATGACGAATATACCATTCAAGTGAAATCCTATGTTTTATGAAAACATGGATTTCAAAGTTAACCTTCCAAATATATCACATATATCAATTCAATCTTTCTTATTAAACATACTAATATAAGTTTTTTAAATCATATTTACTGAAGTTTTTAATATTCCTTAGAGAATGAAAGCAAAACTAAGGTCAAAATTTAAGAAATTCTATTGATTGATGCACAATAAGCGATTTATCCTAAAACATAGCCATTATCCTATAACATTCATCCAATAATAACATACTCCAGTAACTTGATACTTCAGTAATTTCATCTCCAGTAATGATTCATTTTGTTTATTACAGTCCAAAGAAGGAAAATATTTTGCATCCAACTATAAACAGTTTTGCTAAATATTTAATCAAGAAATTAATATATCAAACGGTTATTTATAATTCTTATCATGAAAATTAAAAAAAAAATCAACAATTAGATTTGTTAAAAGTATTGTAAACAACAATTTTTAACAATCTTAACAACAACAATATACTTCCGTATATATCGATTCAATCTGTCTTGCAACTGTATTTTTCAAAACATATGTAGTGTCCCCAAAACATTAAAAATATTTGTTTAACGTTATTTCATTAAATTATATTAAAGCAGTTGAACTCTATTTTGATGAAAGGAGAAATACATTAAAAGGAACAATTAACTTCCTTCGAGTTTTTCGAATACGTATTTACCATTTCCAAAATATTTTGTATTTCAATTTGTAACTCATGCAAATTAAAATTTCACTAACCTGGATCATGCGTTGTGGTGAGGTAGTCTGTAGTTCTTCGGATTGATTCTAAAAGTAAATGAAAAGAAAAATACATCAGTTACAATAGACAATATCATGATGATAATAAATGCATATTTTATATAAAAAAAAACTCATTTAAATAAATGACATCACTCTTATAATAGTATTAACTATACAATTTCAACATCATTTTAAACAATGCAATAAAATTCCTTAATATTTTAAATATATTTAGTTAAATGGTGCTAAATTTATACGTAATTTGACTAGGAATATAAAAATAACATCTATATAGTTCTATTAATTAATAAGAGACAGCATTGGTGTTCCACAGTTGTTCATTAAAGGATCTTTGAGGGTAATATTGTTTTGATACAATTTTCAAGAACAACTGTATCAAATGTATTCGCCAAGTAGACCTGGTTGTCGAATGGCTAGCGTTCCAGCCCTCGGTACCACAGGTTTCGGGTTAGAATCCCGGAGGTTCCATGAATATTTGTAGTGGTCCGGAATCCATTTTAAACCGAAGGTCCGGGTAAAACATAATCGTAGAGCATTAAGAGGGTAGTGTTACCTCTCGTCCGTAGCTCATCTTTTAGCTACGAGCCCCTTCTTGTAGTGCTAAGTAAGTAACGTCGGTGCAGCGCTTGCCTTAAGGCATCAAAGACAACTGTCTAAGTGTTTGCCAGCTGCATTAGGAAAAACAAATGTATTCGCCTATGCAGGAAATCGGAAAATTTAACGAGGTTGATAAATTGTCCATGCGAGATTCGCCACGAAGTCTAACTGCTCTACTTGTATTAAAAGCAAGACTCTAAAGCACATAACGGAATGTAACTGAAGATTTCTATCTTGTTTTGTAACTTCGAGATTTATGCTCTATGATGCTGCTTTATCTCAATTTATCCAAATGCAGTTAAAATACTGGAGATAAAAGAATAGAACCAGGGTGAAAATTAGATATTTATACTCTAAAATCGAAATTCTGGATTCCATTGCCTATGATGAATCACAAATTCAATTTTAAAAGAAAGAAACTTTGCAAGTATTTTCCGGCAACCAAAAGAAAAATATTAACTTTAGATCATATAATCTTTGGCCTGCAAGATTTTGTGGAGAAAGTAGTTGAACGGATATGAATCGGTAGGCGATTGCTGTCAAAAGTATCGGAGTGAATAAAGTAATTTAAATTGGGATAAATATCTGCATTGGCGATTGGGAGATCAATAAGGGCTTTAGAAGTTGGAATAATATGAGTAGGATTGTTTGTATTAATAGTATTTAAATTATTATTCGTAATAAAATAAATCAGAGTTTCAGAACTAGTAGTAGATTGATTTGGCTTGTTGCTCTACGATCATTTAATGCACACGAGGGCTAAACAGACCGGGTTCTACAGTTTAACGTGGATTACGAACCTCTTACAAACAACAATGCCACCGCCAGAATTCGAATTTGAAGCCTGTGGTATCAACGATGCCAGCACTAACCACTTGGCCACCAGGTCACTAATAGTAGAAACTGACGATCCGAGAATGGGATGATAAGAATTAAAATCTCTAAGAATAATGCAAGTAAATGGAAGTTGTTGATGAACTGCATCCAGCCCTTCCATAGTGAATAGGTCCTTAGCTTACATTTTGAGACCTAGATTTAAATGAAGTACTTGCAAAAAAGGAATAATTGTAAATAAGAATCAGCTGTGAGTACATGGAATTTAGATTAAGATTATCTAAATTCCATGTCAATCCAAATTAAAATTTGGTAACACTAATAATGCATTGTTGGTAATCCAGTGATTTTTTTAATGCAACAGTTAGTAATAATTTACTCACTTAAAAAACAACCTTGTTTAAACTTTGCGTTTCAAAATTTTGTTGCTCATTTTATTCTATAATTCCTGGAAGAAATATATTGTACTACTAAAAAAAGCAGCAAAAACTGATGTCGGCATAATTTAATAATTTTCTGTTAAAGAAATCATTCAATAAAAACAACTTATAATACAAGCAATTTATCATTTTCTTAATTGATTGTATTATTCGTTATTGTTACTGGATGATTTCTTTGGGCCTGAATGGCTGAGTGTCTAGCGCTCTACAACTCGGTGCCACATGTTTTGGTTTTGAGTACCGGCAGTGCCATGAATGTTTATAGTGATCCGGAATCCTCTTTAAAACGTAGGTCCCTGTCTAATATGACAGTAGAGAATTTTCGCGAGGTTTAGTCAGTCTTCAGCCTTCGTGGTTACTCGCTAAAATGTAAGCTGCATAATACCCTTAGCCATGGCCATACGCCTGCGACAGGTATTTCTGGACCTGGTGTAGGCTTTCCTGCACCAGGGGATTAGTAACAACAGCATGATTTCTTTAACATAATATTATTGAATTATGCTTACATCATTTTTTTAATTTTTTAGTATGGCATTTATAATTATCCCTAGTATCCCCTGTATTTGTGAGAACATGGTTATCATAAACATAATTTACCATCTGGTTTTATACTATTCTGGTTTGGGTAGGATTGCAAAATGCCATGTATGTGACCTGAGAAATAGTCCTGCATGTTCTACAATCTAGATGACTTGCAAGCAGCTGTCATGAATGTAGTAAATATAAGTAAAACATACAGAAAAGATGAAGAGGCTTGTAGCTTTCCGATACAAATAATATATCATAGAATTAATAGTGCAGTATAGTAGAAAAAATTATGGCTGACCTAAGAAGATGGAGTGTTATATTAAAGTACATTGTTATCAGATTACAAATGGGATTCTCTCGTGATAAGCAAGAAATGAAAACACAAGTTTAAAACTCACTGATGCCAAAACATTTCAAACTAGATTTAAAAACTGCCTGCTGTGAGACGACTGATACAAAGGGTTTACAAACTAACATCAATTTTATAAAATAACATATGCAGAAAACACAAAAATATGCCAAGGGTCCAATTTTCATTTATCGGATTTATGTCACAATAAAAAAGCCGTATTCTGAGCACTCAGTTGGTGAAGGTTATGCATGACTGGTGTACAATTCAGAAGAAAAAGATTGGAAAAGTCGTGACTCATTTGACAAAACCGAGACGTTGCTTATACTTCTCCCTTCAATCAAAGGATTAATTGTAAAATCGCGGGGTTATATACTTTCACTAGAAAAGTGAAGTAACAATTTAGTGACGATTTTTATTTGCTTGGTTTTTTTTGTGTGTGTGTGTTTCATCTATTGTTTGCTCACAAAAGGCTAAAAAATTTAAACTTATAAAACTGGTTTATATTTACCCCGTCTGACACCATATGTCATGCGTTTATGCTTGGTTACGAATGGCAATTTTATTTCCAATCTTAATCAACTGATTAATTATTCAGAACATAATACATAGTGTTCTGAATATTTAATTAGTTGAATAAGATCGGATAAATTGGACATTATATAAACATTGTTTGGCATTGTTTTATTTGTAAGACAGATAGGCATATGACATATACAGATACATACATAAGACAGATAGATTGGACATAACATTATCATTCATAACTATATGTCTTATGATTAATAACTGTCTTATAATTATGCATAAGACAGATAGATTGAACATAACATTATCATTCATAACTATATGTCTTATGATTAATAACTGTCTTATGATTATACATAAGACAGATAGATTGGACATAACATTATCATTCATAACTATATGTCTTATGATTAATAACTGTCTTATGATTATACATAAGACAGATAGATTGGACATAACATTATCATTCGTATTTGTATGTCTTATGATTATACATAGAAAAGAATGAACATTATAGAAACATTGTTTGGTATTGTGTTTATCTACATATTTAAAATCACATTCCCAAACTACTTAATTTAATAACAACGATTACATCTTTTTTTTTTTTTAGTTTATTAAATTACTATCATTTTATTTGTGCAGCTATTTTCAATATAAGCTTAGAAATATTTTTACATTTATATTTGAAAGCAAAAGAAAATCAGCATTACTGAGCCTGTGTCTAAAATAAATGGTCTATCTATCATGGCCATTAATTGAAAGAACGCAGTGTTGACTCCTATTTTACTCTTTAAATAGCTTTCTTTCACGGCCAATTCTTTACTGGAAAGTAAATGAACTGTTAGATTGATTCTGCACATTTAGACTCTTTTTTTTTTTCTCAGTGCACACTTTTCCGCACTCTTTATTCAAGTCAGCTATTTTTTTTTCAGAGCTTCAACGTTAAGTAAGATTTTTTTCTTCTTTCTGGGTGGCTACTAGTCAAGTTAAAGGGACAGAAACTACTTTCGCTGAATCACAGATGGCTTTCAGGCTTCTATTTTTAGCAGGGTTGAATGTCGGTCACATATATTTTATGCTATATCACAGCTAAAAAAGCTGCAATATACGAATAGTTCTAATATTTCATATGTTGTACAATATTATATAGCATGAGTTATTTTTGTTTCAGCTATTAATAAAATAGTATTAAGTTAAATATTTCATGGCTAAAGATGCCGTCATTATGATTTCTACAAGCCAGATTTGGTACATCAGACATTTTAGTACAGAATTTTTATACAGTTTGAAATTTGTAGATTATTTTGTAATTTTATTTGTAGATGAAATTTAAATTCTTTCGAAATGTATTTGATTACTTAGATGATATATTATTTTTTTTTTTTTAATAGTTTGGTTTTCACTACTTTGGCCATCATAAAATAAATATATTTTGTAAAAGTGTGATTAATCTCACGGACTGAAAAAATGCTCAATAGGTGGGCCAACCTGCGGGTTGGCTACCCCTGTTCTAAATAATTTATTACTTTTATTATATTATTTTCTCTTTTATTTAGGAAAGATTATCAGGTTTTTTTGTATTTTTTATCGCATCACCAAACTAACCCTCCATTTAGCCCGCGACAACGAATAGCTTATTGTTGCTGTAATAAGTTGGATATATAAACACATTAAAACACTAGAAATTATAGATAATGGCAGAAAAATTTAAACGGTTTTGGCCCTTGGTACTTACTGGAGTAAACAGTATGGCCCTATGGCTGGAAAGTTTGGAGACCCCTGATTACCGTAACATATGAAGTAATGCCTCCTACTGTTGTAAATTTTACTGGAAATACATTTTTAATATTTAATATTGTTTTAAATATTTTCTAATTAAGAGTTTTTTGTATTTTTAAACAAAATACTGTAAAGGATAAGAATATATCATATTGTCGCCAATTAGATGAGGTTTACCATTCAATATGATTATTTTTATGCATTCCTGTTTAATGATTTTATTATATGAGAAATAATAGAAAAAATTTGTATTTCGTTTGTTATCATCACATAGAACATTTAATTATCTTTTATTTATCTTATATATATGTGAAAACGAACCCGTAAAGGTTTTTGAATATTTTAAAGTCAAACCAGAACTTTGATGTGTCACCGTTGGGACTTGATGTTACGTCATTTAGAAAAATGACAGCAGTTCTACGAACCCAATAGAAAACTTTTCAACATAAAGATTTAAAGTATTTAGTCCTAGCTTTAAAGGCAAACTACTTGTTTTTATGACTTGATATATTTTAATCGAGATAAACCAGATCAGAAGCCCAATATGTTGCAACATATCAATCTACCAATAGATATTTAAAATAAAAGAGTTTTATATACTGTATAACAAAAATAAATATTTTAGAACTAAAATAGAAATTGTATAATGAAAATATCGAATCGTAATATGTATTTCAAAAGTATTATTAATATCACATTAATAGAAAAATATCCCTATTTAAAATGAAATATAATATCTATATTAAAATAATAAAATTTTAAGTTTCAAACAATTAATTTTAGTTATTTATATATTAATTATATTTTAGTTATTTATATAGAATAGTTAATATTCCGTTCATAATTTGTAGAATTTCGAGAAAAAGATTAGAAACAGGTTGCACCTTAAGTAAAGAATTAATCTAGGAGGAAAAGTAATTTAAATAATGCTGTTTATATGTTTTATTCATCATAAAAACCATAAACATATTAAAATTATAAATTATTTTAGTAGCGAAAACAACTGAGCTTAATCAATTACCTGCAGAGTAAAGCAGTTAGAACAGTTTCACATGAAAATAAAGTTTTTTTTAATAATTAACGTAGAATTTCTGTTAAAATTAAATTATAAAATGACTACGAAATTATAGTGAGATTAATAAAACTATATCTGCAACAATTTCTTACTATTTTGAAATTTAACTAAAATAGCAGAAGGCGAAAACTGAAAATATGAAATATTAACGCATTAAATAGCTAAGACGACTTTCTAACATTTGTAAAATAAAAATAACTTTTCCTAAAATCAAGAACTAATTTCTTAGCTTATTAAAAATATGACATAAAAGTATTTTTACTGATTTAATTAGAAGTTTTAGAAAACAAGTTATGATGTATAATAATTCCAGGCAAATTGTGATAGCTGGCTATTTTAGCAATGATTTATTAAATTTTAGTATTTAAAACTGCAAAATTAAGTTGTTTGAATTTTTTTTCGTATTACAAACATAGACAGAAAAATATATTAAAAACAAACTAAAAAAAAATAAGTTAAAAAGTTAATTAAAAAATGCCTTTTGAAATATTATTTATAAATGTTGTTTTATAAAAAACAAAGTATTTGATATTAAAATAAAATTGAAGAAATTTTGTTTTCCAGTTAGGTGCATGTTACATAATATTTATTTTATTTATTTGTATTAAGTGTACCATTATAAAATTGATATCCCAATACGAATAAATTCCAATTCATATTCTTTAAATTAGAAAGTGTCAAAATATTTAACATATAATAAAACTATATTATATTAAAAATATTTTTAAAGAATTATTTATTATGATCTAATGTTTTTTCACCATCATTGGCGCAACAACTCCATGGTGGGCCAAGGCCTTTAGCCTACTGGCAGATTTCTAATCAGGAAAAGTTTTCTTTTTACGGGGTAGGGTTATCAGCCCTACCCCGATACTCTAAGGTGATATTAGACAAGGACTTACGGTTTAAAGTGGATTCCAAACCACTACATAGCACCG
The DNA here is from genome assembly GCA_021605075.1 of Caerostris darwini. Lineage (NCBI taxonomy): Eukaryota > Metazoa > Arthropoda > Arachnida > Araneae > Araneidae > Caerostris > Caerostris darwini. The sequence continues at coordinate 402,500 of BPLQ01009684.1, read as the reverse complement.
AGTATTAAAGCTCGGCCGTTAGGTCCCCTAGTATTTTTAACACCAACAAATTATTAGTGTTAAATAATCAAACGTGAATAATATAGGACAACAAATATTAATATTACTTTATTTACCTATGGTTTAGGGGAGATTCCGAGCCATTACAAGCTCCAGGACATCGCTGACCCTGGAACACGAAACCTGTGTCACCGACTACCAGAACGCTAGTCACTCGGTCATCAGTCCCCAATTAATGATACATACTATTTTTACATAATTAATTTACCATTTGCTACACTAAGTACATATTTTAACTGTATAGATAATAAACAGGGATAAAATACTAAGCAAACTGAACAAATTAAGAGCAAACTCAGTATCAATTCAAAACTTGATTACCATCAACGAATATATTGTTAAATTATAATATTGTACCATACTATAATGGGAGATCGTACTCAACTATAATCGAGCCCAAGGCCTGTGGCACCGAGCGCCAGCCACTCGACATTAGATCCCCAATGAAATAGTACACAAGTTTCAATTTAAATAAAAAAACTAATTGCTAAAATTTTTGAATAATAATATTTTTTACTTTGATTAATAATGTTTATGCGAAAAGCCTACGGACAGCACCATATTGAAATGCTTTTTTCTTCTAATGCAGCTGACACACACTTAGACCGCTGTCTTGGATGCCTTAAGTCAAGCGCTGCACAGACGTTACTCACTTTGCAATTGCGTGTAACTTGAAGAAAATCCCCGGACGCGGAGTAACAATGCCCCGCAACGCTCTACGGTCATATTAGACCGGGATCTACTGTTTAAAGTGGATTCCGAACCTCTACAAATATCCATGGCAACGCCGGTACTCGAACCCGAAATCAAGCATCAAGCATCCCCCGCATCAAGCTCCAGAGCGTTAGCCACTCGGCCATTCAAACACTATAACGAAATGTTTTTCAAACAATATTTTTAAGGATTTTTTTTAAATACTTTTCTTATTTCCAATAACAAAGAACTAAAAAGGGATTAAAAGGGTTTGATTTGCCTTTCTTTTTTCAAACACTCGCAAACCTTGATGCAAAAAATATTCCCTAAAGGGAAAAAGAAATCGATGATGGCTGACAAACCTGAATAAAAAATGTAACTTTTTAAAAGATTGATTTATCGAGATAGATTACCGTGTTGTAAATTAAATATGAGGCTTTTTCAATCTGTATTGATGCTCCTTTGAAAATGTGAACAGAAAATTCAGATTGCCATTCACGACGAGAATAGTTGAACTTAATGCAAAAGCATTGGAAAATATTCTTCAAAAGGAAAATTGTCTCTAGGTGTTGGAAAAAGAAAAAGAATAATCGGAACAAGCATGTTTATTTTCAGTTCATTTCGAAATTCAGCTGAAATGAAGATCATTTTTGAATCTACGCTGAATAACTTCCAGTTATCTATTGAAAGAAACATGCATTCTTATTTTAGAATAATCCATGCATTACATTGAATATTGATGTTAAAGCAGTATGTTGTCGTATCAGCAATGCGAAAACTGTGTGAATTACGATTAAGGGGAACAATATTGTTGTTTCATATATTTTCTGTTAAAGTAAAAAAGGAAATTGTTTGTATTCGTATGATTTTTTCGATGGAATTTTTGCTAAGCGATCTTTATAAGTCACCCGACAAGAGAATAAATTTTAATATTTCTGTGATCAAATGTTTTGTTATAACGAAATAAGAATTTTGCTTTTTTCTCTTTTTTTTTTATCTGCAGGTAATTTTCATAAAATATATTTAAAGTATTATTTAAGTTTAGAAAATAATTCCATATAAAATAAATAAAGTAATATTAAAATTTGTACTTTTATATTCTTCACATTTCGTTATGTAACACTAATAATTTATCGGTGTTAAAAAATACTAAGGGGGCCTAATGGCCGAGTACAAGTGCTCTAGAGCTCAGTGCTACGTAGTGGTTCGGAATCTAATTTAAACTGTAGGTCCCTGTTTAATATCACGTTGAGCGTTGGGTTAGGTCTGACACTCCTACCCCGTAAAAAGCAAATATATCCTGTCGCGAAACCTGCAGCAGGCAATAGGCCTTGGCCCACCATGAGGTTGATGTTGCGCCATGATGAAAAACACTAGATCATATTAAAAGACTTTAAAAAAATGTTAGTTTAATTTTTCAATAATTTTTCCATATTAAAAATAGTACACAACTTTAAATTTCACTAAAAAAAAACTAATTGCTAAAATTATTGAAAAATAAATTTTTGTTATTTAGTTTGATAACGTTTATGGGAAAAGCTAATGGATAGCAATATATTGAAATGTTTTTCAAACAATTTTTTTAAGGATTTTTTACATACTTTTCTTTTTTCCAAAAACAAAAAGGGATTAAAATGGTTTGATTTGTCTTTTATTTTTCAAAACTTGATGCAAAAAATACTCCCTAAAAGGAAAAGAAATCGATGATGGCTGACAAACCATGAATAAAAAATGTAACTTTTTAAAAGATTGATTTATCGAGATAGATTACCGTGTTGTAAATTAAATATGAGGCTTTTTCAATCTGTATTGATGCTCCTTTGAAAATCTGAAAAGAAAATTCAGATTGCCATTGACGACGAGAATAGTTGAACTTAATGCAAAAGCATTGGAAAATTATCTTCAAAAGGAAAATTGTCTCTAGGTGTTGAAGGAAAAAACAAGAATAATCGGAACAAGCATGTTTATTTTCAGTTCATTTCGAAATTCAGCTGAAATAAAGATCATTTTTGAATCTACGCTGAATAACTTCCAGTTATCTATTGAAAGAAACATGCATTCTTATTTTAGAATAATCCATGCATTACATTGAATATTGATGTTAAAGCAGTATGTTGTCGTATCAGCAATGCGAAAACTGTATGAATTACGATTAAGGGGAAGAATAGTGTTGTTTCACATATTTTCTGATAAAGTAAGAAAGGAAATTCTCTGTATTCGTATGATTTTTTCGATGGAATTTTGCTAAGCGAGCTTTATAAATCACTGTCAATAAATTTTAATCACAAGTGAATACATTATAATATTTCTGTGAACAGATATTTTTTATAGCGGAATAAGAATTTTGCTTTTGTCTTATTTTTTTATCTGTAGGTAATTTTTATAAAATATATTTAACGTTTTATTTAAATCTTAAAAATAATTTCGTATGAAATGAATAAAGTATTATTAATATTTGTACTACTATATTCTTCTCGTTTGATTATTTAAAACTCATAATTTGTTGGTGTTAAAAAAAATGGGGCACCTAATGGCCGATTGACTAGTGCTCTAGGCCTCTAGAGCTCCGTGCTACGTAGTGGTTCGGAATCTAATTTAAACTGTAGGTCCCCGTTTAATATGACGTTGGCCGATGGGTTAGGGCTGACAATCCTACCCCGTAAAAAGCAAATATATTCTGTCGCGAAATCTGCAGCAGGCAATAGGCTTTGGCCCACCATGGGGTTGATGTTGCGCCAATGATGATGAAAAACTCTAGATCATATAAAAGATTTTTAAAAAAAGTTTTTTTTTAATTTTTCAATAATTTTTACTTATTAAAAATAGTACACAACTTTAAATTTAAATAAAAAAAATCATTGCTAAAATTATTGAAAAATAAATTTTTGTTATTTAGTTTGATAACGTTTATGGGAAAAGCTAATTGATAGCAATATATTGAAATGTTTTTCAAACAATTTCTTGAATGATTTTTTACATACTTTTCTTTTTTCCAAAAAGAAAAAGGGATTAAAATGGTTTGATTTGTCTTTTATTTTTCAAACCTTGATGCAAAAAATACTCCCTAAAGGGAAAAGAAATCAATGATGGCTGACAAACCTGAATAAAAAATGTAACTTTTTAAAAGATTGATTTATAGAGATAGATTACCGTGTTGTAAATAAAATATGAGGCTTTTTCAATCTGTATTGATGCTCCTTTGAAAATGTGAATAGAAAATTCAGATTGCCAATGACGACGAGAATAGTTGAACTTAATGCAAAAGCATTGGAAAATTTTCTTCAAAAGGAAAATTGTCTCTAGGTATTGGAAAAAGAAAAAAAATAATCGGAACAAGCATGTTTATTTTCAGTTCATTTCGAAATTCAGCTGAAATAAAGATCATTTTTGAATCTACGCTGAATAACTTCCAGTTATCTATTGAAAGAAATATGCATTCTTATTTTGGAATAATCCATGCCTTACATTGAATAGTGATGTTAAAGCAGCATGTTGTCGTATCAGCAATGCGAAAAGTGTACGAATTACGATTAAGGGGAGAATAGTGTTGTTTCATATATTTTCTGATAAAGTAAGAAAGGAAATTCTTTGTATTCGTATCAGTTTGTCGATGGAATTTTGCTGAGCGGGCTTTATAAATCACTGACAAGTGAATAAATTTTAATATTTCTGTGATCAGATATTTTTTATAGTGGAATAAGAATTTTGCTTTTTGTCTTATTTTTTTTGTTTGTAGGTAATTTTCATAAAATATGTTTAAATTCTTATTTAAGTTTTAAAAATAGTTTCATATGAAATAAATAAAGTAATATTAATATTTGTACTCCTATATTCTTCACGATTAATTATTTAACACTAATAATTAGATGGTGTTAAAAATAGTAGGGGGCTCGATGGCCGAGTGGCTAGCGCTCTAGCTTTCTGTGCTACATAGTGATTCAGAAACCATTTTAAACAATAGGTCCCTGTTTAATAGACGTTGAGAGCTGGAGTAGGGCTGACAATCCACTAAATTAATGAATCCATCACTAAACAATATCTAATTTAAACTATCTATCTAATCACTGATCAATAAGGTTTTTTTTTATATAGTTTGATAATGTTTATGTAAAAAACATATTGACAGTAAGATATTAAAATGTTTTTCTATCAATTTTTTTAAGGGTTTTTTTACATACTTTTCTTATTACCAATAACAAAGGGATTAAAATGATTTGAGTTGCCTTTTTTTTCAAACACTCGCAAATCTTGATGCAAAAAATTTAAAAAAGGGAAAAAAGAAATCGATGATGGCTGACAAACCTGAATAAAAAATGTAACTTTTTTAAAGATTGTTTTATCGAGATAGATAGATTACCGTGTTGGAAATAAAATATGAGGCTTTTACAGTCTGTATTGATGCTCCTTTGAAAATCTGAAAAGAAAATTCAGATTGCCATTGACGACGAGAATAGTTGAACTTAATGCAAAAGCATTGGAAAATGTTTCTTCAAAAGGAAAATTGTCTCTAGGTGTTGGAAAAAGAAAAAGAATAATCGGAACAAGCATGTTTATTTTCAGTTCATTTCGAAATTCAGCTGAAATAAAGATCATTTTTGAATCTACGCTGAATAACTTCCAGTTATCTATTGAAAGAAACATGCATTCTTATTTTAGAATAATCCATGCATTACATTGAATATTGATGTTAAAGCAGTATGTTGTCGTATCAGCAATGCGAAAAGTGTATGAATTACGATTAAGGGGAAGAATAGTGTTGTTTCATATATTTTCTGATAAAGTAAGAAGGGAAATTCTTTGTATTCGTATCAGTTTGTCGATGGAATTTTTTAAGCGAGGTTTATAAATCACTGACAAGTGAATAAATTTTAACACTTCTGTGATCAGAAATTTTTATAGTGAAATAAGAAGTTTGCTTTTTGTCTTATTTTTTTTTATCAGTAGGTAATTTTCATAAAATATATTTAAATTTTTATTTAAGTTTTAAAAATAGTTTCATATGAAATAACTAAAGTAATAATAATATTTGTTCTCCTATATTTTTCACGTTTGATTATTTAACACTAATAATTTGATGGTGTTAAAAAATACTAGGGGGCCTGATGGGCGAGTCACTAACTCTTTAGCGCTCGTTGCTACGTAGTGGTTCGGAATTTACTTTAAACTGTAGGTCCCTGTTTAATATGACGTTGAGCGTTGGGGTAGGGCTGACAATCCTACCCCGTAAAAAGAAAACAGCTCTTGTCTGGAAATCGGCCAGTGGCCAAAAGGCCTTGGCCCACCATGGTGTGACTGTTGCGGCAATGACGATGAAAAACACTAGATCATATTAAATGGTTTTTTAAAAATATTTTTTAATTTTTGAAAAAAAGTTTATTTATTAAAAATAGTACACAAGATTAAATTTAAATTAAAAAAATAATTTCTAAAATTATTGAACAATAATATTATTGTTTATTTAGTTTGATAATGTTTATGTGAAAAGCTTATTTACAGCAACATATTAAAAAGTTTTAATAATTTTTGTCTTAAGAATGTTTGCAAACAAGCTTATATTATTTCGAATAACAAAGAACTAAAAAGGGATTAAAATGGTTTGATTTGCCTTTTTTTTTTCAAACACTCGCAAAACTTGATGCAAAAAATATTCCCAAAGGGAAACAGAAATCGATGATGGCTGACAAACCTGAATAAAAAATGTAACTTTTTAAAAGATTGATTTATCGAGATAGATTACCGTGTTGTAAATAAAATATGAGGCTTTTTCAATCTGTATTGATGCTCCTTTGAAAATCTGAAAAGAAAATTCAGATTGCCATTCACGACAAGAATAGTTGAACTTAATGCAAAAGCATTGGAAAATATTCTTCAAAAGGAAAATTGTCTCTAGGTGTTGGAAGAAACAAGAATAATCGGAACAAGCATGTTTATTTTCAGTTCATTTCAAAATTCAACTGAAATAAAGATCATTTTTGAATCTACGCTGAATAACTTCTAGTTATCTATTGAAAGAAACATGCATTCTTATTTTAGAATAATCCATGCATTACATTGAATATTGATGTTAAAGCAGTATGTTGTCGTATCAGCAATGCGAAAACTGTATGAATTACGATTAAGGGAAACAATATTGTTGTTTCATATATGTTCTGATAAAGTAAGAAAGGAAATTGTTTGTATTCGTATGATTTTTTCGATGGAATTTTGCTAAGCGTGGTTTATAAATCACTGACATTTGAATAAGTTTTAATATTTCTGCGATCAGATATTCTTTTATAGCGGAATAAGAATTTTGCTTTCATCTTATTTTTTTATCTGTAGGTAATTTTCATAAAATATATATAAGTCTTCATCAAGTTTTAAAAATAATTTCATATGAAATAAATAAAGTAATATTAATAGTTGTACTCCTATATTCTTCACGTTTGATTATTTAACACTAATAATTTGTTGGCGTTAAAAAGTACTAGAGGGCCTTATGGACGAGTGACTTGCTCTCTAGCGCTCGGTGTTACATAGTGGTTCCGAATCCACTTTAAGCCGTAAATCCCTGTCTAATGTGACTGTAAATTGCAAGGCCGACAACCCTACCCTGTAAAAGAAATCATATCATGTCTCGAATTCCGGCAGTAGGCAGACGGCTTATTAATGAATAATATATTTCTTGTATAATACCTCGTATGGACCTATAAGTGAATAATATACATATAGTGACGGCCTAATACATATTTTATAAGAGAAAGTTTCAAGCTATTGAATAATATTTTGGAAGATTAAAATTTAAAATCAAATGAAATTGTGCAGTAATTCTATATTAAAATTTTATGGAGAGGAAGAAATAGAATGCTATATTTGATGTGTTCATTCATTTTTATATAATTTTTAAAATAGTTATTGTAATGTTAGTTGTTGCTACTATAGAAATATTTCTAAAGATTTTCTCGACAAACTATTTCTTAACATACCTTAATATCACACTAAACTTTATAAATTTAACTAAAACGTGTAATATAAACAAAACGGTTTTTGCTTTTTAGTAATATGATCAAAAGTATAAAAATTCTATATTAATGTTTAAACATAAAAATTCGTAATTTTATTGACAAAAATAAATTTTTTTCATTTCGTTGTCAAATATTTTTCTGACTTAAAAATAAGAATTGATTGAAAAAAGTTTATCCTTTAGATGGAAAATTTAATTTTTTTTATATTGTATATTTCTATTATATTGTAAATTTTTATTACTTTTTTTGCAACTGGTAAAAATGTAATAAAAGTTTACAATATGCCTGTATAAGCAAAATATTTTTTTGTTTGTATACACTACACAGTATCTTTTTTTTAGTATAAATAATGTTAAATTTTACTAGAGTCAGTTTTCACATGATTAACTATTAATATTGATAAACATTTTATAGCTTATTGTGTAAAATATTTATTTAAATCTTAAAGTATTTACAGATGTATATAACAGTTCCATGGTAGAAAAGATATATATTTGTTTGTTATTTTTTTATTTTGTTTCACCTTTTTTTCATCCTTAAAAAATTAAAGATCAATTAAATACAAATGAATCCTACAGTATTTTAGAAGGCTACTCAAAGGTTCAACAAAGGTAAACATAAATATCATTTCTATATTAATGAAAAATGTTTTTTTAATTTAAGGCAACATTAATTTTGAACTAATACTTTAAACTATATCCAGTCTATAACACTGAGTGTGTTTGATTTTCAATGCTACTGAAACAAAATAAACAAACTGTAAAAATCTCCTTTTCGACATATGTCACATATTATCTGTCTTAATGAAATTTTTGAAGATTCTTAAATCTTTTTCACACCAAGACTTTGAGAGCCGAAGAGTCAAACGACAGAAAAAAAAAATTGACCCGTTCACACCGAAGGCTTTACGACGAGTGAAGTTCGAGTTATTTCTACGATCATTATTGGCTGAATCCAAGCCACATGATGAGTTAAAAGTTTGAAATGTAACGCGTCAAGCGTTTGAGAGTTAACAAACTTCAACAAGCGATCGTTTCGGGCGTGGTGCGTTGAGGGTTTGTGATTGCTCAATTTTACGCGACGCGTTACTGCTTGTTGTGAAGATGTTAAAATCAAAGACTCACCCATGTAAGGCACGTCGATGTCGTTGATGCCGGGGGTTGCGGTTTGCTGTCGAAAAGATATGAAGCTTTGAACCCTTGACCAGGAAAGTGACTCCTACTGAGGAACTCTATGAACAGATCGCTGGCTGACGACACGATTTCCACGAATGTGTTGGTGTTGCAGAGGTGACCAATGATGGGAGCACTCTTGTTGGACCCATCGTAGACCATGATCACATCTGGACTGTTCAGGCAACTGGAACGAAAAATGTGTGTTGAAAAAATCCTTTAAATTAAATGAGAAACTGTTTTTCCTACCCGAAACGATATTTTTATACTTCTCCAATTTACAATAATTTTTACTATGGTATGAAATTTCGTTAATATTTTTTTTTATAATTATTATTCTTACTATTTCACATCAGAAAAATTAAAATTTTAAATGTTCTTGTATGGTACAAGAATTTCTCAGAGAAACTGTGATGCATTATTGTGTCCTGTGTAATAAAACATGGAAAATCTTATCAGAAACTTATTACTTATTCAATACAAAATGCCCGTGCATATTAGGACAATCACCAATAAATCTACTATTATATACTATCTCATATACTATTATCTATTACTTATATTATACACTATTATCTACTATTATATAGAGTTTATAATAAATATCAGCAGCTGAAACCATATTTTATATTCAAAATTATCTATATATCATGATGACTTTTTTTTTCTGAAACAAGGTGAGATTTGAGTAGCATGGGGAAGAGCCAACAGACGTGCGATTAGAAGGAGAAGGGAAGTATTGTCTTCGGGTATATCTTTTAGGAATAACTGACTCATATTTGAGTGTCAATAACAGACTGCGATACTAATGGCCAACTAACATTTAATATTGAGCATTTCAAAACTAGTGACGTCCGATGAATTTTTGTTGTTGAACAAAGATAGGCCATTTGTTTTACTTATATTAGCCACAAACAACTGACCTACAAGTGATGGTCTGACTGTCATTGCGAAAAATTTACATGATTTCACAAAAACTTTAAACTCAAACCGTGAATAACCCTCGAGTCTTCTTGTTTCAAAAATCCTGTAACAGACACTTCCAGATAAGTTATTCTTTACTCCCATTACGTACTTAACATTAGGCCATGAGACGAGAGTAAGGTGACATCGAGCTATGAATTGTATCGATAATCTATTGATAATGTTTTATTAAATGATATTGATTTGATAACATCTATATTGTTCCCCTAACAGAATGCGAATGAGTTTTTATAGATAAACATCCCATAAATTTGTTGAATTTTTGCAAATCTCCATACAGACGGCCCAAAGGCGTCATAGCATATTATTAAATTGAATATTACAACTATCAGTAAACCACACATGACTAGTTTTAAAATTCAGTTGCACTAAAAAAGACAATTTCTCTAGTTTCTTTTGAAATTATTGAAGTTTAATTATTTACAAGGTTGCATCTAGTTTCTTTGCACAACTACTGCTTTTGTAAATGTCCAACGATAATCAGTCATTTGCGAAGTTACAGGGGCTATTAAATCACCTGTTGCAAAGTTAATATTTAGATAATCCAAATTGCGAGTTTCTGACTGGTAATCAATCATTTTAATGAAACCCGAAGTAAAAACTGCTATGCCGCCATGTATGGATTTCACAGAGGCCAAGCAGTGGAATATCGTTTTGAATCTATGTCCAAAAAATTGTTCTATCCAAAAACTCGGTATCATCTACCTGGAAGTGTGATGGAGCGCTATTTTACTGAAAGAGGAAACTTGAAGAAAAATATAGAAGAGCTAAATTCTCCAATATGTCAAGGCAAATGTGTCTTTCACCCACAGATCTATCGGATTATGCATCCCTAGTCACACTGAATTTGGATGAGAATTTTTCATGTACGATAAATTTTGGGAAGTTCTCATTAGAGTAAATTACGGTAAAGAAGGTGTGACATAAAACATTTTAGACCTAACTATTCCGAGAATAGTTATGTCACAAATGTAGATAGTATGTCTACGAAGGTATGTCAGATATGTCTAAAATATAAAAGGCATGGTAGCTACACATATACGACTCATAGAATACATTACTTCTACGCATCTTTAGCCAAACATTGAATTCAAATGAGTAGTTTCCACATTCGATAAATATTTGGGAGTTCTCATTAACGTAAACACGATAGTGACACAACATAGAGGTCTAAAACATAAAAGGCATGAAGGATCTTACACTTTTGCAAGATCATTCACATCGTTTTCGATATACTGTTTAGTGTTAAAGCAGCAAATTTAATTCTTATGCGGTGAGGCTACAAAAGGCATCACAAAGCAACTGTCGACAACATACAAGTTTAACCTTGATTTAAAACTTGGATAAGAAAAACTTGGAGCAATACATGCATGGCTCAGCACTTTTATAACAAACCATGTGATGTTCTCTCAGTATAAGCTATTACTTTTGGATACTTTTAAACAGGACACGTTGTATTTCTTCAATTTCCCTCCACCACTACAGACATCTATGAATAAGGCTTCTACTTCACAATATTATTTAAAAGTGTTTTTTGGTATTACAGATGTAAATTACCTGAGATCTCCTTTCTGCAGGCGTATTTGCTCAAAGACGATTTTCACTCTGTTGTTGGGAGTGGCGGTGAATCTGTAGTGGCAGGTGAGGTCCCGAGGGTAGTTGCTGGGATACTGGGGAGAATAGAACTTCCCCCTCGTCCGATTGGTCTGCTCGGGAGATATTTCGTAGTTGCACTTGGAGCCAGGTAGCAAGTAGCCATCTGTTTGAAATATCTCTAAAAGGAGAAAAAATATAAGGTAAGATTTAATAAAGAATTGGGTAAATAATTTGATTTATTCATTTAACAGCATAGTAAAATAGTATTGGGGAAATTATTATAACTACACTGCTGGCCATTAAAATTGCTACACCAAGTAGGCGACATGCTAAATACGTGACATTTAAATGACAGGATGAAGGGGCTGTGATACGCAAATGATTAGCTTTTCAGCGCATTCAGACAAAGCAGGCGCAGGTAGCAACATCTACAATGTGTTTAAATGAGGAAATTGTTCAGCCGGTTTCTCATACACAAATTGCATTTGAACGTTGCTGCCTGGGGAAAAACTCGTGTAAGAAGCAGAAATGTGAACCAGCACGTTTCTGACTTTGGTAAAGTTCGGATTGCAGCGTACCGTGATTGTGGTTTATCGTATCGCAGTATTTCTGCTCGCATCGGTCGTGATTCAATGACTGTTAGCAAAATATGGAATCGATGGTTTCAGGACGGTAATACAGAACGCTGTGTTGGATCTCAACGACCCACTATCACTAGCAGCCGAGAAGACAGGCATGTTACCCGCATGGCCTTAATGAATCGTGCAGCCACGTCACGAGCCCTGTGTCCAGAATTTTGGTCGTTTGTAAGACAATAAGTGTATGCACGAACAGTTCGACGATGTTTGCAGCAGCATGGACTCTCAGCTCGGAGACCATGGCTGCGGATACCCTTGAAGCTGCATCACAGACAGGAGCATCTTCAATTGTGTGATCAACGACGAACCTGGGCGTATAAATGATCAGGCGTATAAGTGCTGTTATTACTGCCAGAGGTGGTTGTTCTGGGTACTGATATCTCAGGATCTATGCACCCAAATTCCTAGAAAATTAAATCACTTGTTATTTCCAGATAAATATTTGTCCATTAATTATCATTTTGTTATCTGAATTTCTTCCTGGTGTAGTAATTTTAATGGGCAGCAGTGTAGTAGCAAAAGTTTTTCTTGGATGTAACATTTTTTTCCATAATTTAATATAAAAATTGATTCAAATATTTATTTCAAAATTAACCAAATAGTATTATAAAGCTAATAGTCCATCTTAAGAGTTTTAATAATGAAATGAACTTAAAAGTTTTATATTTTTCATTAATCTAGAAAAATTTTATTCAGTATTTTGCATTCAAAATTTTCTAAAACATTAACACAAATACTTTTTTATGCATTTTCAATATAATTTTAACAATTTAACAATTTTTCAACAATTTTATAGTTATATTAGTAAAATTAATAATAATTAAAAAATATACAGGAAATAATACACAAGATTATGCAGATGTGAAACAAAATTTGCTTCCTTACATTAAAATTTTCAATGATTATTTATATGAAAAAACAGTTTTTTATATTAATTTTCCATATTACCTAACAAATTAAAAACAATATTTAATTTTAAGCAATTATTTAAATTAATTTATTTTATACCATTTAAATTTTCATCACTCGATATCATTTAACTACTCTAAATTACAAATATATTTAATTAAAATAACACTTTAAAATAAATTATTTTAAAAAAATAAAAAAGATAATTAAAATAACAAGCAATAAAAATATTAAATACTATTTTTAAAACTTATTGTTAAACAATAATTCAATTAGTATTCAGGTAAGAAATTTCAAATATGTATTATTACTCTTGTTGTTTTCAAAATACCTTTAAAAGTATACATATTTGAAAACTGAAATTTAAAATTAAATTTTATATTATTTATGCTAATACTTTAAAAATTTTAATTAAATAATGTATAAATTTAAAGATTCCCACACTTAAAGAAAAGCTTAAAAAATAGTTTAAGTTTCAAAAAAAATTTAGTAAAATTAAATTTTAAATATTTATCGAACTACTTTTAACTAAACATATTAAATCATATGTTCAATTAATATTTATGTATAATATTAATTTTATTATGTTTAATAATAATTTTGTTAAAAATAGTTAATATTTTAGTTTAATATCGCTTCAAAAATAGAGTACTTATCAACGTATTCCAATAGCTGGTATATTTTTTTAATAATTTAGTAACTTACTAAAAATTCATGCATTCATAACATAAAAAAGTTTTCTTAAAATGTAATATTCTACTCTTTCCATTATATATATATATATATATATATATATATAAGGAAAATAAAAATATTAAATATTAAATTTTAAGAAAATATTTTTAATATTATGAATACGTCAATTTTTATTAAGTTACATACATAATCTTAAGTTAATATATATATATATATATATATATAAATGCATAATTTTAACTAAAAGTTTTAGTTAAATAACCAATGCAAATAAGAAATTTCAAAAACCAAAAAACCTTTAAAAAGAAATGATAATGCATCAACTTTAAATAAATCCGATTCAACTATATGCATTATCCGTCCTGTTACAGACGAAAAGTCTTTATTAATATTCTAACCAATCCCTTTCACTTGATCTTTAATGCACCTTTTCATTCTTTGCAGGCATTATGAACATTAGATTAAACATTAGATTTAGAAGGACACTTGAAATAAGAGCTTTCATGCATTCCCCACTCCGCTTCTGTGCTGTTTCTTTTTTGCGAATCGAATCTTTTCATGTTCTAAGCCTTCCCCCTCAACAATCATCATCTGACGAATGAAATTTCATTTTCTAGAAGGGAAAAGTCTTCTCAGCTTGTAAAGAGAAAGGCAGAAGTAAATTTCATTACGATATAATTATGTCTTCTTTTAAGTCGGCCATGTTGGCTCTAAAAAACAATTAGGAACGACTCTTGATGTAAACTGAAATTGAATGCAAAGTTTCCTTTTAATATGTTTCAGAATTCACAAGTAATCAAAACAGACATGGGAAGGAATTTAATTTTATTTCCAATGTGATGAAGATGGAAAAAGTAATGACTGCTTTCTCATGTTGTTGGTGGTGGGATTTTTTTTCTTACTTCCCTCAGATACCAATTTCATTGCGGATGTTCAATTAATGCTGTTCGTGGCCTGGTGGAACTTATTTATTTGTGGAAGCTTGCTATCGGTTCGGTACAAATTTGTTTCAAATTTTGATTTCAACAGTAATGAAAAAACATTAGTTAAAACTATTAATCCAATTACTATTGTTTCATTTTAATGATATGCTTGTTTATATATCTAAAACCCGTTTCAAATGAAATATTTTTTTTTTAATTTTTTTTTTATTATTATTTTAAATTAAAAATACTTTTAGGCAATGTTGAATATTAATAAACCTAAAACGACTTCAAGAAGAGGGTCACTTTCAGGTTCATGGGAACACTTTAATTTCTACTTAAAAGCATTACATATGTATATTCAAATAATATACTCTGGGTTATTATCCAAAGAAATTAAAATTTAAAATCTAATCTATGTTATATATATATATATATATATAAAAAATATAATATTGAATTTTAAGAAAACCTTTTTAATATTATGAATACATGAATTTTAATAAGTTGTATATATAATCTTAAGAAGTTTATATATATATATATATGTATAACTTTAACTAGCTATTTTACTTTTTGGCCTTCGTTAAAAGTAGTTAAATAACCAGTGCAAGTAAAAAATTTCACAAACCAAAAATCTTTAAAAGAAATGAGAATGTATCAACTTTAAATAAATCGATTCGTTGTATGCAATATCCGTCCCGTTACATACGAAAAGTCTTTATTAATATTCTAACCAATCCCTTCCCTTGATCTTTAATGCACCTTTTCATTCTTTACAGGCATTATGAAAGATTGCATTTAGAAGGACACTTGAAATAAGAGCTTTTATGCAGTCGCCACTCCGTTTCTGAGCTTCTTCTTTTTTACGAATCGAATCTTTTCATGTTCTAAGCCTTCCCCCTCAACAATCATCATCTGACGAATGAAATTTCATTTTCTAGAAGGGAAAAGTCTTCTCAGCTTGTAAAGAGAAAGGCAGAAGTAAATTTCATTACGATATAATTATGTCTTCTTTTAATTCCGCCATGTTGGCTCTAAAAAAACAATTAGGAACGACTCTTGATGTAAACTGAAATTGAATGCAAAGTTTCCTTTTAATATGTTTCAGAATTCACAAGTAATCAAAACAGACATGGGAAGGAATTTAATTTTATTTCCAATGTGATGAAGATGGAAAGAGTAATGACTGCTTTCTCATGTTGTTGGTGGTGGGATTTTTTTTCGTACTTCCCTCAGATACCAATTTCATTGCGGTTGTTCAATTAATGTTGTTCGTGGCCTGGTGGAACTTATTTATTTGGTGAAGCTTGCTATCGGTTCGGTACAAATTGGTTTCACATTTTGATTTCAACAGTAATGAAAAAACAATAGTTAAAACTATTAATCCAATTTCTATTGTTTCATTTGAATGCTAGGCGTGTTTATATATCTAAACTCCGCTTCAAATGAAATATATTTTTTTTAATTATTTCATTATTTTAAATCAAAAAAGGTTTTCAGGCAGTATTGAGGGTAACATCTCGACCTATAATCGATCTATAACGTCTTCAAGAAGAGTACAACTTTCAAATTCATGGGGACACTTTAATTTTTATTTGCAAGCACTATATATATATATATATATATATATAAGGGAAATATAAAATATTAAATTTAAAAAAACATTTTTAATAATATGAATACATGAATTTTTTCTATGTTATATATACAATCTTAAGTTAAATATGTATATAATATATAATTTTAACTAGCCACTTTTACTTTTTGGCCTTCGTTAAAAGTTTTAGTTAAATAAACAATGCAAGTAAGAAATTCCATAAACCCAAAATCTTTAAAAGAAATGAGAATGTATCAACTTTAAATAAATCGATTCATTGTATGCAATATCCGTCCTGTTACAGACGAAAAGTATTTATTAATATTCTAACCAATCCCTTTTCCCTTGATCTTTAATGCACCTTTTCATTCTTTGCAGGCATTATGAAAGATTAGATTTAGAAGGACACTTGAAATAAGAGCTTTTATGCAGTCTCCACTCCGTTTCTGAGCTTCTTCTTTTTTACGAATCGAATCTTTTCATGTTCTAAGCTTTCCCCCTCAACAATCATCATCTGACGAATGAAATTTCATTTTCTAGAAGGGAAAAGTCTTCTCAGCTTGTAAAGAGAAAGGCAGAAGTAAATTTCATTACGATATAATTATGTCTTCTTTTAAGTCAGCCATGTTGGCTCTAAAAAAACAATTAGGAACGACTCTTGATGTAAACTGAAATTGAATGCAAAGTTTCCATTTAATATGTTTCAGAATTCACAAGTAATCAAAACAGACATGGGAAGGAATTTAATTTTATTTCCAATGTGATGAAGATGGAAAAAGTAATGACGGCTTTCTCATGTTGTTGTTGGTGGGATTTTTTTTTCTTACTTCCTTCAGATACCAATTTCATTGCGGATGTTCAATTAATGCTGTTCGTGGCCTGGTGGAACTTATTTATTTGCTGAAGCTTGCTATCGGTTCGGTACAAATTTGTTTCAAATTTTGATTTCGACAGTAATGAAAAAACATTAGTTAAAAGTTTTAATCCAATTTCTATTGTTTCATTTACATGCTATGCGGGTTTATATCAAAACCGTTTCAAATTAAACAAGTTTTTAATTTTTTCAGCCAATATTGAATATTAATAAATATTGTTAAACAATTTTATTAGACAAATTTTAATAAACTTTAACTACTGGATACAGAAGCATTATTTTATACCTATGTCTGTAATATACCTTCTAGTTAACGACAGCTGTTTGTTATCAATAAAGAAGAAAGATAAATTATTCAAAATTTTTAGACATTATAATGACTTCGTGGGC
Organism: Caerostris darwini; assembly: GCA_021605075.1. Lineage (NCBI taxonomy): Eukaryota > Metazoa > Arthropoda > Arachnida > Araneae > Araneidae > Caerostris > Caerostris darwini. The sequence continues at coordinate 384,961 of BPLQ01009684.1, read as the reverse complement.
AGTAGAGGAGTGGCTTGCGCGCTCGGTACCACGATTTGGAATTCGAATCCCGGCGGTGCCATGGATTCTCCATCCATCCGGCGGTGCCATGGTTCGGAACCCACTTTATACCGTATGTCCCAGTCTAACATGATCGTAGAGCATTACGGGTGTATTGTTACTCCTCGTCCGTAGCTTATCTTTAAGCTGCATGCACCGCATGGGTAGTACTAAGTGAGTAACATCGGTACAGCGCTTGCAAAGTTTAGCTTAGTAGTGTTTGCGAGCGGCTTTAGAAATAAAAAATAATGACTTCTTTCATAAATTTCTGACATAAAATTACGTGAATGCAAAAATGATGAATAAATGGAAAAAGTAATGACGACTTTCTCATGTTTTTTTGGTTATTTTTTTTTTTTTTTATTTTTTTTTTTATTGTTTTTGTTCTTCCTTCAGATACCAATTTCACTCCGGATGTTCAATTAATACTGTTCGTGGCCTCGTGGAACTTATTTATTTGTTGAAGCTTGCTATCGTTTCGGTGCAAATTTGTTTCAAATTTTGATTTCAACAGCAATGAAAAAACATTAGTTAAAACTATTAATTCAATCTCCATTGTTTCAATTATATGCTATGCATGTTTATATCTAAACACCATTTGAAATGAAATATTTTTTCATTAAATATTTTAATATTTTTAAATGAATAATGTTTTCAAGCAGTATTGAGTCTAACGTCTCGGCGTATATTAGACCTATAACAGCTTCAAGAAGAAGGCCACTTTCAGGTGCGTGGGAACACTTTGATTTTTATCTACAAACACTAGATATATATATATAGTGATTTTCAGAATTCTCGAGTCTACGTCGAATCCAATGGCCTTGGTGTGCGGAAGATCTTAATTATCACACGGCGTGATATACGAAGGTTCGTGCCACAAGGGGTTCACTTTGGAAACAAGTTGAAACTGTGGACTATTCAATAACTTCAGAGAAAAAAACAAGACTTTTGGTCGACTCATAGCAGAAATTTCTCTTATCTTTTCCAACTTTTTTTAAAACTTTTTAATGATGTTTTATTCATTTTACTTTATCAGAAATTCATCAAATCAAATTACATGAGAAAAAAATGGGAAAGTGTTGATTATTATTAAATTAATTGATAATTAATAAATTTTTTATTATTAGAAAATTTTGGACATATTTTACCAATCACCATTACCAACAATTTATCATTTAATAATTTTTTTCATTATTTTGTCATTGATTTGTTTGTTTCTTAGTTCTGTAAGCCTCGTGTAATACAATGTGGTACAAGTGGATTTATTGTAAACTTCAACAATAACAACAACAAAAAACACCATATGTAATTCTTGTATTTTATGAAAACATAAAAAACATTAATATGCAAATATGCATAAATGTCTGTAAAGATTCTGATTTAATTTGCTATTAAATTAGTTTTAAAGACAATATTTCTTAAATCATTGTTTTGGAGTTAAATTTTCAATACAATTTTTCAAATACATTAAAGAAAAATAAATAAAAGTCAGGGATTAGAAATGTGTACTAAGTCCAGATCTTCTTTATCGAAATTTGTACATCTTTCAAAATTGTCGTCTGATGCTGTGAGATCTTTTTGAACGTATAATTAAAGTATGACTCTAAAAAGAAGAATGTTACGTATTTATATGATCGAAACTTTGAAAACTATAATATTTTAGCTCTGTTTTGCATTCCATGTCATGATATTTTCGGATTACTTAAGTTTTCAGCTGATCTATACATCATACGAACTTATCAAGATGAATCGAAATCAATAACTTACTTCCAACATTAATATGGAGACTTCTCTGTGTTGTTTGCCAAAGAAACCAAATATTTTCTCCAATACGCTCAAAAATACGTGATTTGTTTTAAATCTGATATTTTTCGATGTATGTTAAGCTTATAGTATTACTGCTACGAGAAGACATGCATACAAACAGAAAATATTTATTTTTTATAAAATTTAAGAGAAAAAAAAACATTTTCTTGCAAGGGTTATTATTTGAAAATGCTTTCTTGCAGTACATCCACATAGATTTCATCTTCAAAGAGTAATGGGAATACACGTCTATTGCATTATCTGTCCTATGTTTTGCAAAAAAAGGAATGTAGTACACATTTTGATTGAGTGGGCTGAATAACATATGGATGCCTTATTAACTTCCCCTATTGCCAATATTAAAGATGGGTTGGAAAATATATGCTGTCCTGGAAATCTTCAATTGATGAAGGTAAATTTAAGAATTTACGCCCATATGAACACAGTGATTGGAAAATAAATAGAAACCATACAAGACTTGTATACTTTGATGGTGAATAGCTGGAGTCTCTTTTTTTCTTCATTATTTCCCCCACCCTTATACATAATGCATCGTTCTTTTTCAGTCCCCTACATCAATACATCAAAAAGGCATATATGAAAAAAAATATGCGTCTTTAAATTTAACATGTTTTTGAAATAACTGATAACTTGCATATAGCTTATGTTACTGTTTGAAACAGATGTGATTGGATGATAAATTTCCTTTAGAATCGATTGAATAGAAATATAGAGTTGCAATTTTTAACAAAATATAAAATTCAATATTTTCAACATTAATAAATATATATGAATGCAAATGGAGACACACTGCATTTATATTTTTTCATACATTCAGAGAAAGAAATTTTATAATAAATATTCTTTGTCAAGTTAGTGATTAAAATATTATGAGGTATTATATTATACTATATTATATTATATAGTATAATATAATATAGTATAATATTTCATGATAATATTTTAATCATTAACTTGACGAAAAATATTTATTATATTCAAGTTAACGATTAAAATTATATTATATTATGATTGATAAAATATTGAAATTATATTATTATTATTTTAAATAATTAAATTTTTAATTATTAAATTATTAATTTATTGTTTTAAAAATGTTATTTAATAAATTTTACAAATAAAAAGATTTTATGCAAAAATAAGTTTTTTTTTATTGCTAAATTGCTAAATTATACTGTTAAAATATTTGAGTTGGACTACATTGTTAAATTACATTGTTGAAGTATTTCAAGTGGACTACATTAGTAAATTACATTGTTGAAATATTTCAATTGGATTACATTTATAAATTACATTGTTGAAATATTTCAATTGGACTACATTAGTAAATTACATTGTTGAAATATTTCAATTGGATTACATTTATAAATTACATTGTTGAAATATTTCAATTGGACCGGATTGTTAAATTACATTGTTGAAATATTTCGATTGGAGTACATTGTTAAATTATATTGTTGAAATATTTCAATTGGACTAAATTATTAAATTATATTGTTGAAATATTTCAATTGGATTAAATTGTTAAATTACATTGTTGAAATATTTCAATTGGACTAAATTATTAAATTACATTGTTGAAAACATTTCAATTGACTAAATAGTTTTCAAATCATAAATTTCGTGTTTACAACAATGCATACATGAGAATGTATTAATTTAAGTAAATTGCATTTAAATCACCATTCAGTTATCTACAAATGTTAAATGTCAAAAAATCAATTTTGATAATCGTTTTTATGCAGCTATTGTTTACAAATTAATAATATAATAATAAATAAATATAAACTTTTAATAATAACTTATAAAGAAAAGTAAAAAATTATTATTTTCATTTAGTTAAAAAAATTAAATTAAAATTAAAATTGTATTTTTCTTAAGAAATAAATAAATGAAATTATTTCTCATGAAAAAAAAAAAATAAAGCTCATTCAATTATTCTCCACAGTTGAATTTAACTGCCATCATTTGAATACATAAAATTTATAGACAATCATTTAAATACTACTGTGACCAAAAAGTAAGTAATTTTTTTTTCAAAAACTCGTTAATTATTCTTCCAAATTTATTTCATCGCCTTCAAAATAATCCCCTCCAGACACAATACACTTATGCCAACTTTTTTTCCAATCCTCAATGCATGCTAAAAAGTCATCGGCAGGATAGCCTTCAAAGCATTGCGCCGATTCACGTTGAATCTGTTCAGCCGACTCAAAACGGTGTCCCCGGAGTGGTCTTTTGAGTTTAGGAATCGCCAGAAGTCGCACGATGTGAATACGGTGATTGTGGAACGATATGGCGAAACGATGTGTATTTTTCGTGGCTTTTTTGGCGAAAAAGTCACAAAGAATCAATGCAGTGTGAGCTGGAGCATTCAGTGTTTTCGGTACCAATCGAGATTTGACGCGTTTAAGGCTCAAAATTGAATTGGCTGATCCTTTTGAAATTCCAACATCATCAGCAAGGTCTCTTTGTAAATCGATGGTTTGCAAGTACCAAATCTTCAATTTCTTTTGGATGTGAGCTTTGTCGGTTGAGGTTGATGAATCGACCAGAGGGCTCTTCGTCTTCAACGCGTTCTCTGCCTTCTTTGAAATTTTATACCCCTTCTAAACATTTCTTTCCGATATAGGAATGCTCACCGAATGCCTTCCGCAGCATTCTATACGTTTCCTCAAACAAAATTTATTACAAGTCCTTTGCTCAATTAATTCAGACGTTTCAAAGATCGCCGAAATCACTTTTAGCGTCTCACAAAGCCAAGCGTAACTCAAACACTAATAATATTTCGACTTCGAATTTCACACAGATGTCAAGTACAGTGCCAGCAACGTGAAAAAAAAAAAATTTAAATTCCATAAGCCCCGCCTATTTTAAATTTAAAAAGTGGTCTTACTTTTTGGACACAGTAGTATTTATTTAAATGCATAATACTTTTTAATCCTCTCCATTTATTTCATTATCAAAAAAAATAATTAATTGCTAATAAAATAACTGCTTATTAACAAAGGTAAATTTTAAGTGCATGCATCAACGTAGGAGTATAACAAAACCAGTTTGAAAGATTGTTTTTTTTCGTCACTTAAAATTTTTACAATGACAAAAGAAATAGAATATACTTTCTTAACCCTATCTCAAGAAAACTTCACTAAACACACGCGATGTTCTATTACTTTTCAAAATCCGTGAATGCTTCAGAATAAGAAATCCTTTTACACTTTCTGCTGCTAAAATTTTTGTTCTATTTCTTTTGCTTCCTCTCCCTTTTTTCAGGGTTTTAAGGTTTTTGCAGCTTTCCAAATATTCTTGTTCTAAAATTTGAGTAAACAACCCCAAGCCTTGTTACTAAAACTAGTAGAGTTTCCACTTTTATCGCTTGGAGGTCCAATTTAAAGAATGGAAACAACGGCAGTGAGTTGCTCATTATTTATTTTATTTGCTTTTTGTCTGACTTTAGGAAAAAAACAACGTATTCCGCAATAGTAAGACACAATTATATCATTTAACAATATATTTATTAAATGCTAGATGTGTAATATCATGTAATTTGTTGAAGATATTAATCAAGTTACGATTTGGTACTGAGTTGTTCATCCTTTTTTCGGTTTGCTTTTTATTTGGTCCCTATTTATTATCTGTGCAGTTAAAAGATGAGGAGGCCTGATTTCCGACTGGCTAGCACTCTGGCGCTCGGTTCCACAGGTATCGGGTTCAAATTCCGGCGTTGCCATGGATGTTTTTAGTGGTTCGGAATCCACTTTAAACCGTAGGTCCCGGTCCTAATAGAATCGTAGAGCATTGTGGGGCCATTGTTACTCCGCGTCCGTAGTTAATTTTCGAGTTACACGCGCCCCTGGGTAGTGCAAAGAGCGTAATGTCGGTGCAACCCTTATGGCATAAAAGATCACGGTCTATTTGCCAGCTGCATTAGAAAAATAAACGAAAAGATGTATTTAGTGTAGTAAAAGGTAAATTAATTAAATAAAAAAGTGCATGAATTATAGAATGATGTATGAATCATTAATTTGGGTCTGGTGACTAGCTCTCTGGTGCAGTCACAGGTTTGGTCACAGATTTCATATTCGAATCCCGTTGGTGACATGGATTCTTTAGTGGTTTGGAAGCCACTGTTTAACCGTTGGTGACGGTATAATATGACTGCAGAACATTAGGTTTTTTTTAAGGTTTTTGCAGCTTTCCAAATATTCTTGTTCTAAAATTTGAGCAAACAACCTCAAGCCCTGTTACTGCAACTAGTAGAGTTTCCACTTTTATCGCTTGGAGGTGCAATTTAAAGAACGGAAACAATGGTAGTGAGTTGCTCATTATTTGTTCTACTTGCTTTTTCTTTGACCTCAGGAAAAAAACAACGTATTCCAAAATAGTAAGAGTCAATTATATCATTTAACTATATAGTTATTAAATGTTAAAGCTCGGAAATTTGTTGAAGATGTTAATCAAGTTTGGATTTGGTACTGAGTTACTTATCATTTGTCCAGTTTGCTTTTTATTTGGTACCTATTTAGTATATGTGCAGTGAAAAGATGTATTTAGTGTAGTAAAAGGTAAATTAATTAATTAAAATTAGTATGAGTCATTAATTGGGGCCTGATGGCAGAGTGATTAGCTCTCTGGCGCTCTGTGCCCCAGGTTTCGTGTTCGAATCTCGGTGGTGTCATGGATACTTTAGAGGTTAGGAAACCTCTATTATACCGTAGGTCCCCATCTAATGTGACTACAGAGCATTAGACGTAGATAACCCAACACAGTCAAACTAAACATCTCCTGCCTCGAAATCTGTCGAGGATTTTTGCCCACCATGGGGCTGTTGCGCCAATGAAGAAGAATTAATCAATAATTTAAAAAAGAACCTGTTAAATATGTTCGAATAAAATAAAATTATGAGTATTATACAAAAATAAAAATCCAGAATATTTTTTTTTTATAAAAAAATTGTCATCAGAATTTGACAAATACTATTTATTTAATTTTACATATGGTAAATTGATGGTAATACTTACTTATACTTTACTTAGTTAAAAAATTTATAAGCAATTGATAGTACGGTGGTAAGAAACTGTAAATATCGAGTTTTTCAGAATATTTCAAATTCTAATCAGGCAATCAGACTTTCGATGTAAGTTACTTATTAAAAATGAGACGCCAAAAGTGGGAATCGAATTACTGGACTTATCTTTAATCCAGGTAAAACAGGAGCACATAATAGAAGTTCATATTAATGAAATAAAGGAAATCTAATAAAATAATAATACTGAAGAAAATTTAACTATAGTTTTGAATATATTTCAAATTCAACTCTTTATTGAACGCATAAAAATAATAATTGCTTAATTTATACTAATTTGATCGCTTACACCAAGATAAGTGACTGATTGATATTCAAACATATAAATGATAAAATATATAAATTTCATAACTGTTTTAAAATTCATTAATATTTCTACATGCAAACAATTTTAAGATTTACCTAATTAAATGGAACTTAAAATATTATTAAAATTTAATTTAGTGGTGCATACTATACAGATGTGTATAAAACGAAATAACTATCTTTGATCTAAACATGTTTCACCAGAAAACCTTGATTATATTATGTAATCGAAAATGCGTAACGTATTATTTAATGTAGATTTGATTAATACACAAAATAAAATGTATTTATCTTCGATAATTTCATTTGTTTTGAAATTCTTTATAAAATGAAGCAACACTAATGAATGTCTAGACATGAATAAAGTACAAAAGTTTTATATAAAAGTATACAAATAATTTCTAGACATTTTAACGAGACATGTCACTATTTATAAATAAATGTGAAGTCATTGAATTCTATTATAACAAATATTAAATTACCCTTTCTATCAATAAAAATAATCAAATATGGTCTTAAGGGACATACAGGAATACATATAAGATTATGTAGATAAAGTAAGATGTATGTGCACATTTAGTTGTTGTTACAGTTCAGTTTTTCGTAGTTTCAAATTTATGGTATATATATTCATGAATAGTATAAAAATATTTATAAGATTAATAACAATATTAAGATTTAAAATTCTGAGCATTAAGAAAATATAAATCAATATTTATGAAAAATAAATTACTGTACAAAAAGTACATACAATTTTTAGTTTTTGTAAGAAAATGTAACTTTATTTACTACTTATTATATACTTTGTATTTAAAAATATTACAATATTTACTATTTATTATGTATAATAAAATATTTATTATTATTTCTTGAGTATAAAAATTATTTATGCGGAACTAATTGGTTTAACCAATCATCTTGAAAGATGATTGGTTAAAGATGAGAAAATTAATACAGAAATGGAACATATAAAAAAAAATTACACAGTACAGAAACACAAATTCTTTTCTTTTACCTTAAATAAATTAAATTATTAATTTAAGAATTTATTATCATTTTTGAACAACCTTTAAAAAAAAGTGTAAATTGTATTCAACATGTTACGAATATTGGATTCTTAATGTGCTATTTACAAAGGATACAAAATTGCATGCAAAACTGTGTATTGAAAACAAATTTTTGTTTATGTGTTTTTTTTTTACTCATAAATACAAAAAATTTTAAAACAAAATACGAAGAAAACATTTCTTTTGAAACAAAAAATATTAGATCGATTATTTTAAATTTGAATTCATCAGTAAAACATAACCTCATTAGTAAGAAATTAAAAAAATAATTAAATATGTGATCAATACATTTTTTTTATTTCGTCCAAATATCAATGAGCAAGAAGCCTGAAAATAGCAAAAGTAAAAGACGTGATAATAAATTTAGATTGATCATTATAAAAAAAAGTATTTTCAGGAAGTGCAATCCCTTTACAATTGTTTTCTGAGTACCACAAAAGTATCGTGAATATTTTTGTCGTAAATTTTTGTCTATCTAAATACAAACCTATGAAAGAAGTAGACAACCTAAAAAATAATCAGAATCACCTAAGAAAGCATGGATGAAAATGCCAATCACAGGATATAGAGACACAAAGCCGCCATAAAGGGATATACGTAAAAGCAGTGTAAAGCGTTTTATTAGATAAACCAGAAAAGTGCCAGTACAATAATAATACATAAAGTTATTACTATTGGCATTAATGCACGTTTAACATCTATAACATAATGAATTTTGTATAAAGATACCAGGTGTTTTAATTTTAGCAGTTAAGAAGGTTTGCAACAGCATATCAATGTAGTAATACATATGCATTTCATAAGAAATGTTCTTAAAGATACACTATAGAAAAATAATCAATAACAGATAAATCATTTGATCGAGAAATTCATACAGTATTCATATAGTTCACTTCCTATAATCAATAGATTGTTTATGACAGGTCTCAAAAAGTCATGTACACTCATTACATAATAAGACGGAACCATTATTTTCAAATCCACAAACGGTGACGTACGGTTTTCCGATTCAATCACACAGCCGAACAATCATTTTCGTTAGATAGTTGATACATTAAATGAATATCAACCAACTCAACATTGGTGAAAGGTTGAAAGTTGGCGGCTTCATTGAGGTAATAGCTAGTTTGACCAAAGTATTCACATAAAACCACTAATACACTTATGCCCATGCTTTCCTATGTTATTCTGATGTTTATTGGTGTTTTTTACCTTTCCTTCAAATTTGTATATGAACTTCTGGGACACCTTGTAAAAGGATTTTACATTTTCTTCAGTATACTAATCTTAACCTACATAGTCAACTTATCCAAGTCTGCACTTATTTATCGTAAATTATGTTATAGCATGGATTAAAATATTATTATAAGACACGCTCTTTCTTTTCATTGTTGGCATGAGTTTTAATGTGAAGAAAAATAATTGTGCTTTTAGAATTTTTTAAAGTTCTAAAAGTACGATTATTTCCATTTAAAATTATTTAATTAACAAAAAATAGTCGTAAGTGCTTTTAATCATTGTTTCCGAATATGTTAAGTGAATTAAATATTTATGCTATTGAAAAACTGAAAATCTCATATTATTTATAGGCCTTGCAAAAACAACTCAAAATGTTCTGTTGACCACATAAACAGAAACAGTTGAAAACAAATATTTGGTTTTCAACTAGATAATAAAGTCAAAGAACAAAGTGAAAGTCTTCTAAAATTTACTTTGTAAACATCAGTGAACAAAATCGATTTTGAAAACAATTTCGGAAGAAAAAAGAAAAAAATAAACATGCGTTATTTTTTTTCTAAAATAATTGTTCAAATATTAGAAAAGGAAAAATAATTTTTTATTGTAAATTTTTATGAAATAGTAATATTTATTTAAACCTATTCCAAAAAGATTTTTTTCCTGCAAAATGAACATGTTATTTTGCGCTTATTTTTAGATTCCATTCTTCATTCATCAAAATATAAACTATTTTTGTAAGGATTGGAAAATTTTTTTGAAACCCAATATTTTCTTAACGTATTTATTTTCATTCATTATTAACAATCATAAATATTTTAATATTTAAAATATTGTCGTTAAAAAAAAAGTAAAATATAAAATTTTTAAATATTTTAAAATTTTTAGAGATTTTTCAATTGATAGCTAAATCAAAATATTTATATACAGGGTGAGTATAATTAAACTCCCTTTTTCAAAATGCTATAAAAGGGAACCACTCGTCGCAATGAGTTCATATTCGAACTGAAAATACTTGAAGAAGAGGGAAAGGGTACGGCATCAAAAAAAAATTCAAAAGTGTATTGATAGATGGCGCTATAAGAGGCATGCAGAAAGTGAATTCGGTTGCCAGTGATATTTTGAATCGAAACTATAACGTATTTGGCATGAGTTGAACATTAAACCAACTGTAGTGTTCAATGTGGTTGATTGTTTCGGTTTTTTGACGGAAAAATTGACTTCCAAGTCATTCAACAGTTGTGACGCTGTTAGTGGAAAGCTCACCCACCACGCCAAGATCATGAGAAATTGGATGGGAAAAACCAGTGGAACTTTTTTTTGATGCCATACCGTTTCCCTCTTCTCCAAGTATCTTCAGTTCAAATTTGAACTCATTGTGACAAATGGTTCTTTTTTAGAGTATTTTGAAAGTGGGACTTTAATTATAATCACCCTGTACATTCAATCACCAAATGTTCACACGTACATATTAAAATAAGAAATTACTAATTTTTTTTAAAAGTAAATGTACGGCAACATTGCTTTTTATAAGTTAAAAAATATTTTATAAATGTAAGTGAAAAATTACCAAACTGCATAAATATGCAAAAGGTCTTGTAAAATAGAATTCACCAAAATTTACATACAGGATGCGCTTTTGTAGAAAGTCACACGATTTCATTCTAATTTAAGAAGGCACGAAATAAACATTGCACGTCATTATTGAAAAGGCAATCTTGAATATGCGTTGAGTAATTTGTGTTGCTGCTTATCTAGTTAAAATGGCTCCAAGACAGGAAATTGGTGTTGACGTACGGAGTTTGTAATTAAATTAAGGAAAAATAAAAATAAATTTTTCGCTGAAATTGTGAAAATTGTTATCAAAAGTCTGTCTTAACTATTGTAAATAATGAAACAATTGGACATATTTTAAACAAAACTCTTAGTAGATGGATGATTATTTTCAATAATTGAGATGTTCAAGCAGTGATGAGAAATTGTGATTACATTTGAAATTAATGGAATATGTTGCTGAAACAACTCACAAGGATACATCTCGAAGAATCATTCGATCTGAAAGATTTTCTGGCAGAATACAGTGAAGAGAACTACCCATATTCAAACAAATCAAAGAACAGATGAAGTTTGTTACTGAATATACATGCATAATGATTTTAACTTTTTAAAAAATATCTGTGTGACTGGCATAGAAAATACACAGTCCAGTCATATTAATGTGACCACCTGTCAAAAGCCAGAATATACACTCTTGTACATTCTATCTTTAAGTGGAGTGTGGAATGTGGTATTAAGTGGTATTTAAATGGTATTAAGTGGTATTTAAATGGTATTAAGTGGTATTTAAATGGTATGAAGTGGAATTCTTTATATACACTCCACTGCAATGTGCTGCCACATGCCTTCCGTGATTGGTTATTTCACGTTGACGTCGAAAGTAGGTGGTGGTCACATTAATGTGGCTGGACTGTATATAATGTTTTCGGAGGTGAGGGACTTGGCGAGATTTGGCGACACAGAAATGAAGAATTGAAAATCTTAAGTGAAGCTATGAATCTAACGATGAAGCTTGGTAGATTGAGATTTGGTTTGTCACTCTGTGGTCATTTTGTGCAAACTTTAGACTTATTAGACCGTGGCCTATATTTTAACTGGGATTCCAAACCACTAACAAACAACCATTCCACCGCCAGGATTTGAAGCTTAAACCTGGAAGCTTGGAAGAGGGGAAGTTATTCTATCAGGATCCACGTTGGTTGCTGATGTTGGTAAATTAACCTTGATAAAAGGTACGACATATTTTTAAAATGCTTGAAGATAATGCAAGATAATGCGCACCCCCCTGTTGGTAGTTAACAACTTTGAAGATAGTGGATCTTTCAGCTTATCAGCTATGCAATATACACCAAAAACTGTAAAATAATGGCTCTTTTACAAATAATCTGAGCAGCTCCGTATCTCTCGTAAGTCGCTAGAGTTAAATCTCCTTCTACATGTATAAGATGAAATTTGAATTTGACTGATGAATTAAATATTACAGCTTCAGAAAATAAAAATTCCTTAAATTCCACAATTTTCTACACTAAATTTTTATAAGGTATTCGAAGCTAAAAATTTCGTAAAATGATGAAGTAATGCATATCGCACTGAGAGCTTGAGATTGTGCCCTTTTTCTCCTATTCTTAGTTTTGAATATTGGGACTATTTTAGATATTGGGCCCCCTCGCCCCTATATATATATATACAGTGAAGTGACAAAATTCATGAGATACCTCTTAATATCGTGTCGGCCCTCCTTTCGCCCGGCGAAGTGCAGCAACTCGACGTGGCATGGACTCAACAAGTCGTTGGAAGTCTTCTGCAGGAATATTGAGCCATGCTGTCTCGATAGACGTCCATAATTGTGAAAGCGTTGATGGTGCAGGATTTTGGGCACGAACAGACCTCTCGATGATGTCCCATAAATGCTCGATGGGATTCATGTCGGGCGATCTAGGTGGCCAGATCATTCGTTGGAATTGTCCAGAATGTTCTTCAAACCAATCGCGAACAGTTGTGGCCCGGTGACATGGCGCATTGTCATCCATAAAAGTCCCATCGTTGTTTGGGTACATGAAGTCCATGAATGGCTGCAAGTGATCTCCAAGTAGCTGAACATAAGCATTTCCAGTCAATGTTCGGTCCAGTCGCACCAGAGGACCAAGTCCATGCCATGGAAAAACAGCCCACACCATTACGGAGCCACCACCAGCTTGAACAGTGCCTTGCTGAGAGTTTGGGTCCATGGCTTGGTGGGGTCTGCGCCACACTCAAACCCTACCATCAGCTCTTACTAACTGAAATCGTGACTCATCGGACCAGGCCACGGTTTTCCATTCATCTAGGGACCAACCGATATGCTCACGTGCCCACGAGAGTCGCTGCAAGCGATGTCGTTCTGTCAGTAAAGGCACTCGAGTCGGTCTACTGCTGGAATAGCCCAAGAAAGCCAAATTTCTCCGCACAGTTCTAACAGACAAGTCCCTTGTACGTCCCACATTGATTTCTGCGGTTATTTGACGCAGTGTTGCTTGTCTGTTAGAATTTACGACTCTTTGCAGACGTCGCCGGTCTCGGTCGTTAAGTGCAGGCGGTCGACCACTGCGCTGTCCATGGTGGGATGTTATGCCTGAAATTTCATACTCTCGGTACACTCTTGACACAGTGGATCTGGGAATGTTGAATTCCCTAACGATTTCCGAAATGGCATGACCCATGCGTCTAGCTCCAACTAACATTCCGCGTTCAAAGTCTGTTAATTCCCGTCGTGCGGTCATCATCACGTCAAAACCTCTTCACATGAATAACTTGAACAGAAATGAAAGCTCTGCGAAAGCACTGCGCATTTATACCTGTTCTACGCGATGCTACTGCCATCTGAAAATTTGCATATTGCTATCCCATGACTTTTGTCACTTCAGTGTATATATATATATATATATATCATTTTATATTATTTATGAAATTTATAACACTTCTACAATTTTTATAGTTCAATTTTTTTAATATATTAATGTTAAAATTGTAAGTTTCAGAGTAAAACTGTAGAACACTTTGCGTTATACACGAAAAGTTAGAATAGGAAACAGGAGCGTTACAGCAGAAAATATAGCTTTCACATACCATCTTTTTTTTAAATTTAAATATGTCAGATAATAATTCCTGTTATATAAGGAGAATTTTCAACTCTTGAAAAAATATTTTGTAGATATTCTTATAAGCTTGAAGTTTAATAGGAAATATTAAACAGTTAATGAATTTTAATCAATAAACTTCATATTTTAAAAAAGATTACAGATAATCAATTATTTAGTTAAACTTATGAGACTGTTTTAACTTAGAAAATACCATTTTTTTACGTTTTTCTTATTTTAGTACGTTTAAAAAACATTTCTCAATTTCTAGTAATCGTAACAAAACATTAAATATTTTTTAACTTAAATAGAAGATGGAAAGTACTAATTTATATTAAAAATTCAAATTCCACTCTAAAAACTTAAAGGCATTAGAATTCTTCTAGACTTCATTGATTAACTCACTTTTTTGGAATAAAGTCTGGTCTATGTCTAGAAACGTCTCGGTCTGAAGCCAGATTATGATAAAAAAATATACTCTAAACCTTTAGTTTTGAAGAAAATTTAATCTCATTTGGGATTACAACAGTAAAAAGAATCTTCCCATCAAAATTACTCACTTTATTGATTCTGTAAAGTTCCGTAGTTAATTCATTTATCTGTATTATTGAAAACATTTAATGGAAAGAAGAAAGAAATTTTATTTTGAATAAATAATAAAACAAACCAAATTAAGAAAACAAATAAGAAATAAAAATATTACCAAAATAACACAGATATTTTTTCTTTAATGTAGTTGAACAATTCATGACTATGTTAATTAAAAAAGTGTTTTTTTATTTGAAATATTCACAAATTAAATTAAAAAATATTTTTTATCAAAATCGTTTAGATTTTTAATCTTGTCTATTTAAGTTATACTTAATTAAAGGAAAAAAATTAAATTCCCCAATTAGATTAAAATTAAACTTATGAATATTTTAATATCACACTAAGTTTTATATTAATATTAATCACAATTCAAATCTATCTATAAATAATGTAATATGTCTCTGAATTTACTATTTTTCTCTGATACATAATATAAGTTATGAAAAAACTGTCGTAAATTATTTTAAATAACTAAAAACATAATTGTTTTTATTATGCATATGCTATTTCAAACTACAGCGTCATCGTAATAGGTTTGAAAATATTAAAGATGCAATTTTTTTTTAAAATCTTAAAGATGTAAATTTCTCACTGAATTTAGTAATTTTATCTGGTACATAAAA
This sequence comes from Caerostris darwini, assembly GCA_021605075.1. Lineage (NCBI taxonomy): Eukaryota > Metazoa > Arthropoda > Arachnida > Araneae > Araneidae > Caerostris > Caerostris darwini. The sequence goes on along the minus strand of BPLQ01009684.1, from coordinate 369,513 downwards.
AAAAAAAAGTTATGAAAAAATTATCATAAATTATTTTAACTAAGTAAACACTTTATTTTTTTATTATTCATAAGTTATTTCAAATTACAGAGTATTTAACGGTGTTCATATTAAACAGTCTTAAGATAAAAGTTTAAAAACTACAGGGAAAAATTGTTTGTTTATTTTAAACATTTCATTAGATATGATTTTTCAATTCCTTCTATTAGCTCATACTCTCCCTATATATATATATATATCTTGTTAAAATTTTCAATCGTTCATAAAATACTTTTTATTCATCCACCCAAGTTCAAACAGATTATTTTTGAGCTTATAGTGGATGACACTGGATGTTAATACAGTTTTTTCAAATATTAGTTCAGTAATTAAATTTAATTCATTAATTTTAGTTTTTCTTTAGATTTAAGTTGCATATATCTATCCATAGATGGTGCCAGATAAACTTACAAAAATGAATGAAAATTATTTATAAAAGACTTTCTGCAATATAGCGACAAAAAAGTAGGAATTGACTTAAATTTTTTTTTTTATATTACTTGTTTTAAATGTGTCCTACCTTCTTCGATGACGTAGTATTAAGTTCAATAATCATCAGTAAATTATTTCGAATAGCGAATGACGTCATTAAATTTTAAGCATTCTTAGATTTACATTTGGAATTTATAATTGGTATTTATCATCTTTTACGATATATATTATATTGTTGTTTACAGCAAAAAAATTATTTGTTACAATTACAATCGAATTGTCTGCGATACCAAACAAGATTTATCGCCTTTTGGAAAAATTAAAAATATTTTTGGGGCTTGCAGAGTAATCAACAGTGTTCATATTAAACCTTCTTAAGATACAAGTTTGAACAACACAGTGAAAAAATATCTTTATTTTAAACATTTCATTAGATACGTTTTTTGTTGTTGTTGTTGTTGTTTCTCATCCCACTTGGCTGGCCAAGCCCACAAGCCCATATGGACTCATGATTGAAGGGGAAGGAGGCAGCTTCTGTTGTGATGGAGCACCCGTAGGTAGAAGCCTGACTTTTGCTCCGTGACGCTCTTACAGTCATAGAAGACCGGGACCTACGGCTTAAAGTGGATTCCGAACCACTACAAACATCCATGGCACCGCCGGGATTCGAACCCGAAACCTGTGGCACCGAGCGCCAGAGCGCTAGACACTTGGCCATTCAGGTCCCAAATTTGCCAACGGCACGCAGTGTTCCCAGGTGATCACCCACCCAAGTCCTGACCGCGCCCAATGATGCTTAACTTCGGTGATCTAACAAGAACCGATATATTCAGCATGGTACGGCCGTTGGCATAAGTTTTTTAAACGTGATATACCTTCTTCGATGGTTCTGTATTAAGTTCAATAATATCAGCCCATTATTTCGAATGAGGAATCACCTCATTACACTTTATGCATTCTTAGATTTAAATTTGCAATGTGTAATTAGTATACATTATATTTTATCATTATTTTAATTTTCTTCATTGTTACACAATTGTTTATTTATTAAACAATTGTGTTAACGATATTAGGAAATTTGTAATACTTTTTTTTCTGATTCAAATGTTCTGTTATTTCGGCTGAACAATTATTTTTTATACTCAATTCTTTTCTTTTATACCATATATTTCCGATTATAAGCCGGCCTGTGTATAAACCGAGAGTGCGTTCTATCTCTAAAGAGTTTGCCAAAACCCTGCATATATAACGAAATGAAAAAATAATTCCTGTTATGTTCATTATTTACAGTATTCTATCATTGCTACGCTAATCTATCATTATATTTACTTTTAATTCTATCAATACTATCGCCATACGTTTTGTAAGTATCAGCACTATAGCAATTCAAAAATAAAAAAAAATAATAATTTTTTATAAAAGAAATAATTTTTTTTTACTTTTAATTCTATACTATCGTTATACGTTTTGGTACTTTTTTGTAAGTATCAGCACTATAGCAATTCAAAATAAAAAATAATAATAATTTTTTATAAAAGAAATAATTTTTTTTTTTACTTTTAATTCTATACTATCGTTATACGTTTTGGTACTTTTTGTAAGTATCAGCACTATAGCAATTCAAAAAAATAAAAAAAATTTTTACTTTTAATAATAATAATTTTTTATAAAAGAAATAATTTTTTTTTTTACTTTTTAATTCTATACTATCGTTATACGTTTTGGTACTTTTTTGTAAGTATCAGCACTATAGCAATTCAAAAATAAAAAAAAATAATAATTTTTTATAAAAGAAATAATTTTTTTTTTACTTTTAATTCTATACTATCGTTATACGTTTTGGTACTTTTTTGTAAGTATCAGCACTATAGCAATTCAAAAATAAAAAAAATAATAATTTTTTATAAAAGAAATAATTTTTTTACTTTTAATTCTATACTATCGTTATACGTTTTGGTACTTTTTTGTAAGTATCAGCACTATAGCAATTCAAAAATAAAAAAAAATAATAATTTTTTATAAAAGAAATAATTTTTTTTTATTTAAAATTACTTTTCTACTAACTTTGAAATATAAACTAAAGAAATAAACATATTTCTTTAGTTTATATTTCAAAGTTAATAAAATAGTTTAAACAATAATTAAATAAAATTTAAACAAAGTTAATAAAATAGTTTAAATAATAGTTACACAAAATTTAAACAAAGTTAATAAAATAGTTTAAACAATAGTTAAACAGAATTTAAACAAAGTTAATAAAATAGTTTAAACAATAGTTAAACAAAATTTAAACAAAGTTAATAAAATAGTTTAAACAATAGTTAAACAAAATTTAAACAATAGTTAACAAAATTTAAACAAAGTTAATAAAATAGTTTAAACACTTCCTGCTACAAGCCTAGGAAAGAAAGTCGTTTCACTGAATACTGCAAATATTACTCATTTTTTCACGAGTAGCCAATAACCATAGTCAGTGTATGGGCTACAATAAAAGTACAATTTGCCACATCATAGTCTCAAAGTCAAATTCATAGATTTTTGGTAGTTTTCTCCACAATAATGTATCAAATATTTATATCGAAATCAAAAAGAACAGAGCTCTTTACATTGAATTTCTGTATTTTCATCTGCGTTCCCTAAAAGAAACCAAGAATTCTAATATTTTCAGTGAATTTATTAATTGTTTTGATCAAAAATAAATTTTATTCTTAAGACAAAAATAATGAAAAAAACTGTCAATAATATTAGTTATTTCTTAAATAAGTAAAAATATTTTTCTTTTATTGTCGGATAGAATTAATGATTTTGTTTCTGTAAAAAAAAAAAATTACAAATGGGAAATGACTTCTTCATGCATTCTTATTAATATTGTGATTTATTCTTTCATGTACAGACAATTTTTAGACACCATTTTGATACTCGTTCCTTATTACTATAATCAGAATTACCTCTTGCGTCTATTGCATTTATTTTCAGTCGTCGACAGATGTTTTGCAGTAGATATTAAAGCACTTTTTTTTAATTTTTACGCCTGTATTTTTTACAATTACTTAGAGGACTCCATGTATATGTTTGTTGGCAGTTCATTTTTAATTATGTTTTCGATATTAAAAGAGTTAGTATTTAAAACTGAAATATTTTTTTATGGAAATTAAAAATATTTTATTTTCTTTAACTGGGTAAAGCAAATTCATATCTGCCTGTACTTAATCAGAAATGTGTCTTAAATGTGAACAAGATATGTGTTCTTTAAGATAATTTATAATACCATTTTATTGGCCATTTAGAAAAAAAAAGTAAACGATATATCGAATATCAAACTAATGAAACATGGCATGACAAATCGAAGTTCTAATCACTATCTTCCAGGCATTACATGCATGCGCAATGATTAATTGGGAATAAGTGAAGACACTAACCTACCCCAACCACATCCGATGAAATTACTGGAAAAACGAAAAAAAGTTTAAAACTCGTGCAACCATAAACTTTTACCAGTATCAGAAATAACGAAAAAATTTACCGTTACACAAAATGGTCGAAACACATTCAGATTTTCTGATTATAGTCATTGCTTTGTGCTCTTTTCGATTTTATGAGAAAATAATATCTCATTACCTAAGGGTTTTAGAATCATTTATTTCTGCTAACACAAAAAGATTACAAACAGAAATCGATTTTTGTGGGGTTTCGTTTTTAAACTTCTGATCGTTTCCACGAACCATTAGACCGAAACTTCAGAGAGAGAGAGAAATGTGCATTTATTGGAAATTTAAATTCGCAAAAAGACTTGTCATCGTATTGGAAGTTTTGATTTTTGTTTTTTGTTTTTTGTTTTTTGCTTTGTTCTCCTAACTGGTCATTATGACGATAGACACAGATAGACATGCATTAAGAAGCTCAGTCAAGCTATTACTGAGATGAGGGCTTTATTTTGAGAGAGAGAAAAGTTTTTTGCAGTGGCGGAAAATATTATTTGGAAAATCGAATAAAAAAATAGAAAATAAAGAAGGGAGGGTGAAGAAGAAAATGGAATGGAGGCGAAAAAGATCTTTGACTTGGTTTTATTCCGGAACGCGGAGCGTGGAAGATAATTCTCAAAGAAATGGAAAGAATATTTTATTTTTACTGTAAAGTAATAAATGTCAAACTCGCACTAAAAAGACAACAACAATATCTTAAATCAGGTTGGTGTTGGAATAAATATAGATTGAAGATTTTGTAAAATAGATAAATCATTCAAGGAATTTTAAAAATTTAAATTCGAAATGGTACCTCCATTTCGAATTTAAATATTTTAATTTCATAATGTATTTTTAATATTTTAATATTTTTAATATGGTATACATTTCATCTGATTTTTTTTTTTTTCAGTTCGTTAGAAAATAATTTTTATACAATTTTTCACAATTTTTAATTTTATTAAATAACTAATGCAATTATTATATAATATTGCATAATAATAAATTTTTGTACATTTGATTTTTTTTTAATATTCCTTTATTAAAACCACATTTGTGATTAATTTTAGTGTGGATATTATATTACATTTCAATACTAACTATTTTCAACAAAAATATAAACTGATAAATTCAAATAAGATGGAACATATAATAATGTAAAAAAGAATATATATTTCTAAAATAATAAATTTCAAATATGAACTAACAAGACAGAAAAATTTTAAGTTAAACTGTGTATGAATTTTAAATTTTATATTGGGTAAACAAATCATTTAAATGAATATAGAGAAAACAATGAAATGGAGTACAATTATTTTGTTGAACATTTTGTTGGAAGATTTTGTAAAATAATCTTTTATTCAAAAATTTCCATTATATTTATTATTGCTTGGCAAAATAATCAACATTATGCTTTATCAAAAATATTTAAACCAATGAAATTATTGCCTAAAACTAAAAAAAAAAACTATTTTTATTTACATACTTTATAATCACGTGCAAAAGTCTGTAATATTTTGCTTGATAACATAAGTAAATTTTTTACAATAACTTTTTCCCAATTTTTATATAATTTTTCACAACTTCTAATTTTATTAAATATTTAATGCAATAATTAATATTTTTTATTATAAATCGGCATTGGAAGCAAATAATATAGCAATAACATTGATTTAATCTGTTAAACATTTTATTGAAATATTGAATTAAAATTAGATAGTTATTTTGCTGTATATTTAAGACATTATAATAAAAACTTAATCTACTTACAATCTAAAAAAACATCTGTTAGCACTAAAGATTGCTTGGAATCATCTTACGAGTTAACTCATACATTAAAATAAATAAAGTTTATCATTTCCTCTATACTTAATATAATTTCGAAAAACGATAGCAAATGAAGTTTCATTAGTGCAAGTAATCTTATAGTTTTTCAATGCAAACTGCCAATTAGATTTTACATTCTAATTAATGTAAGATATTTAATAATGTAATATTAATATAATTTAATTAATGTTTATGTAATTGATTAGTGTAATTAATGTTAATGTTATTGATTAATGTAATAATAACCTTCTAATTAATGTAATAATATTTTTGCTTTTACCTATTGTCAACGAGTAAAGAAATTTGAAGTGCTTAAGTTTAAAATAGTAGAGGATTCAATTTGGCATTTAATGTTTAGATTAAAAAAGGACGAATGCCTTTAATGAAAATTTTTTTGTTGTTAGTATGCATCGATGAATAATCTCATGTTCTATTGATAAATACCATAATAATTCCTATATACGAAACGAGAAATAAAGAGATGATTATTAAGGTCAACTGTTCATCGCTCGGGTGTCATAGAGAAATCTCCCTTGAAAAACTTATAACAAACATCATCATTATTCATGTGTTACGCTTACACACTATTATCATAATCGCCTCTTGTCTCTCACATGACAAATAATGACAGTTAAGGACAAGTCTGTGGTTCGCTAACTTCATTTAACACTTGGCCACAAGCCAGACCTATGGAAGAATTAATATAAATTTACTTAATTTTGCAATTACCAGTAATAGAAAAATGGTATATAATCTAATAAATAAATCAAACTTTTATTTACGATAAATTCAAAAGTATTACTTTCATTCAAGATTTTACAAAATTCAGTGGATATCATTTTCCTTTGTAAATATTCAGGTATTTTAGTGGATATTCAGTCTATATTTACTGTTCGTGCTTCATTCAAAAGTCTTACACTTCACTGGATGTGATTTGTAACCCTTTAGCCGAGTCTGACCCTTTGAAATGGGAAGATTATGGTGATTTACGGAGCAGCGGAATTTATTCCAAAGAATATGTATTGCGAGAACGTACTGAATAAGTAATCTATGGGGATCTGTGTAATAAAACAGTTTTCATTCAAAAAAAGAAAAGAAAATCGAAAAATGTTTTGAAAACTTCTTTCGAAACTTTTTTTAAGTTTACACAAATGTTATTACTATTTATATTTACTAAATGCGTCTCACATTAAATAAGTAATTAATCGAATAAAAAATAAATATAATTAGTTAAATATTCTCCAGTACGAATAATGGCCAAAAAAGGAAACAAAATGGCTAAAAAGGCTAAATAATTTATTCCAAAGAATATGTACTGAATAATTATTCTATGGGGATCTGTGTAATAAAACAGTTTTCATTCAAAAAAGAAAAGAAAATCGAAAAATGTTTTGAGAACTTCTTTCAAAACATTTTTTTTGAAAGGTTTACATAAGTTTTATTATTATTTATATTTACTAAATATGTCTCATACAAATTAAGTAATTAATCTAATAAAAATAAAAATAATTAATTAAATATTTTTTCAGTATGAATAATGGCCAAATGGAAACGAAGAGGTTAAAGAAGTAACGTTACGATTTGGGGCGTAGATGCAACATGGACAATTAGTCCATGGTTTCGAATCCGCTGGATGCTTTCAATGTATTCAAATCTGAGAAATATTCAAAGTATATGACCAAGGTTGGTTGCAATGATACTGTTGTAAAGTTTACACTAATGAGAGCTAAGGATAATCCTGTTCGTAGCCTCTTACCCTGTGTTGCCTCCCCCTTCAGTTTTATCTTGCCCACTGTAACAATGGTTTTGTCTTGTACATCATTGTGATTGCATGCATCTCCATAATAATACGTCTATTTGACTATTTGACTTAGGTTTGGTAAGTATGAAGGCGAAGGCAATGTATATCACGACAAATTTACAATTTTATAAGGTAGGAGAGTTATATTATGAAGATATTAGATATTTTTAAGGTTAGGAAGGTTTTATTAAGTTGTTATTGAATCATCAGAAGCACTTATGATCTAACACTTTTAAAGAACAAAATTTACTTCAGTTAGTTTAATGAACTTATATTAGCACATTAATTACAACTGACGATACCGCCATTTTTTTCTAGGAAGTTCACATGGTAATTTCATGACTTTGATGTTGTGAACATGTGCTTCTCACCTTGAAAAACAAAAAATAATGCAATTGTTGGGACTTTTTTCGAAGCTAAATTATTTTGAGGTCCATAATTCCTTTCAGATATTGTTCGACTTAGTGAATATCCTCATACCTCCAAACAGTTTATGGAGACTCTATAAATAATATTACACTGCAGTATTATAAAACCACTTTAAGATTATATAACAAAGGTTTTGTGAGATTCCCTAAACATCATTCCAGAAATATTTGCCCATAATATAAAAAATACTTATTGGTAATTTAATTCTAACATTCATTAACTCGTGCCTACTCTACACGTGCCTACTTAAATCTTGATATTTCTACAGAAATGCATCTTTTTATTTATATTTATGTATTTTGATTGGTTTTATTAACATAACAGTTAATATTTTAATTACTTTTATGAACTGAATCGATTAATATTTTAATTACTTTTATGAATAGAAATAATTTTTTATTTTAATTACTTTTAGTAACAGAAGCAATTTTTATTTTAATTATTATGAATTGGATCATTTTTATTTTAATTACTTATATCAAAATACATTTTTCTGATTATAACACATATTAGTTTTAATAGTGTTCAACACAACAACAAAAATTTATTTTCTTCTGGTTTTGTTTTTCTTGATCAATATGTATATAATCGAATTTAGTACTATAGAAATATAAAAATATTTTAATATGAAAAAATATTACTAATTAATTTACAACTAACTCGAAAATATTGAAATTAAGTATGTCATAAAAATAATAAAAAAACAAATAAAAAATAAAACCCCAAAAACAAAATGTGGGCTATTTTAAATATAATTTGATTTAAGAGGATATTCAACAAATAATTATTTTCACTTCAATTGTATTAATAACATAATTGCTTGATTTTAGAGTGTTTTTATAAAAACTATACTTTGATAGAGGTATTCTGGCTCATTCTTTGAAAATCATTAAGCTGGATTTAAAAGCGTATTTTATATTTAAGTCGTTTCAATTAAAATACCCTCAAAAGATTTACAAAATTTAAAAGAAATGGAAAATTATAAATGCACTGCCCGAGTTCCATTCACGTTTGGTTCAAGCCACCCAAAAATTCTACTTTTTACAATTGAAAAAACTTGCTAACCCAGCTCAACGCTATGTTTTCTTGTCACGCATTTCAATCAGATTTTTGTTTACTTACCCACTATTCACATGTCAAATACTTCTGTTCCTTAACAAAAATGAATTCAGCACATTTCATGCCCTGAAATATAATCTGCTGCCATCTATCGGTGTGTTTCAGAACTTTCAGATATTTCAATCCAAAATGCTTTCTGTCCATTGTTTATGTATCAGTACATATTTAAAAATATCAAAATCGCTTAATTATATTTAGTATTCTCATATTTATTTATTATTCTCAAAATATCTTAATAAAATTATCATATTTATATAGAATTCCAATACACTTTTCAAATTAAAAAATACATTTATAAACTATTAATATTGAAGTTATTTAACTTATTATTTAGGAATTTCCTTAAATGAAACACGTCCACATGTGTGTAAAATGTAAGAAAAATAGTAAAACCTCATTTAAACTTTCTTTATAATAGAAACATTATTACTTTAACACTTATAGATAAATTTAAATTGATTTAATTTGATAGAAAATAAAACCTGAATGTAGTGTTTCTTTCATTGAAATTTTGAATGCATTTTTTTTCAATAATGACTATTTAATCTAAAAAAGAAAAAAATTAATTATTTTTAATAACATTTTGCTTTTATCTAAATATATCGTTTTGTATATATTGAATAATTTTCTGATAAAGCAACATATATGTTTTAAGTACATATGTCAAAGTTTCTAAATAGAGTGTTTGATGATGTTTACATTACTTTTAATTACATTTAAACAAATATATTTTCATGCTTTTTAACGAAAAAATATTACTTTTGAAAGTTAGATGTTAAATTTTTATTAACTTAATTTATTAAAAGCTTTGTTCAGAATACAGGTATTCAAAAATTTAAATGAAAAGATCAAATTAATAAACATATTTTTGAGAAGGAAATTTTGAAATATATTTATAATTTCATTGAATTAATAATGATAACAATTAGTTAAGAAACAAGTAAAATTATCTATTGTTTTCCATTTTATTTTTAATCAATTAGCAAATGAATAATGTTATGCAGTAAATGAATATAATAACTATTATTTATATAATATAAACTATTATATATAAATTATTATAATTACTTAAATATAATTATATTAATAACTATTATTCATATAAGATGTTTTTGTTATAAATAGATAAAAGTTTCCAACATAGAAAAGATAGAATTATTTAAAAAGAAAATGGAAATAAAAAGGTAAAAAAATTACCTAAAATTTATAGAAGAAAGGCATATAAATGCAAATAATTTCCGATACAATAAATTTATATCTGTATTAAACTATATTACCATTATTTTTAAGGCTATAAATTTTAAATTATATATTTTTTAATTCAAAGGCATAAAAAAAGGAACAAATTATGTAAATTTAATTTAACTTTTATTCTGGCAAAATTTCATCTTCAATTATGATAGTAATTAAGGTTATAAAAAAGTTACTATGAAAGGTTAATTATATTAAAAAATTAAATCAAATTGCTGCATGTATCAAATGACAGGAAATGAAATAAAAGAGAAATAAATAGAAGATATAAAATGGCTCCAAAAGTTCAAAAAGTATTATTTATATATTTTTTTTCTATTTTTTTAACTAAAAATAAAATAAATCTCAAATCTTATTTTCTAAGACGTATAGTAGGAGATAAATATATCAAAGAGATTTATAGCTGACATTTCGTATCTTTACTCTAAACGTCAGTTTAAAGAAAGACCGATTCGAATATTTGCTAACTTGTAGCCATTTATAAGCAGAATATGTCTTCAAGATATTCCTTTGAAAATTAACATGGCTGCAAAATTTGAAGAGGAGGGAATGTTCGTGAATATTTAACATTTATGCTATTTATAACTTATGTTTTTATTGAAAACTTCAAGTGTATAAAACATTATACTACCAATGTCTTAAGTATAAGATAAATAACAACTGTGTTGAATTTTTAACATACGTTTTTCAAATGATAATCTATACATAGTGATTAATATGCATAAATGATTTTATTGTAGAAAAATGATTGTCAGATTTTTGTTTTCAAAGTACTTTCAATTATTTAATATGTTGTTTTGTTACATAATCGAATAATTAAATTATAAAATTAATTAAAGTAAAATTAAATTAAATTAAAAATGAATTAAATGAATAAAGATAATAATAATAAAATAATAATAATAATAATAATGATAATAAAATACAATAATAATGAGAATAATAATAAAAAAATAATAATAATAATTAAAAGAAATGAATTAAATAAAATAAAATTAAATTATAATCTAAATTATATCATTGTTAAAGCACGTAGTTATATAAGTATATGTTATCTTAGTATATATTTATTACGTCTTTATTTATGTTAGTACTTCCTGCGATTAACTTTGAATTCCCCATAATAAAAAAATATTTCATTAATATTTTTTTTCATGTGGAAAATTAAAATTAGTATTTAATTAAGATTTTTTTAAAAATTGAGGAATACGTATTTTAAATTTATTAGCTTTAATAAAGAAGCAAAAATTTAAAATGAAAGTTGGGTTAAAACAAAACATTATTATAATTTTCTCAGCAGATTTTCTAGGGAAACAGTCATAAGACCAGCATTTCTCTACAACAGAAAAATTATCTTAATTTTAAAGTAGAAAGAAATTTTTAGAAAGCGAACGAAAGATGAATTTAGTAATGTAACAAAGAGTTATAACACTATATCGATGTTGCTTATAATTTTAATTTAATACATTAGTTAACATTTAATGCTTTGGATTTTTGAAAGTAATCCAATATGAGCTTGTATTAGATATTGCATTAAAATAGCAAGAATAAAATAAAATTTTTGATTCCGTGAAAACTTGATTTCGCAATATTAGTTACGAAAAATTAAGTAAGTTAATTCATAAAAAGATTTAAATAATTTTTCATGAAATCATTTGAATAATCAAGGTTATACGGGAGATTCTTCTATCATTATCAGAGTAGAACATTTATCGTCTTAAAAAATTATCTTGTCAAAAAGTCTGCCTTTGTCAAAAGTTTATAAAAAAGTTAAGAAAACCAAAATTTAATTAATTTTCTTATACATTATAAATAGTTTTATTATTAAATTATCAAGTATCTACTATAAAAAAAAACTTTTGCAAGAAAAATTATTGATAATAACAACTATACTTGAATTTACATATATATATATATATATATATAGTATTAAAAATTCAAATCACTAAATGGTTAAATTCGTCAATAATTATATCAATTCATGGGAATCTATGAATAACTTATTTCACATCAATCAGAAAGCCGAAATAAATATTTCAGATAGTCCTTTAAATTAATAATTTTCCGATAGCTTTCGTCATACTATGAGAAAATTGTTTTAGTGAAAATGATTGTTGTTGTCTAATATATTACTAATTATTTTCCCATCTATTAATCTATAATCTATGTTCTATGATAATATTCTATGTTTTCTACATTAAATAATAGAATGCTGGTCCAAAACATTTCAACTATTAAATTTTATTTATAATTGAATTTGAATTCTATTAGCATAATCGCAAATAAAATGACATTAAAACATAAATGGATTCTGTATTGTCCAACATTTTTAATTCCTCACACATAAGCTAAAGAAAATTAAATTTTCTTAATGAAGTTTTATATTTTCTAATGAAACAAATCTCTAATGAGGCATTTTATTTTTTTATGAACTTTTCTTCAAGACATTTGTAGCCTATAATTAAGTTTAAATTCTTCAGTCAGAATTATATTTTAACATTCGATATTTCAACAATTTCTGTGGACCCTTAACCACAAAAAGCATTAAAACAGAAGTGGATTCTTCATTGCAAATTACAAAAGATTTATTATAATATTAAATATTACTACAAGTTTATATTACACAATCATACAAGCATTAAAATAGATATATTATAATTAAAATAGATTTTAATATATTAAAATTGATTTTTAAAACGAAATATTTAGCAAAACTTTCATAAAAATCTTCTATGTGCTTTCTTCTGAAAATTTAAAAATTTTTACATTATTTATATTATTTTACAAATATTCTCTGTTTGGCTGTCTATATGATTTCATGCAAATAATCACTAATTTTTATTTAATTTTACATACTTATAGGAACTCGTACCAATATAATATTAAAGCATAAACAATGTTTTGAAGTTATTATCTCATATATAACAATACCAAAGAATGAAATATTTTCCTAAAAAATAATATCATAAACACAAGAAATTTCATAACGTCTAATGTGATGTTTCAATATCCTTCCTATATTATTAAGTGGAATAAAATATAGATGTAAATAATATTATTAAAGTATAATATTTTAAGTAGGTCATGGAACTTTGATTTATATTCATATAATGTTTCAAAATATGATCAATAAGTACAAATTAAGAGCAGAAAACCAACAAGAATAAATATATTTTAATAATTATTACTAAATAAATAGCTCCATTTTGGGGAGTTAAAAAAGATAAAACTCAAAAATCGAAACAGCACAATTTATATTTCTCAATAGCTAATGTTTTATTCTCGACTTCAGTTTATTAAATTATGAATTTTTATTATGAATAATTTAAATAATTTCCTTTTGATTTGTTATTATTAACATATTTATTATATGAGCCGTTATCATTATATACGTGAAAAGATATGAATAAAGATTAAATAAAAAGAATTTCAAAAAAATAATAATTTTTTTTTTACTTTAACAATCATACATGTATGTTTGAATAAAATTAACATTTTAATATTAAAAATTTTGCAATATTGCGATATGTATATTAAAATTATATATATATTAAAATTATATGTAAAATATATACAAAATATATATTCAAATTATTTGATATAAATTATTTTTTAACATGAAAATATATACTTTTTTTAAAATTCTTCTGAAATTCTTTAATAAAACTGACAAAATTTATAAATTTTAAATATTAATTTTAAAAGGCTTTCAATTTTTTGTAGATAGTTCAGTTTTAAAAAAAGGAGATTTATAAAAATGCAGAACTTACTTAGAACATAATAAAATTACACGAAACGAGAAATGTATTAAATATATTATTTTTTGTAAAATAGCTTAAGTTAGAAAATTATACTTTTAACTTCTTAAATATGTCTTTTTATGTCAGATATATATATATATATATTTGGAATATATATAAATTTGACAGAGGAATAAAGCTTTTATTCCTATGAACATATATATATATATATATATATATATATATATATATATATATATATATATATATATATATATATATATATATAATGTCTCCAGGAATAAAGCTTCATCTGTCAAATTTTGATTCCAAATAGCCTCAGATCAAGATATATATATATATAAGACAGTATATATTTTTTATAATACTTTGAAATGAACACTGTAAGAGATATATTAATAGCCATGAACAAATTTCATAATCAAAAAAGTTTATTTATTTGATACCGAATTTTTAATAATAAATTTAACAAAGAAAATTTTTCATGAGATTCTAAGCACTACATATATATATGACATAAATTATCATCTGAATTCTGATGCAATGAAAAATAATTTGCTTTAAATGAAATATATTACTATAAATATTTTTCAACAGAATTAAAAAAAGCAAAACTTTACATAGAGAAAATAGATGGAGGGAAAAAAAAAAAAATAAAAAAAAAAAAACAGATTTTTGAAAACTAAAATTACTTATCGTTGTAAATATTTACAAAATATCTTCTGTTAATATTAAAAAAAAAGAACAGTCATGGAAGAAGAAGAAATTTTATTCTTGTTTTCTTGAACATATATAGTTTAATGAACTTTCCCATAAAAAATGACACTGCAGAATCATCTACATTATAGAAAAACCTTCATAAATAATAAAAACGTCACTATATTTTTACAATCCTACGACATACTCCAAAGAAAGTGGAGACACAACATGGGTGCTATAAATATCCCTGAATTTTACACATCCTTTCCTTATTCATTTATTAACTGGGCTAAAAAACACTAAAATTCAATGGCGGCAATTCTCCAGAGGAAAAAAGAACGAAGAAGTGGAAGAATGGCGTACTACTGTGTCAAAAAAGTAAGACCAATTTTCAATTTAATATTCCCGGGGCTTATGGAATTTAAATTTTTTTTTTTTTTAGGTTGCTGGCACTGTCCTCGACATCAGTGTGAAATTTGACGTCAAAATATTCAATATTAGAGAGTTTTTGCATACCGTATTTTAATCGTCGGGTATTTTTTCTCCCTAGCGCGCATGCTCATAGGAAACATCATTATTAATTTCCTATGAGCATGCGCGCAAGGGAAAAAAAATACCGTATTATAAAAATACGGTATGCAAAAACTCTCTAGTGTTTCAGTTAGTCTTGGCTTTGTGAAACATTAAAACTTTTCCGGCGATTTTTTTAAATGTCTGAATTAATTGAGCAAAGAACTTACATTAAATGTTCTCTGCGGAAACCTATAGAATGTTGCAGAAGGCATTCGGAGAGGATTTCTATGACGGAAAGAAATGTTTAGAAGTGGTATAAACAGTTCAAAGAAGGCAGAGAACGCGTTGAAGACGAAGAGCCCTCTGTCGACCATCAACGACCATCGACCTCAACCAACGAAGCTCACGTCCAAAAAATTAAAGATTTGGTACTTGCAAACCGCCTATTTACAATTAGAGACTTTGCTGCTGATGTTGGAATTTCGAAAGGATCGGTGAATTCCATTTTGGGCCTCAAGCGCGTCAAATCTAGATTGGTACCGTAGACACTGAATGCGCCAGCTCACACTGCATTGATTCTTCGTGACCATTTCGCCAAAAATGAAACCCATATTGTTCCACAACCACCGTTTAAACACCGTTCGACTTCTGATATTTCCTAAACTCAAAAGACTACTCCGGGGAACAATTTTGAGTCGATTGAAGAGATTCAACGTGAATCGCCACGCACTTTGAACGATGATGACTTTTTAGCATAACTTGAGGATTGGAAAAAAAGTTGGCAAAAGTGTATTGTGTCCGGAGAGGATTGCTTTGAAGGCGATGAAATAAATTTGGAAGAATAAATAAAGAGCTTTGTAACAAAAAGTAATTGGTCTTAGTTTTGGGGCACAATAGTGGAGATGAGAGATGCAGAAAAAGAAAATCAGAATTTTTTAAATAAAAATTTCTTATTCTTGTAAATGTTTACAAAATATTTTCTGTTATTATTAATAAAAAGACCAGGTTTCACGGAAGAAGAATAAATTTTATTCTTGTTTTCTTGAACCTATACAGTTTAATGAACGTTTCCATAAAACCTGACACTACCGAATCATCAGCATTATAGAAAAACCTTCATAAATAATAAAAACGTCAATATATTTTTACAATACTGCACCATACTCTATAGAAAGTGGAGACAATCTATCTCTGAATATCTCTGAATTTTACGCCTGCTTTCCTTACTCATTTATTAACTGGGCTAAAAAACACTAAAATTCAATGACGGCAATTCTCCAGAGGAAAAAAAGTACGAAGAATGGCGGATACCTTTTCTCGTCGCTTGCAGTGCTAAAGCAAGACGGATTCTTACGGGCTCTTTAACCAGCAAAGAGATTCTAACTTATATTTAAAACTCGAGCATGAAAAAACAAGTAATATAATAAAAAAAGTTTTTATTATATTACATTTTATTTTTTATTATTTTAATTTTTTATTATATTTTTTAATTTTTATTATTCGTACTTTTTTTTCACAACATTGCAGAAAAGTCCTATACAAATAAAGTTGAAATTTTCCTCTTACATCTGGTGTCATCTATCGGTAGATACATGTAAGTTAAATCTAAAAAAAAACTAAAATTAATTAATTAAATTAAATTATTGAATTGATATTTGAAAAAAACTGTATTAACATCAAGTATCATCCACTACAAGTTCAAAAAAAGTGAACTTGAGTGGATAAATAAAAAGTATTTCATTAACGATTGAAAATTTGAACAAGATATATATAGGGAAATTGTGAACTAATAGTAGGAATTGAAGAAGAAGAAAATAAAAGATAACACTAAAAGAAGATGAAAGGGAAACAATGAAAAAGAAAAGAAAGCCTCCTAAATATTGCTCTGTATACCTAACCGAATCAAAACAAGAAAGATAACATGGAAAAAAAAAAATTTTTTTAATTATTTATTCTTGTAAATATTTACAAAATATCCTTTGCCATTATTTAAAAAAGAAAAGAACAGGTTTCTCTGTAGAAAAATAAATTTGTTTTCTTGAGCACATATAGTTTAATGAAGGTTTCCATAAAACTTGACACTACCGAATCGTCTACATTATAGAAAAACCTTCATAAATAATAAAAACGTCAATATATTTTTACAATCCTACGACATACTCCATAGAAAGAGAAGACACAACATGGGTGCAATAAATATTCTCTGAATTTTACGCATCCTTTCCTGACTCATTTATTAACTGGGCTAAAAAACACTAAAATTCAATAGCGGCAATTCTCCAGAGGAAAAAAGAACGAAAAAGTGGAGGAATGGCGGATACCTTTTCTCTCTCGCAGTGCTAAAGCAAGACGGATTCTTACGGGCTCTTTAACCAGCAAAGAGATTCTAACTTATATTTAAAACTCGAGCATGATAAAAAATAAAGAAGAAGAAAATAAAAGATAACACTAAAAGAAGATGAAAGGGAAACAATGAAAAAGAAAAGAAAAGTCTCCTAAAAATTGCTCTGTATACCTAACCGAAGCAAAACAAGAAAGATAGCATGGGACAAAAAAAAAAAAAAAGAAAGAAAAGAATTTTTACAAAAGTATCGCTTGGAGTAATCTGGCAACAGCAGGGAAAAAGGTCGTAAGGTGGCGCCCCCACTTTTCGCGGTAAAGAGGCTCGTAAAATCGGGACCCGTAAGAGATTTACGAGTTACAGTCGCAGTTTGCGATTTTTTGGAGGTTTTTTTCCCTCTGCCACTACGAATGTGTGGCGTGTAGAGACAAGGCCACCATGATTGCGAATACGTGACTGAGAGCTGTTTCTTGGGATTATGTCACGCGTGTCGTTTAACGATTGAGACTGCTTTTTGCTGGCGTAGCGTGACTCACATCCACAACATTTAGGTGCAACCAGGAATTAATCTTGCTGCCATCGACAGTGTCATCTCTGTAATCTTGGTGCGAGGGAAAATCTTGGGGAAATACATCACTACATCCAAGCAGTGAGCAAGTTTTGGGGGATGGAAATTAAGTAATGCTTCCATCGACAATCCATTACTTTCTTCAAACAAGAAGAATTCGCCGTGCAATGCATGTAGTATCTGTATATATATATATATATATATATATATAGTATTATTTATCATAGCCCTATAAATACTGATTTTAGGTACTTAAGCATGGATGTAAGAAAATATATTACAGTGAGAGAGAGAGTAAAGTAAAGAAAAGGACACATTAGGCAGATTACATTTACATTAGGAAGATTACAAAAAAATACTTTTCAAGTATATTTTTCCAAAACTCTTTGCTTTATGAATAATTCGATAAATAATGGGGCAATTTTATCTCAGCCATAAAAATATATCATTTATATTTCTATGTAAAAACATTGTATTATTTTATCATGTGTGCAGCATTGGATTAATAGAATTTATCTAAATTTGAAAGTTTTTGTTAAGATATTTGAATTTTTTAATGTTTTTTTTTTATTTGTAAAGAGTTAATTTCCTTTTAATGTGGAGCATTATATTGTAAATATTTATTTTTAGAAGAATTTGTTTAAGGGCGATAATTCAAGTTGACACTAATACTAAAAAAAATTGTCATCGCAATTCCATCTTTAGAAATGTTATATTTCTTCATTCTTTTTTTTTTTTCCGAGTTATGAAATTTTTTCATTACAGTGTATTTGTTAGATTTATTTCAAATGACTTTTATTAAAAAATGTATAATTTTATCTTTAATATTTTCTATGTACTAACATTGTACATTGCATTAATTGCACACTAACAATATACATTAAATTTCTATGTCCTAACATTGTATCATTTTATTATATACAGCATTCGATTAATAAAATTCATAAACATTTGAAAGTTTTCGCTAATCTACTAGAATTTTTTTATTATTTGAAAAGAGTTCATTTCCTGTTAATTTGGAGCATTGCAGCGTTATATTGTAAATATTTCTTTTTTAGAATATTTTATTTAAAAGAAATAATTTAATTTCACACTAATATTTAAAAAAAAATTAACATCGCAATGGCATCTTTAGAAATGTCATGTTTTTTTTTTCGGGGGGGGAGTTCGAGTTCTGAACACATTTTTGATTACAAAGTATTTATTAGATTTATTTCAAATGACTTTTATAAAAATATATAAAGATATCTTTAATATTTTAAATCTTGACAAATAATTAATTAAAATATATATACATTTTTTTTTTATAAAAAGAGGTCAACGATATTTTTTGAATACAAAAATAAAAGTTAAAAGTTCATATTTGTAATGAAATATTTTTGATTGATTAATAACAAAAAGTAATATTATATGACCAAGAAAATTTACTTAAATTATTGATCTAATATTAATATCTTAATAACCAACTATTTACGACTTGATTTCCAAGTACATATCTAATTTCATTCTCATTATTGAGTTATACTATTATTCAATAATAAGTCAATATTATACCATCATAAATTACTTTCTGCAATGTGAGAGATCATAAAAAATTTTAAATATCACTGTGAAAAGTAGGTGTGATGGTATTCATGTTCATATAAAAAATAGCAAATTATTTAAAAATTCAAAAGACGTTTTTTCACGATAAGATATGCTTTTTTAATATAAAAGAATATTCAAAGTGATAGTTATTTTTAAATTTAAATTTTATTTTAAATACATATTTAACCAATTTGTGGGGATTGATACCTTAAATTTGACTTAAATCAGATAATAAAAAAATTTTGGCAAATATGGCCAATCATCAATAAAATATACGATTTTTTTCTAAATGATTCATTACGGTTTTGTAACATAGCTGGAGTCGTAGTACAATTGAAGTTATAAATTATTTAAATGATTATTTACTGTTAAACTGAGAAAAGTTTAACTAAGCATTAAACATGTTTATTTTAAAAAGATAAAAATGAATCAGATGATGATGGTACTTCATTCCGTATATAATGCCATGACTTGAATAATGGATACTACTACTAATTAATATAAAATTTTTCAAAATAGTCATTATAAATAGAAATTCACTCAATTTTTAAATATTCAAAGAATTTAAAAAAAGAAATATTTATAATAAAAATTAACTGCTATAATTTTCTGTTAAAACAAAAAGGAATGAAATGTACAAAAAAAAATTGAGAAATTGAACCTCTAACATAGTGCGATCAAATCAATGTATTTTCAGATCATTCGAAAATATTTTTGCTTTTGATAATGTCTCCTGCTTGTCATGAAACATATTATATTTAAAATTTCTATATTTCTATATTAATTATATATTTTAAATTTCAAACATTAATCCACCCAGCAAAATTAAATAAGTGTTGAATTTTTGTCAAAAAGTACAAAAATACCGTTTTTCAAAATTTAAATTTAATTTAAATTCGTCAACACATCAAAATCTGTGTCATTAATACGCTAAACTATACGTCAGGAAATTACAACTCAATTGTATTTCATGATGATTTATTTTGAAGAATGCAATCGAGTTGTTCAGGAACGTTCACCCTTGTACAGAAATGTCAGAAATCATTTTCGTAATCAGTGGATCATATGCAAAATACATTCGCCGTAACAAATGTGGTAGAAAAAACTAAAATTTGTTGCCTATTGTTAGTGGTTATGAATCCATAACCAATGTTGTTCCTATATTTTTCCTATGCATTAGTCGGAACAAACAAGTCAGCTACCGAAAATGTTGTTGGACTAAAGACTGGCAACTTGTAAATATGAAATGTTCTAATACTTTAATGACATTAATTTATGGTATGTTAAAAAAAAATCTAAAAATTAAATTATATGCATCACAGCATATATTAATATATTATTATTAACTAAATAATAATAAATTTGTAAAATAATCAATTCAGAATTCACATAACATACTAAATAATTAATTAAACCTATTTAAACACCTATAAAAGCTAAATTAAATAAAAAACTTTAATATTCCTCAACGAATTCATCATCATCATTGGGACAAGGCAGTTTGCTTGCTGGCAGATTCCGAAAGGAGAAATAATTTTCTTTTTACTGGGTAGGGTTGTCAGGCTTACACCCATTAGCCATATTAGACTGGGGCCTACAGTTAAAAGTGGATTCCGAAATACTACGAACATCCATGGCAACGCCGGGATTCGAACCAGAAATCTGTGGCACCGAGCGTCAGATCGTTAGTCACTCAACCATCAGGCTCTTTCATAGTATAAGATGATTGATATTGATTTTAATATAACATATGGGTACATTAAACTGATCCTAGTTTGGTTTGTCACTCTAGAGTTATTTTAGGCTAGGACCCAGTGGATTCCAAACCATTAACAATCATGCCACAGCTAGGATTCGAAACTGAAGATTGTAGCACCAAATGCCTGAACGCTTACCAATTGGCCATCATGCAGTTAAATATATTGTCTAAGCTTGTTATACACTCATGTCCATAAAATAAGGATAATTCAGAATCACACAGAAATTGAACTCTAAAATAAAAATTTCACCTGTAGAATTATCACACACATCTTGAAGAAAAATATGCAAATTACAGGAAACCACCAGATGGCGCGGATAGTACGTCACAATGACGAGAGTGTAAGAGAGGGGTATATAAAGAATGGTGGCAAAGAAGTAAAATTGCTCACAAGCGCTTTAAAAGCCTTTCAGTGCAATAACCGCATAGTTATGGCACAAAGGAAGCATTTGGATGATTTTTTACGAAGTAGAATTATCGAACGACTGGAATGTGGACGTACTCAGCTGGAAGTATCCGAGGAACTTGGAATCGCTCAGAGTGTCATCTCCAGGCTTTGACAACGATTCCAAGATGATGGTAATGTGAGTAGATGTTACAGCACAGGTCGCCCCCGAGGTACAATGCCGAATGAGGACCGGTATTTAGCAGTTACTGACAAAAGAAACAGACGGAGCACAGCATCAGACCTGTCTCGTCAGCTCTCTTCAGCTACCGGTACGACAGTGTCAAGGCAGACCGTGTACAGACGCTAAGGGCACATTGGTCTATATGCTCGTGGGCCTGTCACATGTGTTCCACTTACCGCAATTCACTGTCTCCTGTGATTAACCTAGCGTAGAGAGCATGCATTGTGGACACCGCAACAGTGATCTGGTGTAATGTTTTCCGACGAGACCAGGTTTAGTTTGCAGTCTGATTCTCGCCGGACTTTCATATGGAGAGCGCCAGGTACCCTTTATCACCAAGAGAACACCATTGAACGACACCGTTACGGTGGTGCAGAATGGCTCGTTTGGGGAGGAATTATTCTTGGTTCCAGAACTGACCTGCATGTTCAGAGTGTAACGATGACAGGCCACATCTACCGGGATGTCATTCTGGAACAACATGTAAGTTTGTTTCGGGGCGCCATGGGCGCTGAATTTCTGTTTATGGATGACAACGCCCGTCCTCACCGTGCAGACATTGTAGACGAATGCCTTCAATTGGAGGATATCACCCGTATGGATAGGCCAGCATACTCACCGGACTTCAATCCAATAGAGCATGTGTGGGATATGCTTGGCCAACGAATTGCCCCCTCCCACCTGTCAACCGGAACTTCGGAGGGCATTGTTTGATGAGTGGTGTAATATCCCCCAGGATCAGATTGATAATTTGATACTCAGCATGCCTAGGCGTTGTAAGGCCTGTGTTGCATCGTCCGAGAGACATACTCCATATTAACCATCATACTAACCATGTTATACTGTTTTTTGTAAATAGGTTCTTTCTTGAAATTTGCTCCAGGGAGTAAAAATCGAAATTTTTATTAATTATGTCAAACATATAGCATCTGTTTTGCTCTTTACCTTTCGCTTAATAAATAGACTTCAAAAATAAGTCAAATTTGTTTTGCTTCTGTCTCTTTCTTTGCCTGAACTTCATTATCCTTAATTTATGGACATGAGTGTATATATGATATTTTATATATATATTATATGCTTGGTACATATGATGTTATAATTCTAAGATCTGCAATCAGTGACAGAAATTGTTGTTGTGTTTGATCCACAAAGTCTTGCAGTGCTAGACGATATCACATGAGTAATCTACTCAAAAATGGAAGGAAAGGGATAACTGTTGTTGTTATAGAGCATTAGTAGATAAAAGTCTCACTTGGCTTCTTGTCGTTGAAGAAGGAGGGCAGTACTTTCTAAGAGAACTTTTAAGGGAAACTACCTGATATTTGAGTAACTAATGAGTTAAAAACCCATAAAACTTCCACCAAGTAGTTCGACTAATGAGGCAAGATGCTTAGCATCATAAACGCCATACATTTTTTGAAATAGTATCTATTACAATAAGCCGCCAGTGGATATGAACCTCAACCCTATACTCACCAACGGCCCACGTCGCCACGGATTCCTGAGTCACCCATGACACCAATTAAATATATTTATAAGAATATTTGACACAATCAATATTCATAAATCTAGTTTCACTTCTAAAGCATTTATACCAAAATCTATTAAATTATTATTGCTCTTCTGAAAATAGTTCCTAAATCTCCGTGAACAGAACTTTTGTCTCTTTCCAAGTTCTTGAAGCTGAGAACAAGAAATGCCTCTTTAAAACAAACTTTAAGAACAACTAAACCATCTGGAATCATAATGGGACTCATCTTACCACTTAGGAACTATTTTTCAACGATTTATATGGTTGAAATTGATGTTAATGTAACATATGGATACATTAAAAAGATCACTGTTTGGTTTGTCGCTCTAGGATTATTCTTTTGCATATTTTAGGCTAATTAAGCTGGGACTTATAGCTTAACGTGGATTCCTAGTCACTAATAAACATCCAATAGCATGGTGTCCGAGCCACTAAAACAGCCACTGCCAAGATTCGAACATGATGACTGTTACATTAAATGCCAGAGCGTAAGCCAATTGGCTATCACGCAGTTAAAGATCCTGTCTTTTAAACTTGTTACATATCTTGTTAAAGTTCTTAGAACTGTAATCAATGGCAGCAATGAAATGTATTTATAAGAATATTTGACATAATAACTATTCATAAATCAAGTTTTATTCTTAGCATTTATAACAAAAGCTATTAGATTATTATTGCGCTTCTAAAAATAGTTCCCAAATCTCCGTGAACACATCTTTCAGAACTTTTGTCTCTTTCCAAGTTCTTGAAGCTGAGAACAAGAAATGCCTCTTTAAAACAAACTTTAAGAACAACTAAACCATCTGAAATCGTAATGGGGCTCATCTTACCACTTAGGAACTAAAAACTGGCCTGGATTTTTTTTTTTTTTTTTTTACTTTTTTTTTGTAACGAAACGGAATTTCCGGAAGGGAAAGGAAAAAAGAAATGTTCTTTTTCTTAGAACGTTAGATGAAGAAAGTTCACATTTGTCTCAGCTGTAAAAAGAACCTTCATTACAAGGACAAAATAACTCGATGGAACATAATTTGTTTTTGGATTTGGACGAAAGGGGTTTCGGGTAATTTGGAATAAATAAAACGAGGCATATGGTTATAGATATTTTGTGCAGAGATATTGTAGGACGCTACATTTGACTTGCCGGCATGCAACATAACTATTCGAATTCAAGATGAAGTCATTTCTTTGCACATTATTTTAATGAAAAGAAAAAAAACAAATTATTGACATGAAAATTTCATGCGAAAAAATTGAAATGAAATTTTGAAATGAGATTTTCAGAATTCGAACTTTACTATGTATATGAATTCTATGAATGCTAATTTATATTATTTTTATTAATGAAAATAAAAATGAAAATTTTAAGTGTAATCTCAGCATAAGCATTTACATTTTCTAAAAAAAAAATTAATTATTTTTTTAAATGAATTACACTTTGTACAATAAACAAGAAATTTCTTTTATTTAAAGGAATCGTAATTTGTTAAAACATGAACAGAAGAAAAAAGAATATGTATAAAATTTAAATTGGGAATATTATGTATATGATTAAAAATGGGAAGTTAATTCATCATTTATTTCACAGTATCTTTCACAAACAAATTTACAAATTTTTTATAAAAGCATTTGTTTGAATCTAAAAACTGTGATAGTTAATCCTCTTCTGTACTTAAAAACAGCGATGCTTGAAAATTTGACTTTTTATCTGAATTTATTACTTTCTATCGTTAAATTGTGCTTTCATACTCAAGTCGTAAATATTTCAAAGCAATATTATTTTTTGCAATTGATTATTATATAAAAGTTCACATCATATACCAAATGATTACTGGCCTATATTATACGTTCCAGATCTTCACCTATCGCTTAGTTATTTTCATTTAAATCCTCTTTTTAAAAATATTTTATATATTTCCTTTGTTAAAAAATGAGGATTTTAAAATATCACCAAACCTAAATTCAATTAATAGAGGATTATATTAAACTTCTTATCGTATATAATGATAAAATTTATTATATTGAGCATAATTTTTCTGGATTATTTTTCTTTTTTCGCTGATGTTTTTCATTAAATTTACTAAATTTCAAAATATAATATTTCACTATAGCCAGATAATACCTAATTATATCTCTTAATCAAATATAATTATGTTTTTACCAGATCTTTACCTTGCCTATCAAACTTTTTTTAACCTACGCTAGATCAAGGCAGGACTGCCAACAGTCTATACTGTTGGGCAACCCAATACTGTTCATAAACGCACATAAAATAATTAAAATCTTTTGCAGTATTCACAGCTACTACGTCAATTAGTCCAGTACAGTAGCTCAAGTGGCTACCACTCATGTCAGAATTGGTTAAGCAAAGTGAGCAAGTCAGGAGAGTCTGCTAGTCCAAATCTGTGAAGGTGTTTCAAAAGTTAATCTTGTCCGATTATTGCCCTGAAATTGGCTATCCCTACGTGCCTGGGCAAATCACATCAATGGTATATATATTAAGACACTCCAAGTCTTTCCTCTGATTGAGTTGTAAATAATTTCACGATATCTGGCCTTAAACCTAGCTGTAATAATTATCTTAATAATATGGTAGTTAATAGAGGGGGATCTGGTTGAGGAAGGTTGGATCCGGCCTTAACAAGGGTATCTGCAAACTCGTTACCCGCAATACCACAGTGACTTGGTAAGCCTATAAAACCTAAGGAGCAGCTTTTGTATTAATATTTCAATTGTCTTTTAACGCATCATAGGAACATCATGTACATAGTATATATATATATAAATATGTACATGTTGTCTCTCTATATGATGAAGAAACTAGAAATTCCGTATCGGGTTACTTGCAGTATTTAGGACTGTGTTGTTGCTCGTACAACAATACATACAATATACAATTAAACAATTATACAATACAATTCAACCCTTAGATAACTCCAGGTACATGGCATTATAGTTATAGTAAATATACATATTTTTTCTTCAGTTCTGGGTTGTTGTTTATTAAATGAAATGTTTGTTTTCCAAAACCATTCATCAAATTAAATTGCTTCTAAATACTTTTACACATATATAAAATTCAAAAAACAGCAGCAATTCCCATCTGCATTCAAAAGTCAGGCAAGATTTATTCAAGACAGATGTCCTTGAAGTGAAACACAAGTTGCGCATGCTATTCAATTGCATCTATAACCATAAAAGGAATCCCCTTTCGCGTAATTCGTTCAGCTTTTCTCTTCTTTTTATTGGGCAATTAGATTTGTCTGGAAAAAAAGGAAATTGCTCGGTTTGCAAGTTAACGCTTCGGTAACCCTTATGGATTTTATGTATATGTTGATTTTTAAGACACGTGCTTTTCTTTCAGCAGCAGTTAAAGATGGGAAAGTTGCCTCTGGATTTTTAGCTAAATAGCATTGTTGGAACACATAGCCATTATTTCTTGTTTTTGGAAACCTAAGCAGCAATTCTTTGCGTTTTGTTTTTCTGTTGTTTATGAAATGCAAAACAAACCCATTTAATTGTTTGTGAAAATATGGAACATATTTTTTTAAATCGTGATTATTATTTGTTTTATTTATGTTTACAGTTGGAAATAAAAAGAAATTTGAACCGTGAAATTAAATTGCTTTTTTAAGTTAAATATATTTTTAAATTGCATTTCTAGAATTTTTAAAATACAAAAATTATAATAAACGTATTTAAATGGTTGGGAAATTTCTCAATCTTTATCTTGTTTTAAAACGAAATTTGTAAAAAAGTATTATTTTTTTAAATTATTAATTATAATTCACAAATTTATAAAAAAATTGTTCTATTAATAAATGTTTTAGATTAATAAAAAGGTTTTATAACAAATAATCAAGTAAAGCGGTAAAATGTTTACGTAAATAAAAATGCGTTATATATCTCAGTATTTCTGTTTTTTTTTAATCTGATCTCTCTAAGATTTATTCAAAACGTAGAGATTGCTAATCCAGCAAATTGTTGTAAAGTTTGACAACATAAAGTTGGTTTAAGATTCAGACAGACATAACAGTTTTTAACAATTTATTTAAGTTAAATTGTACTTATTTCTTTAAGTTTAATTGTATTTATTTCTTTAATTTTTTGCTGATAAGATGTTGGACCAAAGTTATATAAAAAATTTAATAATAAAAATTAATATTAAATATATATATCTTAAGAACCATACCGCAACCATAATCATAAATGCGTAGAACCATAATCAAATGTTTTATTTTCAATGAATATTTTGCAAACTATCGTAATTTGATATAAAAATTACTTCGAAAACCACTTTCTAACATAAAAACATACACTTTTGTTGCATTTAGTTATTTTATTAAAATTATAAGATTTGATTAACTTTTATTCAGTTACAATTTAGATTTGTGAAACTGAGATTTTAACTCTTAAATTAGAAGCAATTGTAATATTTTTAATGCAGCTGAAACATTATGTGTGATTGATTTATTACATCTAACAAAAAAATAATTAAGAAACTTTTTCCTTAAAAAAATTTTACCTATTAAGAATATTGAAAAATGGAATCATAAAGATTTTAAATTAAAAGAAAAGCAATTTATTTATAATTAAATAAAGTATATTTAATAACTTAACACCACCCTTATTTTATTAATATCTATCACATTTCATCATAATCACTATCACTTTTCATTATAAATGAGCTTATATCGATTGGATATAAGCTCATTTACAATCCGATGCACGTTTCCAACTTGTAGTTCTTGATCAAAATGTCATCTTTAAACCCTTCTCTGAAATTCAATATAATCCTTTTCTTCGATTTGAAACATATAAATGCACTCTCCATGCAATCGCAAATCCTTATCAATAAATAAGGAAAGACGGATTTCTTTTGTAGATATCCATAATAAAGCCTCCCAGAAGAAGTCGAATTTCTTTGAATAATAAATAGGTTGACCTCTTTTCCCTCGGATCCCAATGGCTATCATCTTGACTTTAACAGACTACTTCAGAACATGACATATTCTGAGTACTGTTGCCGGGGAAAAGAACGCTTGAATTATGTTTCGATATCAGGAATAAATATCAGGGAAAATCAAATATCTCGGAGCTAGACAAATCGCGCACTGGATCTCCAAACTTGTGTCTTTTCTAGAGATAAGAGGGGAATATATTTTTCTGTAACAACGATGTAAGTTTTGCTGCTGGTATATATTGATTATTAAACGAATAACCTACTGAATGTGGAAGAAAAATATTTAAATAATTATTACTAAAATCATATTATTATTTATAATAAATCATATTAATCATAGATATTAACACCTATTGAATAATACACAGTACCTCATATATGAATCTTTTCACAATACCGCGAAATTAATCGTACGAAAATTAATTTTGAATTCTGACCTAAAAGTAGTATTTAGGGTTACCTTCTATTATTTATTTACGATAAAGTAAGCCCGACTCGTGGCTCAGTAGTAACTCACGCCGCTGGTGAGCATTATGGCGGAGGTTCAATCCCCTGGTGACTTTGCTGTAAACAATATAAAAAATGAACAGACTCGATGTTTCAAAAAATGAGCAGACACGATGGTGTTTGTGATGTTCAGCATCTTGCCTCGTGAGTCGGACTACCTGATGGGAGTTTTCCGGGGTTTCTCTCAAATATTGGTAGTAAAAGGCCCTAATTGTCTCCCCGGAAGGCACTACCCTCCTACTTCAGCGACTCGGAACCAAGTCACACTTCTACCTACAGGTCTCCATCACAACAGAAGCTGCCGTTTTATATCCATTCATGAGTAGGCTACTTATGGGATATCTTTCTGTATGTGTAGCTTGTAAAATTTATAATATAAAACTCGTGGGTCGGTAGCAACGTGCTCTGCTGGTGAGCATTAGGGCTGAAGCAATAAGCATCAATCCGCTGGCGGCTTTGTTGTAGACATTGCTTCAAAAAAGGAGGAGGCTCTATGGCGTGTGTGATGTTCAGCATCTTGCCTCGTTAGTCGGACTCCTGGTGGGAATTTTCCTTGTTTTCTCCCTTATGATACACAAATGCGGATAGTTTCCTCTAAAAGTCTTTCCGAACGACACTGACCTCCTACTTCAGCGTCACGGAGCCAAATCAGATTTCTACCTACGGGCACCCCATTGCAACAGAAGCTGCCCCGACCCTTTTCCTCCTTCCATGAGACCGTATGGGTCTACATGTTGCTGTCTACTAAGTGGATAAGGAAAAAATATGATAAAGTGCATGTGATAACAGCTATTTTTCCGCGATTTTATATAGATATATAGATTCTATATAGATATTATATTATATATAGATAATTAAAATTTATTTTTGACATTTATACTTTATTACATGTATTTTTTATCCTTCAATAACATCTATTGTCCCAAAAGGTTGGTGGCTTACATTTACTGTCTGTTATGTTTTAGAAAATGTGTAAAAGTGATGGCATTTTTATTAATAATAGCAATATATCATTTAATGATTTCCAAATTCTAAAAATGCAGTATAGGGTTAGAGTTTTGATTCTAATATACAATTTAAATCGCTAAATTTATGCTTGAATTTCCAATCAAAAGTTTTGATCCTTATTCTAACAACTTCTTCTATATTCTCATTCTATTCTATTCTATATTACATTTTTCAATTTATTAAAAACATTTTTTGTGACACAACTGTTTTTTGAAAAATGAATGATCCTATAAGGAGTTAACAATTTATATTTTATATGCCATGAATTAAAAATATATTCGCAAATGTTGTCACAAGTAAAGTAACATTAAAACTCCATTTTCGAAATATATATTCAAATAAATATATATTTCTGAAATGGAGTTTTAAGGTTACTTTACTTTTGCCAATATTTGCGATAAAATTTACATTCAATTTTAAATGAATAATATATAAAAAAATTTTTATAATAATAGTTTCTTAGCAATAAATTATTAAAATTTAAATTATGTTTTTATATTTTAAATAACGCTTGATATCATCGTTAAATTTTTGCATAATTATTCCTTTTTCCACTTTGAAAAAAAAGGAAGTTTTCTAATTAATGTTTAATGAGTTAAATATTTAAAATTTAATAAAAAATAATTTGGAGTAATTAGAGCCGTGTTCGTGATTCTAAGTACGAAATAACCTTAAAAAGTTTTAATGGCCACTTTAGGATGCAACGTATTGAAGGTATAAGTTTTAATTATAAATTAAATACTGTTACTTATTTATAATGGAATAACAAATAGAAAAAGATAATATGTTATATTATATAATTAATAACACTTTTCTAGGCTGCAAAATAAAAAAAAATTACCTTTACCTAAAAGTTTTAGATATCTTAATGTAATGAAGTTAATAATGTTATATAAAAATTACAAAGTAATGTTTTAAGTAGAAAATAATTTTTGAGTTAAAACTATATTTGCCTAAAAATGAAAAAAAAATAAATAAATAAAAGGATTAATTATTTTTTTTTTCAAATTTGATTCTAAATTAATGATTTAAGACTTTAAGCTGTAGTTATTTAAGTATTAACCATTTATTCTATTCTGAAATATGTCCAGAATTTCAATCATTGACGTTGTAGTTGTTGTTGTCGTATCCCTCATGGAAGGAAGGGGGGGAGGGCAACTTTTGTTGTGATGATGCACTTGTAGGTTGAAGTCTGACTTGACTCCGTGTCGCTGAAGAAAGAGGGTAATGTCTTCTATGATGACTTTTACAGGGAACTACCCCGCATTTGTGTATCGTATGGGAGAAAACCCGCAAAAACTCCCTATCAGGTAGTTCGACTAACGAGGCAAGATGCTGAACATCATAAACATCAACGAGTCTCCTCATTTTCGAACAGTGTCTAAAACAAAGCTGCTAGTGGACTAAACCTCAGCTCTAACGTTCACCAAAGGCTTACATTGCCACTGAGCCACGAATTGGCCTCATTGACGTAATGTACTATTTTGAAAGCCATTATTTCATTTATTTCCAAATGGCAAATTATTAATAATAAACAATTTCTAATTTTATAATGTAATTGTTTGTATTTTGGAGAAATACCTAATAAATAATATAACAATCATGAAAATAAGTAAAAATATTACATAAATTGTTCATGCAGATAATTATATTTCTAGATTAATGCATAAATTATAGATAAAAAATATTTTAAATTACAAATTTAGCCATTTTCTTTCAGTTTTTTTTTTTTTTTTATTTTTACAAACATCGTACATTTAAAAAAAAATAGATAAATTGGTTCAAGTATCTATAAAAAGAATAGATTATTATATCACACCAAATTTTTAAAAAGGACATTCTAAAAGGGATAATATAAGTAGGACACTTTTCAAGATAGAAATCCATTCCTTAGATGACTTCATTACCTCAAACTCACTGAAGTATGTAAAGTCACAAAAATTGACAGATAACCTTTAGAGGTTATGCCAAAATGTCCGATCTATTATGATGGCCCTAATAAGTAGAAAATCAGTATTTACATTAACCATTAAATAAGGATTTTCTACTTATTATATTAACCGTTAATTGTGTTTTTAATAAACTTAACAGTTTCCTCCATGTGGATAATCATAACAGTTGCCACTTTGTGGATAATTATATTTATAAATTAATGGTTTTTTAAATAAATTTAACAATTGCCTCCATGTGGAAGTAAAAATATTTAAAATTGTAGATTAAAATCTTAAAAAAATACAAAATTTAGCCAAATTATTTTGCAAAAAAAAAAAGATGATAGATATCTTAAATATATTATATTTATAGATTAATATCTTAAATTATTTTTTCATTAAAAGCATGAAACATTGTATATTTAAAAAAAAATATATAAATTGATTCAAGTATCTATAAAAAAAATAGATTATTATATCACACCAAATTTTTAAAAAGATATTCTGAAAGGGATAATATAAGTAGGACACTTTTCAAGATAGAAATCCATTCCTTAGATGACTTCATTACCTCAAACTCACTGAAGTATGTAAAGTCACAAAAATTGACAGAAAACCTTTAGAGGTTGTGCCAAAATGTCCGATCTATTATGATGGCCCTAATAAGTAGAAAATCATTATTTACATTAACCGACCCTTCCCTTCTTCTTTCACCTCGATAAAGGTTTTCCATAACTATTACGCTTTTATTGAAAATCTTTCGCCAATAAAGATTTTCGAACGATAAAATTTCACATGATAAAGATTTTCGATGACTATTTCACACTTTAAGATGTCAAGTCAATATTATAGGTTAAGGTTTTAAAAATAAGTGGTGATTTCTCGATCCTTGTTGGAGGCTTTCCAAAAATTCGAAGTATTTTTCTCAGCTATCAGTATTCTCTGGGTATTTGACTTAAATATTAAATTTTTGTCTCAGAAAAAAGGCTTTGAAATGTCTTTATTGTAAAATATTTTGTCAATGTGGATATCATATGCATATCTTTTTTATTCATTCTAACTTTTTTTTAATGTGATTAAATATTTTTAAATATTTTTTTTCACTTTTTTTAATGTTATTATATTACAATATTTTAGCTATAAATAATGATATTTCTTAGATTTTATTTTGTAATCCTTTGCTTAATTAACCAGTTTTTCCAAATTGTAAAATACAATTCATTTATTAAATTTTATTAATTATTAAATAAATGGACTGATTTAAAGATTAAATTTTTGATGCTGAAAAGAGCTTTAAAATGTATTTATTGTAAAATATTTTGTCAATGTGGATATCATATGCATATCTTTTTTATTCATAGTAACTTTTTTTTAATCTGATTAACAATTTTCAAATATTTTTTCTTCACTTTTTTCTTTTAATGTGGTTAGTAATATCAGTATATATTAACAATAAATATTGATATTTCTTAGATTTTTGTTTTTTTAATCTTTTGTTTAGTTAAATTGTTTTCCATATTTTAAAATAAAATACATTTATTAAATGTTATTAATTATTCAATAAATGGATTGGCTATAATATTCGTCATTGTATTTTTATTACATTGAATTTTTGATGCTGAAAAATGCTTTGAAATTACTATATTACAAAATATTTTATCAGTGTGAATATCATATGCCTACATTTTTCATTCATAAAACCTTTTTTTTTTTTAATCTGATTAAAAATTTTCAAATAATTTATTTTCACTTTTTTTTTTTTAATATGGTTATTAATATTAGTTTATCTTAGCTATAAATAATTATATTTCTTAGACTTAAGTTTTTTTTTAATCCTTTGTTTAATTAACCTGTTTTCCAAACATTAAAATACTATTTATTTAATAATTATTAAATAAATAGATTGACTATAATGCTCATCGTTGTATTTTTATTAGCAACCTTTTAGTGAAGAACTAAAAAATATTGATAAGTGATTCATTTGAATAATAACAGAAATCGCTTGCAAGTATATTTCGAAAAAATAAAGAAATTGCAATCCTTGTTATTAACAGAGTGAGTTATTATTCTTTTTATTATGCTTGTAGATAGATAGACCATGCATAGACACACGTAGTAGATATGTATAGACCACGGCCCACAGGATTATCGCCTATGCTTCTTGAGGGTCGCCTCATCACTTTCTCTATCACTTCAGAAATTAAATTGGTACATTTTAAAAATGATTTTCAGATTTTGCTGAAAGACTAAAATAGGTACCATAATAAAGCTTTATTTTCATAAAAAAAATTAAGTATTTAAAATATTTAATTCTATGCTTCCTATTTTAGTTTGATGATCTGAGCAATCATAATGTTGCATAACAGCACATTTCTCCATGTTTTTGAAAAACGCATTGTAACTAGTGTAAAGTAGAGGGATGTGGTCTTGGAGTTCTAGTATTTTTGCATTTTAAGGAATGCAGTTGGCCCTGATTTCATTTTAATGGACGAAAACTAGCCGCCACTTAGAGTTTATTTGGTCGATGATTTTCTGTATATTTACCGGATGGATTGACTAGTCAAATCTGAGGATAGTAATTGCAACTAGCAATTTTTGGCAATTTCCTTCAAAGAACCGTACTGGACCTGAAAACAACATTGCTGAACGAGTGGGAGAAATTGTCACATGAATTCATATACTGTCTTATTTCTAATATGAAATAGCGTTGTGAGATCTGTATATCTGTAAGACGGATCCATATTAACCTATTTTTTCCGTTCAATTCTGTAATCTCGACTGTATCGTACTTTCAGACTCAGATACACGTGGAGAATTATTATGCATGTGCATAATAATTGTTTATTGGTTGTTTTTTTATTACATCAATTTATATTCAAACTACATTTCATTACAATCTGTTCAGTATTTCTAGATATAATCAACCAAAACTGAAAATTCTTTTAATTTTGAACATCAGTGTATATGATTATAATTCATACATTCATCTTACAATGTAAATAATAAGAAATATTCTGCATTTTTTATTATTTACTACACAATGTCTTATAAAAAAACATATGAAATATATTTTGCTACAAAAGTTTTTTTATTAAATAGAATAGTTATTCTAGTTTATATTTTAAGAATGTTTACTTTTGAAAATAACTGTATTTGTTATAAAATAAAAATTAAGTACAGAAAAAAATAACCATCCTTTCATATGCTAAAAAGTGTACATATTGTATTATAGGATCATAAAATATTCAATCATAAGAATTCGTTTAATTCACAGCTTTATTATTTAAGCAAATCAAAACAAACCACAAAAATATTCTAGGTTAATATATAAAATAAATAAGTTAAATTTATTTCCGTAATATTCATACATATTTTTCTTATATCATTACATATGCATAAATTATATTTGACATTTTTTAGAAAATTTTTCCAAAATCATTATTTATAAGTGCGCAAATATTTTTTTATCCAAAAATAATTTCATCGAGCAGAATAAGTAATAAACTACATTCAAACGGGAACCCGTTAAGACGTAAATAACCAACATTTTAAAGAAAATCTTATATTTATTTATTTTTTACTGATTGGAACATATTTAAAAGTGAGAATATCATTATAAAACTAGAATCGTTAAATTAAAAAAAAATATTTAACAACCAGCATTATTTTTTACATTATTAATATTATAATTGAGTTTCACAGAAGATGATTAATACATGAATAGACGCTTATGTGTCTATTCAAGTAAAGAAATTAGCTCAATGGCTTTACACTACAGCATCTACTTATTTAATGGGTTTTTTTTTTTTTTTTTTTTTTTTTTTTTTTTTTTTTTGTAAGCATTTGTGTTTGTCAAAGTTTTTCTGTAGATTATACAGGTCTTGAAGAATTAAAAACATTGAAGTATATAAATTATAAGATGAGAATAGCTTATAACAAAAACTATAAAAAAAGTTAATTTAGAGAGGCTTATCTGAAAGGAAAAATAAAATGTATAATAAAATAGAAACTGAGCAAAAAGGAATACAATTAATTTTAAAAAGCTAAATTTAACAATCGTAAAGATAAAAAAAAACAATAAAATTAAAAGCCCTATCTCATTAGTATGTTTAAACCTGCTTAATATCCGAATAATTTAACAATAGTTAGCTGATGTATGAAAAAACTGATTTAAATAAAGTTAAGATCTGACACATTCATGTGCATTCAAATGGAAAAAACACGATGCTGACATAAAATAAAATGAATAAGAAATAATGTCTTAATTTAAACCAAAAACATATTTTAAATATTTGTCAAAATTCTTCTGCAATAAAAGTATAACATAATCAGTTATCTATTATTAATCCATTAGCATTTAAATGTTTATATTTTTTGTTTTTCCAAACTCACATCATCACATCATTTAACAATTTACTTGTTCAATAACTATCTATATTATTCGAGGATATAGATCCAATTACTGCTATATATACCACGAACTACTCATTGTATTGGCTTAGATATAAAATATTTTCTATTATAGTTACTAATCGAGCTTAAAAATTGTTTAACGTAAAAAATGCATGGGATATTATCATGATAAAACTGGCGTATTTTGCAACACAAAAAACTATTTTAGTAAAAATACTCAGAAACTATTTTATAATAAAATATTGTTACTTTATGAAAAAAGCACTTATATTAAAATTTTCATTTTTGTTCAGATATATCTTATGAAGTAAAAATAAGAATTTTTAAAGAATTTATCAACAGGCCCATAACCCAGTAGTCTGTAAAGTAAGAAAAAATGTAACCATTTCCTTATCCAATAACTATATGTATTTAAATACTGCTATATATGATTAAACTACTTAATGTATTGGTTTAGACATAAAATATTGTCTATTATATTCATTAATAGGGCTTAAAAACTATATAGAGCTAAAAATGCACGAAGTAATATCATGATAAAACTGCCATATTTTACAATAGAAAAAAACATTTTAGTAAAAATATTCTGGAATTATTTTTTAATCAAATATCCCAGTTGACCTTATGAAAAATTACTTACATTACAGTTTTCAATTTTTTTTCAGGTATATCAGATGTGGTATAAAATAAATTTTTTTAAAGAATTTATTAACAGATCTCTAACGCAGTAGTCGATAAAGATGGAAAAAAAATTTAACCATTTATTTTTCCAATAGCTATCTGTATCTAACTACTGCTATATATCATCGAACTATTTATTGTAATGGTTTAGATATAAAATATTTTCATGTGTTTACGAACTCAAGGCATTTTGGAGTTCTAACTGAGAGGAATTTTTCCTGCATTCGATAATTTCAATAATATAATTTATTGATCGTTTCGACGGAAAAGAGGTCAAGAAACTACCAGAAGTGATATAAAGTATTTATGACCCCAGACAATGTGTCAGGGACATGAAAGGTAGACGACAGCAATAGTCCTTGATGGGATATGGAGGAATTGAAAACCTTTACTTCGTCTAGAATCAATTCAGATAGATGTTTAGTAGCTTTCCCCAGTTTATGAACTGATCGCAAGTCATAATTTTAAAATCATTTCATGTTCTGCTTTTAAATCTAAAGTTTATAGCATTTTTTTTTTACATCAGATTTCATAATGTAAGCATTCAATTATGAAGTATAATGGAAATTTCCTATATTTTTAAACTTCTCAGTGAATTTGTAAATATTGAAAGGAAATAAAAGTCCTGTTCACTTAATATGTTTATTGCAAAATAAGGAATGGTATTTTATTCTCATTTTTATCTATTTGTACTTTTATAGCATTTTAATTTATGCAATTAAGTCTTCTTCTTCACTGGCGCAACAGCAGCATAGTGGGCTAAGCTGTTTTCTCTTTTTACTGGGTAGGGCTATCAGCCCTACACCCACGCTCTACAGTCATATTAGATCATGGGGCCTGAATGACCGAGTGGCTAGAGCTAGGTGCCACAGGTTTCGGATTCGAGTACCGGGGTGCCATGAATGTTTGCAGAGGTTCAGAATCCCCTTTAAGCAGTAGGTCCCGATCTCATATAACTGTAGAGTGTCACGGAGCCCAATCAGGCTTCTCACCCACATTATTCCCAAACTGCAAAGGGGCAACTTAGCTCTAGGCACAGTGAGGTGGTGTGCAGTAGTAATAGTTGTAGTCTAATTAGACCATGGGGCCTGATTGCCGAGTAGCTAACTCTCTTGGTGCTCGGTGCCATGTATGTTTCCTTTTTTTCGGAATCCACTTTATGCAGTAGATCCCGGTCTCATATGACTGTAGAGTGTCACATAGTCCAATCAGACTTCTCACCCACATTATTCTCAAACTATAAAGGGGCAACTCATCTCTAGGCGTTTTAATGTGGATCCCGAACCACTACTTATTGTATTGGTTTAAATACTTATTAATATGTTTGGCAACAACATCTATGACACCATGCCGGGACTCGAATCCGAAACCTGTGGCACAGAGGGCCAGAACGCCAGTCAGTAATTAAGTCTAAAGCTAATAATTATTTTTTTAAATAATTCAAAAATTGTTTGAAAATTGCATTTGCCTCATTATGAAAGAGCCAATAAATATCAGTAGTCACTTAAATCAACTTTTCAGGAGATTTTTTAAATTAAATTCTTTTAATGAAGTTTTTTTTTAAATTAAGGTTTCTAAAATGATTTCATGTCGTTATTTCAAATTCAGGATAACTTGATTCAGCTTCATAAATTGAAAAGACATAGATTGATAATATTTTTTAAATAGAAAACAAACCAACATAAAAAGTCCATTTTATTGAATTAAAAATAAAAATAAATATAAAAAGTGTATTGTATTAATAATAATCTTTTAATAAAAATTTAGAAGTAAAAATAATATTTTTCTCTGATAAAACTTTCTTAAATAAAAAAAAAACCTTGATAAAACTTTCTTCTACTCCAATATTCAACAACTATAATCAAATTATTACTATGTAATATCAGAATATTGCTATATACAACTATATTCAACTCTTATAATCATAATATTGTGTCTGTAAATTTTTAAAGAAGGATATTTAAAATATTCGACCAATTAATGATACAGAAATAAAAAAAAATTATAAAGAAAATTTGGTAAAGAAAATTTTACAAACTACTTTCTCATAATTTGTTTACGCTTTTTGAACTCTAATATTACGATAACTTACAAAATATATATTATTTAATAAAAAGATAAATTTATATTACTGTTCAATACTTCTGGATTTATTTATATTTTTAATAAATCCTAGTTTTTCTGGTGGATATTTTTGTTCACAAAACTTGGCAAAGCAAAATAAAAAAAAAAGTATTTACAAATTTATTTCGTTAAGTTAACGAGACATTTTCACACAGGAAAAAACTTTCGTCTGGAAATTTCTGCAGATATTTCAAAGGACTTTATTTACTTACGTTGTGAGAAAAATATTTTTCACATCTTAAGTACTTTTTTTTATCACTGGTTTGTGTTTGAATAATTCATATTTTAAACAAATGCAGACCACATGGTCCAAGAAGTCCAACCTTGATGGACTTCGTCCTTTGGAAAAACGCAGAGGGAAAAACCTGCTAAGAGAAACTCGGTAAAATGCCCCAAAAAGTAAATCCTTCCTCCAAGAGGGCCGATAAATCACTCGGCCACACAATGCCCTCCCGTTCCACTTCCACGTCGAACACAACACATAAATAACAATTTTGTTTCAACGCCAATCGCTCGAGTGAAGAAAAAAAGCAGCGAATAACGGCGCCTTCCAAATATATGGGCGTCACGGGTGTTTCCTCTCTTGAGAACGCCCATGACATGGAATTCCATCCACCCTAAAAAGTAATTCTCATTCCAGAGTTACTCGAAGGTGAAGGAAAGATCAGGAAAAACAAAACGGGTTGCATACATTACCTAAAGGTATATAAACACAATGACAGTCTGACACGTAGCTCACATTCATCAGATTCGGAGTGTTAAACAGCGACCAATTCGAGCCATGCAGTGGATTGTACTATTTTTATGCTTTGGCCTGCTTTTAGTGTGCTCCTCGCAGGACATAACTGAAACAGATGCCCAAGTTTCGACTGAAAGGACATCGACAGGAACACAGGCAATTGATTGGGATACAACTGATTCTACCTCCAAGACAACTGCGTATGGTGGCCGCAGAGGAAGATTTACACAGACTCCAAGAACACCTTCGCCTTCTGATTACACAACTCTTTTCCCTAACAACCAATGGGGGCCGATGATGATGCCCATGGTGCAACCTCCTCGTTTTGGAACCCGGATCCAAAATGTACCTGCAAGAGAAAGACCTCAGGATACTTATGACTTTCGACCCTATTTCAGACGTCCAGATGCAATCCCAGAGAATGTGACAGAAAAGGCTGACCAATATCCCACACCTTCGGATGCAGTTAAGTATCCACTAAACTTACCGTATCTGCCCTATCCACCCATGTTTTATCCTCGACAAATACCTTCCGATTTTTCAGAATATATGCTCTATTCAATTCCTAATAATTCAGCAAATGATGTGCATCCTTACACACTTCAAGACTTGAATGAAAAACAAAATATATCTGCATCATCACCTCCACCGTTTTACTATGGACTTCCTAATGGAAGATTAGATGATCGCATTCCTTTTCCTTTTATGAGATATCCTAATCCTGCTTTCTTTCCACGCCATAGAGCTGATGATAGAAATCCAGATCCTAATCTAGCTCCATTTTCACCATATGCAATGCCATTTGGTTTTTATCCTCCTCCTCCTCCTCCAACGGTACCAACAGATGATGGTGGATCATATCCTCAGATTGATGTTTTTGTCCGACCACCCTACGTTGACAGAGAACCTGGTTTCGAAAGTCCTGTACCTAGAGAGGTTCTTCCACCCTCAGACTCAAGTTATGATCCTGAAGATGTGCCACCTCCCACCATTCCTCCTGTACCAGCAGATTCTCTTCCAGCAGAATCAGTGCCAAGATCTCAATTACCAATCGCTCCATTTCCTTTCCGACTTTTACCTCCAGGTTTAGTACCACCTTTTCCCTTTCCTATTCCTCAAGGTGATATTCCTCCACCAACTCTACCACCTAGATTAATACCAAATGCACCACTACCATCTGATATACCTTTACCACCAAGTCCTTTGCCTGCACTATCTCCTGTTCCTCCTCCAGCTGTACAAGTAGACCGTCTTCCAGAAAATATACCACCACCTATACCAGCAGGAGAATTACCTCCCCTGAAGTACCAGGAGTTTTACCACCGCCACCTCCACCTCCTCCTACCGGTGAACCAGCTATAATTCCAGAAGTACCACCGCCTCAAGGAGGTATTTAACTGGAGATAAAACCCCATATGAATTCGGATTTGATATGAATGACGGAAGAGGTACAGATCAGCATAGACAAGAAAGTAAAGATGAAGCCGGTGTAGTAACAGGAAGTTATGGCTACAGAGACTTATATGGTGTTTACCGATTGGTTAATTATATTGCAGATAAGAATGGTTATCGGGCATTCATACAAAGTAATGAACCAGGAGTAGCCAATCCTGGAAGTGCCGATGTCGTGGTAATGGCTGAGCGTCCTCCACCAAAAGCTGTTGCAGAAAGCTTACAGGCATCAGCACCAGGAGCAGTTGAAGTTCCAGATGATTTATTAGTTCAGGCTAGTGAAACCAAATGAAGACTTTTACAATGAAATTATTTTAACTGTAATCAGAACTGATTCAAGAAGAACATTTCTGATGATTGATGGAAATTATCTTATACGATTTTAATTTGAAATGTTGTGAAGAGATTTAGACAACATTTGAAATATACATAAGTGTTGATCTTCTGCTGAGAACCTTTCTCAATTTATTCCCTTAAGCAAAATAATTTTATTGCATTTATAAATATTTTATGAATTATTTTTTTTATTTAAAATAATAGTGCTTTTGTAACATATTCTGTTTTTAAATTTTCATTTGTTGTATTTTAAAATTATAAACTATTTCTGTTATTAATATTCTTTAAAAATAATATTTTATACTTAATAGTAAAAATATACACATACTTTTAAAAAATTTTTGCTTTAGACACATTTGAAATATTTTGTTATTATTATTAATCTGTATGGTTTAAATAGTTTTATTAATGACTCAAAGTAAATAAGTCATTTCAAATAATATTTCTTACATTAAGATTGTTTCCTGTAGTGATATATTTTTGTTTCATAATAGATAAGC
Organism: Caerostris darwini; assembly: GCA_021605075.1. Classification (NCBI taxonomy): domain Eukaryota; kingdom Metazoa; phylum Arthropoda; class Arachnida; order Araneae; family Araneidae; genus Caerostris; species Caerostris darwini. Next base: position 327,115 of record BPLQ01009684.1, on the reverse strand, counting down.
ATTATTTTATCAAAAGTTTTATATGAAGATGATTTAACATTATTTAATATTTTAAAATTTCTTTTATATTTGTAAACAAATACCCATACAAAAAAAAAAAAAAAAAAAAAAAAAATTCATAAGTTTAATGTGTTTTCTATAAGCCAAATTTTTGAAGTGATTTATGTATGATTTTGTTTTCTAACTTTGTACACACCAGAAATAATAATTTAGTAGAAATAATTGTGAATAGATAATTAAAATGCAACAATCGTATTGAGGTATTTTTACTGAAAATTTTCGTTAAAAAATATGATTTTATTGTAAATTTAAATATTGAAATTAATTTTATTCTGTTTCCTTGTTAATAATGAATTTTCCCAGTTAAATTTTTTTTTATAAAAGCCACATTGTGAAGAAGATTTCAATTTAAATGAATTCTAAATGTTCAAAAGTTTGCTGACAGATGGCAGCACGATAGTGAGGTTCCATTTCAAATAATGATTCGCTCTTTACTCTATAGATGGCGGCAGTGTACTGATTGCGCAAGACAAAACACGTTATTTTACTTCAAGAATTAATTACCTATGCTTTCTAGCCATTATTAAATTACAAAGGTGCTAATCTAAATATTACTTTTTGTCAAAGATTGTAAAAATGGCTACATTTTCCATACTCACTTCCACGCTTCTCATATAGTTACGCATTTTTCATCTTTATATTATGTCTTATTTTTGTCAAACTTTTAATAAAGTTGATGTTAAACAGCTTTAGTCTTTCTTTTTTTTTCGTTAACATCATTGAACTTATTGTTTTTTTATAATAAATATGTATAATAACTATACACACATGTATATATAACAAGGTTATTTTATTTTTTAAGGATATAAATAATAAGTTAAATAAAAATAGAAAATAATAATTTGAACTTAAAATTTCGATTTACTGTAATATTGCTCGAATACTATTAATGATGAACAATTTATTAAAAGCAGAAACTGAAATACAATGAAAAAATTGTAGTTACTTATTCTAATCCAACTACATATATTTTAAATAATTAAATAAATTTTTAATTCACAAATATTTTTAAAAATTAATAAACTAAATATGCGAGCATGTAAATAAAAATAATTTTTGTTATTTTACATTTAAGAATCTCAGCTACAGGAATAGGAATTATATTCCAAATATTAATGCCTAATTTTATACGTTATTTTTTAAAAAATATGTATTTTAATATTCTTGGTATAATATTATTTACATGAATTGATACTTGCTAAAAAAAATTATTATTAATAATTATTATAATATTATAGTGCCATTTATCTTAAAAATCTTAGGTAAAATTTTTATTGAAAACTTGAAATATTATCTCAAAACATTACATCAATAATTTTATTTCCAATTTCAAAATATAGATGGCAGTACAACTAGTATCATGCTAGATAAGTATTCTAAGCAACTGTAAACCACACGTTGTTAGAAGTGTCAATATTGAAATATATAAGGCAATTACTACTTAACTTCTAATCTACTAATTTTTTTAATATAAAAATAAATAGTTTTAATTTTATTGAGAGTAAAATAAGTTCAATCAATTTATAACTTTTTTTTCAATTGTTAGTAACTATCAAATAAGTAACAATAAATTTTCAGAAATTACGAATAATTTTTGTACACAAAATACTAATTTTTAATATTGATATCATTTTTGGTATGACTTCTTTTAATATGCAATGTAGCATATTTCAAATATCTAAGCTTCAAAAAAATCCATTTAACATAAATTCTTCAAAATAAGAATCAGAAAAATTATTATTGATTCATATAAAATCTACCAAATGACAAAATACTCGCAGAAATTCGATAAAAGCATTGTAAATACAGATGGAAGTACAACTAGTACCATGCTAGATAAGTATTCTAAACTACACGTTGTTAGATGTGGCAATATTAAAGTATGTAAGACAATTAAACATAACTGCTGCTAATGTACTATTTTTTTTAATACAAAAACAAATGGTTTTAATTTTATTGATATTAAAATACGTTCAATTAATTTATAACTTCTTTTTACAGTTATTAGTAATCATCAAAAACAATTAGCTTTCTTAAATTACGAATACATTTTTGAACAAGATAATAATTTTTAATATTGATGCCATTTTTTGGTATCACTTTATTCAATATGTATATATGCAACATGTATACAATCATATAAAATCTACCAAATGACAAAATATTTGCAGAATTTCGATAAAAGCATTGTAAATACAAATGGCAGTACAACTAGTACCATGCTAGATAAGTATTCTAAGCAACTCTAAACTACAAGTTGTTAGATGTGGCAATATTGAAATATGTAATGAAATATATAAGGCAATTAATACTTAACTGTTAATGAACTAATTTTCAAATACAAAAAATGTTTTTAGTTTTATTGATATATATATATATATATATATATATATATATATAATGAAAAATTAAAATGACTTTTTTAGCTTATTTCTCGACAATTTCCGGTGTTATTTTCCAAGAAATATGAATCTACTTACTTAGAAATCTATAGGTGCCGCTGAATCCAGTACTGTTTGTCCTCCTCCAGTCTGTGTGAAATTCAAAAATTAGCGCAGGACCAGAAGAGTAGTGTGTTTGATCAATGTCCATGATTTTTCCACATAAAATGGAATTGTAGGGTGTCTTCTCGTTCACTGATGGCTCATCCAGATGAAGAAAAAGTTTCACAAAATCACCAAAGACGCACCTTTGAAAAAGGAACGAAAACTTGACATGACATGCGTCACTTAGATGATTGCAATAAGCCATAACTTAAGCAATAATATTAAGATTCATTGGAAATATTTCCTCATCAAAGTGGGTTTAAAGATTCATTTCTAAAACACATGAATCACATCTGAATAATTTAATACGAAAAAAAAAAATTTATTTTTTATTCATATTTAGTATAACAGTGTTATTAAAACGATATAACCTAATTTTTCATCGTGTAAGCACACACACATAGTTTAGATTTACAATATTAAATTTATTTCTTTTTTCATAAAAGTTGGTAATCATGGAGGAAAAATAACGTACAATTTATTGTAAAATAGATAAAATAAAACCAATATTGTTAAATAAAGCTAATATTATTTAAACTTGGGTGAATAATTTCTTTTTAAAAATGTCTTATACTTGTAAATCATTAAATAATTTATAGGATTATAAAATCACGGATAAAAATATTCACTGTTTATGTTTTGCATGCATATTTAGGAAAATATTGAGATCTTTAAGTATATATTTGTATGTTTAATAAAAATAATAATAACACTTTTGTATAGAAATGTAAATTGTATGCGAATTTCATGAAAAGAGCTGTTGGTTATAAAAATAAACTAAAAAATATCCAAACAAAGTTTTATACCTATGTATTTCCATATCTCTCCTTGACAGTTTTTCACAATTCATCATTTAGCTTTAAGTATCATTTTTATGTCATATTATATTCTTATATGCTGTTTATAGAATTCAACACCCAGTAAATGAAGCACTATTGAATGTAAAAATCGAGGTACAGAGTAAAATTTGGTAGATTTGTCAACAGAATTGGCCTTTATTGCACCCAAATACGAGATGCACAGCAAGACAACCTTTTTTTTTTTCTAAATAATATTGCAACCATATCCTGTTCCTCATAAATACAATATGAATTCATGTGGTTGTTCTTACATAACTAGGCCATGATTTTGTAAACGATATTTAAAGAGTAAATTGTATGGGATTAAGTTACAACCAATGAAGGAATTCGTTACTACAATATAAAGCTGCTGCAGCTGAGCACGGAATGCATTGTAAGATAAAAAAATCCCTAAATAATACTGTTCGAGACTATGATTGTGATTGACTACATATGATGATGGCTGTCATATAATAATTTGTGATTGTGATTCACTGCGTATGAGGATGGTTCTCATACATTAATTTGTGATTGTGATTCACTGCACATGATGATGGCTATATCATTTTGTGATCGTGATTGACTGCATATAATAATAAGTGCCATAAATTAAATTCCAGAAATTTTTCGAATTAATCTGAATAAACCTTTTTATAAAATACTTTATATTCATATTGTTTATATCATTGTAAGATGAAAAATATTTCCATAGTTCAGTACTACAGCCGAAATCTTTTGGCATTAAATGTTTTAAAATACTTAATGTACTACTAAGATATAGAACAGAATGTATAAAGAGCAGCATTTTCCATCAAAGTATTGTTAGTTGAATGGAACATTCCTAACAATACATATAATTATAGATCTACTTACTCCAAATTTGTTTTCTGCAGGTCAAACTCATCAAAGCTTATCTCTACCATTTCGTCTTCTCCGCCAATGAATGTGTAAAGCAGGCACTCAATGTTGTCGTCGTAGGGTACAGGCCAATTAGGTGATGTAAATATACCGTACTCTTTCGAGTAAGTATTGTCAAACACAACACACTCGCAACCTAGAAAAAGATTACATAAAATTAGCTAAGAATGAAAAATTTTTAATTACTTAATGTTCAAAGTAAAGCAACAAATAGTAAAACCTGCACTATAAATTATAAACCCATTCTATTATTTAAAATATATTTTTTCAAAACAATCAGATATAAATTTTGAAGATAAATCTTTAGTAAAATCACTAACTTACCATCATCTTAGATAACAACATTGATGACCAAAACTTAATCCACAAGACAGTGCAACCCTAGGCCAACGTGCAAAAATTGAACTACTGTGCTTGAGAAAAAGGGTTGAAAAAATTCCTTTTCTTTCGTTAGATTTTCTAACACAACTGAAAATGGTTACATTAATGGAACCTTTTTAGCTAGTATATTTATTACCTATTAAGTATATTTTTAATTCAATATGTATTGATATTTCTCACTCACACACACACACACACACACACATACACACACACATACACACACACATACACACACACACATACACACACACACACACACATATATATATATATGTGTGTGTGTGCATGTATTTTCATTTGACGTATGTGTAAAAAAATTATAATTTAACCATCATAGATTGATCTGACATAGCAGTAAGATTATACAAAACATGTTCTACATCAAACAATATCTGATATCTGCATCAAATATTATTTTCTACCTGTAAGATTCCGAGACAGATATTTTTTTTTATAAAAAAAATTGATATTTATAAAAATTAAGTTTTTTTTCCGCTGAAATTTGTGCAAATTATTATTAAATGTAATTCTTAAATTGTATGGTATGTAAAATTGGAGATATCTCTTAATATTCCCTCTACTATTATCTTAGTTTTTTAACCATTAAGTTGCATTTATTTTAACTGTACAAGAAGATATGTAAAATTAATTTCTTCCCATTGTTTTCAATGTATCCTTAAAAAGTAAATATTCCGTGGAATTTCTCATAAAACGATATTTCTATATCTTTTTTTATCTCTATCTCTTTATTTATATATGCATGTAAGATTCTGTAATCATTTGAAATCCAGAAATAAATCAAAAATAAAAATGCCATGAAAAGTTTATCTTTTTAATATTAAATTAATTGCACTCTTGTAAATATTTGAATTACAAACATAATTTTTTAAAAATAATAACTACCTATTTCCTTAATTAAACTTCAATCTTAAATTCCTTAAACTTCAGCATTTTTTTTTCAGTGCATTTGGAATGTAATATAAAGTATTTAAAATAAATTGTTGAAATTGAAAGGAGAATATTTTGTGATTCAATTATTTTATATTTCATTTTGATATTAAAAAATTTTTTTTTTTGGTTCCACTAAATTCATACAGACATTTTTTGCTTAATTTAAGTACTTTCATTTATGTATTTAAAATCAATTTATTCATTAGTACACTCAAAAAGCAATTCTAAAAAGCTTATGATTTAAACAAATGTGAAATAATACAATGAAATTGTGTTGAAGTATGATAGTGCTGCCTGTCATAAATTCAATGTTACAATTTCAGAAACAGTGTAGCATTTTTTATACGGGAAAAATAGTAACATTTCGTTCCCAGGATAGAGTAATGTATATTTTTAACAAGTGCATCCTATCACTCAAATTTGACACTAGATAAATAGTTTGATGGATAGCTATATTACATGCAATTAGTGTTTAGTACTAATAAGAACAGCCTGTCACTCAAATTTGATAGGATATAATCAGTATCATGGATAATGAGACTTCGTGAAATTAGCAATTGTCTGTGCGACCTTTACAGGTCCAAACAATTACAGATGGAATATCGACTACATCGTCATTGGTGATAGACTACGGGCTGAGAAAGTGTCTACTCCAAAAAGAAGTTATTGAAGCTGCCCCCTCCCCCTTCCTCTTGACGAATTTTCTTAAAGGAAGGTTTTTATAAAAGAAGAAATGGAATTCTGCGATAAGTCAATAAGAAGTGTTATCTTTTTTCTCTGCAGTGAGTTTCCGCCTGTTTTCAAAGTAAGTCCCCTTGTGATGTCGTGTATCACACCGCTTGATAATTAAAGTCTGCCGCATACCAAGCAATTAGATTTGACGTAGATTGGAGAACTCTGAAAATCTTTGAATCTTGGAGCGAACTACATTTGTGAACAAAATTTAAATCTTTAACTTTCATTTTTTTGTAAATAATAATTTATATTAACCCAGAGTTCTGTATATATACTTTATGTTTGTAAATAAAAATTAAAGTGTTCCCATGAACCTGAAAGTAGCCCTCTTTTTGAAGCCAGTATAGGTCTAGTAAAAGCTTAGATGTTACAACAGCTAAGAGTGACCACCTAATATCAATTTACATTTTATTAACATAATACATTCAGATTTTTCCGATAGGACAAATAATTAAATAACGAGAATAAAACGAGACGAGAGAAAGAAATTCTTAAACGAGAATAAAATCAGTAGTTATTCGAAATACTTGAATAAATAAAATAAAAAAATGTAAGATTAAATTTAAAAAAAAATACTAATTTTATATTTAACTAAAATCATATACTTCAAAGCTGCTTGTTTAAGAAAGTGGAAAATGTGGAAAATACTATATATGTCAATTAAGGTAGTTTACAATGGATTTAAAAGTTACTTATTATTAATGAAACTGTTAAGTTTTGCATGAATCAGCTTGTAAATTTATACATGAAATGCAAGATTATATTTGTAGCAATAAAAAAACTACGAAATACGTACTGTAACCTCGGTCAATACTAGATTTATAAAGGTTTCAAGAAAAGGGTCACTTTCAGGTTCATGGGAACACTTTAATTTTTATTTACGTGCATTACACATATTTATATACGGAGCTTTATTTATTAAAATTTATTATTTAAAAAAAATAATAGTAAATAAAGATAATTTCCTTAACAAGTGCAGTTCACTCCAAGTACGGGGATTTTCAGAGTTCTAGAGTCTACGACGAATCTAATACATTAGTCTGCAGAAGAGATTAATTATCATACGACGGGATACACGAAACCACAAGGGACTCATTTTGTAAACAGGCGGAATCTGCGGCCTATTCAGTCACTATTCAGAAAAGCGGCCTATTCAGAAAAGGAGAAAATCATCCCTCTGGTCGACTTGTCGCAGAACTCTCTCTTCTTCATCTTTTAAGACAATCCGTTTAGAGGAGGGTCAGATTCTCTCACTTCTCATTGGAGTAGACATTTCTCATCTCGTGGTCTATCAGCAGTAACGATGGAGCAACTCATATTATATCATTTTCAATCTGTAGTTGTTTCGACCTGTGAAGGTCGCACAGACATTCGGTAATTTTCTCATTATACATAATACCGTATGTTATCAGATGTGACAAGTTGTTCCCTTTAATACAAAACTCTAATTTCTTGTAATATAACTACCCACAATAAAGCTCCTGCCGTCAAACTTGAGTAATGGGTATATATATATATATATATATATATATATTTCAAATAACATACATTCCTCTCTCCTGGGGATGAAATGCCAAAACTCTTCTCGTGACGAAAAAAAATGCTGCAGTACAGATAAGAAATTTGAAATCACTAAATACATTAATTAAGTCTTCTGATTTTCTTCAGTTAAAAAAATAAGACAGAAAGTATGGTACGTAAATATAAAATAAATACTCAAATTGTGTCATCGTTAAAAATATTTTTGAATACATTATTTTGAATTTCCACACGCCAAAACAATATATAAAAAGCATTGCAATAAATATTCATGAAACTGTTTCATCTCTACAGAGAATATCCGCACTATATTTAAATCCATTTCTCCAGTTTAACGATAATTAAAAAACGAACATTGAACAACATTTTGTTTCTGAAAAAAGCCACGAATCAGTTTGTAAATTTGTACATGAAATGCAATATTATGTTTGTAGTAATAAAATTGCTAAGAATTATGTGCTGGTAAGAAATTTGAAATCATTTGAATTTATTCTGAAATCATTAAATACATTCTCTAATACTTCTGATTTACTTCAGTTAAAAAAATGAGACAGAAATCATGGAACCTAAATATGAAAGAAATACTCAAATTGTGTCATTGTAAAAAATATTTTTGCAATATGTTATTTTCAATTCTCACAGGCAGAAACTATGCATAAAAAAATTTGCAATGAATATTCATGAGTATTGTAAATCCCTACGGAGAATATTCTCTTATATCCACTTCTCCAGTTTAAAGAGAATAAAAAATAGCATTGATATAAACCAAATTGTGTTTCGGAAAAAGCCATCTCTGCTTTTTTTTTTCACTAATTAAAAACAATTGCATGTTTACTACGAAATGGAAACCTATTGACTCCCCCTACTAACAAAAGAAGAACTTAATAACAAGAGTGGACTAAATATTACCTTATCCAAAGATATGCTCCTTTAATTAAACCCAGAGGGAAAAAAATTCTATTCTACTTTCCCTAAATTCTATGCGATCATAAATGCGTGAAATAATGAGTTTATATCTTCCTTTTATGCAAGGCTTGACACATTTTTTTTTCGATCTGCTTAATACACAATGTTGAAGGTTACCAAATTTGTGCTTCTTTTTGTTATTTGGACAGAACTTTTTTTTTATGTGGAAGATTTTCTTGCCCCATAAGCCGTGACCACTAATAAGATATTCCATCGAATTTTATCTCTTTTCCTCATTCTTCTTTTCGATCTAAATCAGTAGTTATTAAGGTTTTGTTAAAGGAGATTATTGGATGAAGATAGAAAAAAAAATGAAAGAGTTTCTATAAAAGGACAAAATTCAAGTTTCTGAATGAAATAGAAAAACGGAGAGAAACACATAAAATTTTTTTGAATATAAACTGTCATGATTATTGAAAAAAATAGCATAGTTTTATGTTTTTTATATTGATTTCGATTTGTAATTATTTTTCCTATTCTTATTTTTTTACGTTTATAAAAACACGGAGGAAAAAATATTATGCTAATATAATGTAACTGATTCATTTTTTACTTTTTTGAATTGACTATTTCATATTTACTAAAGTATATGTAAATAATAAAGTTATAAATTGATTTAAATTTAAATAAAGGATATAACTTTATTATTAATATTTTATAAAGTACTTTGAACTCAATTATATTCTTTTTCGGTAATTTTCTATCGAAACAGTAATAAATTATGGTACCATATATTTTCGTATATATATATAGAATTTCCAAAACTTTTTCTAAAGATAAAATACGGGGAGTCGGCTTATATACCAACCGCCTCATTTTGCAAAAACTACGTATGTTTGTGTTTGCTGGGTGTTAGCGATAAATTACCAAATACAGCAAACTTATATTTCTTTTGTGTTTAATGTTTTTATGAAAATAATATGCTTTATTTTCGAAATTACTTATTTGGCTGATTTGTTGCACAGTCGCCAAATCGAAATTTGGCGAATTTTTCCAAAAACACTAGAAATAATAATATTATCTGAAATAATGAACGTTACATAAAATATTTTTACCTTTCTGTTTATATACTAGTTTTGAACTTTGATATATATAAGAAAAAACGCTCTTCTTATGCACGTCCGCTTATGTTCGGAAATAAATAGTATATATACATACATGTTTTTTACGAAAGATTACCATAACTTTATGTAGACATGTATAAGTTATGGTAATTTTTCGTAAAAAAGATTAGTAATGCAGTATGAAAAGTAAATATACACAACATTTACAGTATATTTGAACAGGAATTCTTGAACCTATAACGTTTATTTTTTTATTAATTTTATAAAATTTTATACAATAACAAAGTTTTGTTAAAAGAAAAGAAAAGCCTTTTGTTGTCTGCCATTTTTTTTTTTTTTTAATTTTCATAATTTTCTTTACGTCTAATTTTTAACAAAAATTAAATTTGATACCAGTTAATTTTATCTGCTTCTTCAAATATATTATAGGGTTACATAAAAACAAAATATATTTAAATTAATTAACAAAATAAATTAAACTTCGACAGAATACATAATTAACTAATAATTATCTTGTAAAATTCAATACCTTTTAAGTTTTTAAAGCATTAATAAATTAAAGCAGTTTCAATAAGCATGATTAATTTTTTGATTTCAAACTTTTATCTTATGTTTCAGATTGTCTTATAAAATTAAATTTGATTGGTTGAATTTAAAAATCACATGTCATTGTCAGGAATACCCTTGCGTTGTATTATCATTTAGAATTTACATTATAAAGTTATAATATTACGTCATTAGTATATACAATAGTTCCGCTACATTATGTTTTACCTTTTCAATGATTTATTAGTGAATTAAATTGTTAATATCATTAAAAAAAATTAAATGAAAAGCCACTCCAGAAAAAAAAAAGAAAAAATTAAAATGATAAATAAACATAAATAATTATTACTTTGCTTATCAATATAAAGTGAAAAAATTTATTAACAAAATTGAGCTATTGATTCTATAAGTAACTAAATAGAAAATAGAAAACACCAAGAACTTAATGAACAATCTAAAAATTAAAAAAAAAAAAAAAATTGAATAACAAGACATTTTCCTTTCGTTTATGTCTCAAACTTATACTTTTTTCTTTCCTAGCACCATCCTAAAATCATGTGCAAACAAAACCGATGAATATATTGATCCCTAAAAATTTAGAAGCACATTGTTAAAAACAATAAACAAAAGCCAACAATTTTTATAGCGTTTTTTCCCCCTTTTTTCCTTTTTTCCCCCTACTGATAAAGGTAGAAGATGAATCTGTGAAAGAAAATGACCGATTTCCCCTTTCCCCTGTGCAATCCATTCTGGATCCGGTATCCACGCAATAATCCCTTTCTGAGAGGGATCTTCCTGGCAGTCGATAACAGTCAGCGCCATCTATGTCCGTAAGGTCGAGTTAATCTCCGAAATCATGTTCCAAAACGATAGCCTACGATATAAAGTGCGCGGGTTTTCTGCAATCACAGTACACCCTGAACAAATCCAGTGTCTAGATTTCTCCTAGATGGAAGCTTTCCTGTCCGCTTTATAGCACAGGCGGGGAAGAAAACTATACAGGAAAAACAACAAAAATAGAGTCGTGCTGTTTTGTTCTCAGTCTAAGCGACCATAAAAGTTTACGGCTCGGAGTTAGGATATAGACCGTAAAAAGAGAAAGGGTTTTCCAAGGAAGATAGAAGTATTGTCCCTAATCCTTTTTGTCGTTGAGACTGACAGCAAATATTTCTTTTCCTTTTACGTTGTAAAGGAAAACCAGGATCCGTGTTCAGATCGTTTCGGAACAAATGTACCGGAGCACTACTTGTTCTCCCGCTTTAAAATTGATTCCGGTTTTTTCCAGATATGAGCATGCATGGAATTGTTGCTTTAGAATCATTGTGAATTCTGGAGATTCACTGGGGGAAATAAAGAATGAGTGGTTTTGAGTGTTTTTACGGAATGAGACGTAAAATATTTAATGTCTGGAACTCCCATAAGAGGAATTGGAAATCTAAGGGCTGTTCCGAATTTCGGGATTCCTTTCGCAAATCACGTATGACTTGAATGTAATTCATCTTATTTAAAAAAATCTATATACTTTAATACATTTGACTTTGTGAAGCAAAACCAGGATCCGTGTTTGGATTGTTAGTGAACAAATGTACCAAAGAATTCCTGTTTTTAATTAATACCGATTTTTTCAGATATGCATGCGATTTAATCAGATAAAATACTTTATATATATATATATAATATTTTATGTCTAAAAAAAAATTTTTTTTTTTTCCTCTTCTTACTGATAAAGTGGGAAAGTGAATCTGTGAAAGTTGCATGCATATTCTTGCTTTTAAATTGATTCCGATTTTTCTGATATGCATGGAATTGTTACTCAGAATCATAACTAAATCTAGCGATTCACTAAGGGAAATGAATAAAGGGAGGTTCTAAAATTTTTAAGAAATGATTAGCAAAATACTTAATTTTTGAAATGCTTACAAGAATAATTGGAAAACTAAATACTGTACGGATTTCAGATTTAGTTTCACAAATCATGCATGAATCAAATGTTGTTCCCGCTAAAAATTGATTCCGGTTTTTTCAGATATGAGCATGCATGGAATTGTTGCTTTAGAATCATTATGAATTCTGGAGATTCACTGGGGGAAATAAAGAATGAGTGTTTTTGAGTGTTTTTACGGAATGAGACGTAAAATATTTAATGTCTGGAACTCCCATAAGAGGAATTGGAAATCTAAGTGCTGTTCCGAATTTCGGAATTCTTTTCTCAAATCACGTATGACTTGAATGTAATTCATCTTATTTTAAAAAATATACTCGAATACATTTGACTTTGTGAAGGAAAACCATGATCCGTGTTTGGATAGTTAATGAACAAATGTACCAAAGAATTGCATACTCCTAGTTTTAATTGATACCGATTTTTTCAGATATGCATAAGACTTATTCAGATAAAATATTATATATATATATATATATATGTAATTCATCTTGTTTAAAAAATAAATTTTAAAAATATACTTTAGTACGTCTGACTTTGTAAAGGAAAACCAGGATCCATGTTTCGATTGTTAGAGAACAAATGTACCAAAGTATTGCATGTTCCTGTTTTTTAATTGATACCGATTTTTCAGATATAAATAATATACAAAATATAATAATTTAATAATAATAATAATAATATATAATATAATAATAATAATAATAATATATAATATAATAATAATATAATAATATATAATATTTAAAATATTTAAAGTCTAAAATTTAATAGAGATAATTTTTTTTCTCATTTTTTTTACTGATAAAGGAGGAAAATGAATCTATAAAAGTTGCATGCATATTCCTGCTTTTAAACTGATATCGATTTTTCAGATATGCATGCGATTTTTCAGGTATATTTTATAATATATGTAAAATATTTAATGTCTAAAATATTACAGCTTTTTTTTTTTCTTCTTTTTTACTGATAAAGGAGGAAGATGAATCTGTGAAAGTTGAATGTATGTTCCTTCTTTTAAATTGTAAGCGAATTTTCAGATATACGAGTATATTATAATATATGTAACATATATATTATGTGTAAAATTTTATAGCGCTTCTTTTCTCCTTTTTTTACTGATAAAGTGGGAAGATGAATCCGTTAAAGTTACATGCATGTTCCTGCTTTTAAATTGATACCGATTTTTCAGATATATTTTATAATATCTCTAAAATATTTAATGTCTTACATTTTATAACGCTTTTTTCACCTTTGTTTTACTGATAAAGGGGGAAGATGAATCTTTGAAAGCTTTATGTATGTTCCTGCTTTTAAACTGATACCGATTATTCAGATATGCATAAAATTTTTCAGGTATGTATTTTAATATATGTAAAATATTTAACGACTAAAATTATATAGCGCTTTTTTTCTCCTCTTTTTTACTGATAAAGGGGGAAGATGAATCTGTGAAAGTTGCATGTATGTTCCTACTTTTAAACTGATAGCGATTATTTAGATACGCATGCGGTTTTTCAGATGTATATTATAATATATCTAAAATATTTAATGTCTAAAATTTTATAACGCTTTTTTCACCTCTGTTTTACTGATAAAGGGGCAGGATGAATCTTTGAAAGTTTTATGCATGTCCTGCTTTTAAATTGATTCTTCGGATATGCATACGAATTTTCAGATATATAATATATTATAATATGTCTAAAATATTTAACGACTAAAATTAGATAGTGCTTTTTTTCACCCCTTTTTTACTTATAAAGGGGAAGATGAATCTGTGAAAATTGCATGTATGTTCCTGCTTTTAAACTGATACCGATAATTCAGATATGCATTTAATTGTTACTCAGAATCATAGCTAAATCTAGCAAATCACTCGGGAAAGTAAAGAATGGGAGGTTCTAGATGTTTTTACGGAATGATTCGCAATATATTAAATTGCTGAAACGTTTATAAGAGGCATTGGAAATCTAAATGCTGCTGGGAGTTCCAGATTTCATTTCACAAATCAAGTATGTGTCCAATGCAGTTTATCTTATTAATTTTTTCAATGTAAATTACATCGATGAAATAATCTTCATGGATTCTTAACGGTTTTATACACAATCTACTAGATAATACAAAGTTATAACAGTGGTACACAATTTTAATTTAATAAAAAAATGACAAAAATTTGTATTTAGATGTCTAAAAAGTGTTGTACGAGAAATTCTTAAATATTAAGAACTATTTATGTACACTGACACTAAAAGAAATGTAGTATGGCAACTTAAATATGAAATGCTTTAAAAGAACTACAATTATACGTGTTTATTATTAGTAAAATTAAATACACATTATCTAAAATTGTATTTTTTATTCTTTTTTATTAAAATAAATTTCAACCCATTCATTATTTGTCGTCCACTAATAATGTATATTTATCTCGTCAGTCATAAAATTTTAGCATTTCGAAATCCTTTGCAACATTGATTTAATTATTGTTTCTGTAGAGAGTCAAGACATTACATATTCGGTAGTAGTTGGGGAAGCATTATAAGCTACGGAAGGGACGTCATAAAAAAAAGAGCACTCAACTGGAAGTGATGTACGGGAATTCAGTACGTCACTAAGTATATAGGAACTTATCAATAGAGGAATTGTTTTGGTAAAATTTTTTCCCTTGAAATTTTTCCCCCGGTTTCAACATCGGAGTGACTCATGTCGGTAGACGAGGGGCCGTATTAGTAGAGGGGGTGGGGTCCCCTTCTAAAATTTTTTCCCGCTTGCGACATTGGAATATTTTACTATATTTTTTTCGGCGGAATAAACAACTTTTTAAAATTTATTTTTTAAACGTTATTTTATTTGTTTTAATTTGACTTATTTAAAAAAAGTTTTTTATTTCACAAAACTTGTTTTCATAAAACGATTAATTAATTTTTTTTTTTTTAATTTATTTTGTTTTCCAAATTTTTTTCATTTTAATCTTTATTTTCGGTTATCTTTTTATTTTTTATTTTACAAAATTTATTTTTTGATG
This sequence comes from Caerostris darwini, assembly GCA_021605075.1. Classification (NCBI taxonomy): domain Eukaryota; kingdom Metazoa; phylum Arthropoda; class Arachnida; order Araneae; family Araneidae; genus Caerostris; species Caerostris darwini. The sequence continues at coordinate 311,603 of BPLQ01009684.1, read as the reverse complement.
AAGGAACATATGTATTTATTTTCCTTTTTTACAAATTTATTTGGTGAAGAAATTTATTTTTTGTTATTTATATATATATAGATTATTTATTTATTTTTTTATTATTATTTATTTTCGCAACATTTATTTTTTAGAAAATGTTTTTATTTCTTTCAATTGGACTTAAAAAATTGTTTTTTTTTTTAATTTGGTAAAACTTATTTTTGGATAAAGGAATTTATTTTCTTATTAATATTTTTTTTAAATTTATTTCATTTTACAAAATTTATTTCAGTATTTCATTTTACAAAATTTATTTCAGTAAGGAATTTATTTATTTTTATTTATTACTATTATTTTTTTTAAATTATTTTTCAATCTTACACATTTATCATTTTTAATTCCGTGTTTTTTATGTAACGTTCTATTTAAATACGCACATCAATAAGTTAAGTTATACATTCACTTTTTTCTATGTATTAAGTATTATTTAAACTGCTGGTTGAAAATCCTATCGATTTTTCATTTTATATGCATTCACCTTCATTTTTGATTCTATTTATTAAATCCTATGATCTCTTGGCGATACAAATTTAAAAATACATAACAAATAATTCTTAAAAATAGATATTGTTTTTACATTACAAAAAAAAAACACTTTTAAAGCTAAAATAATTCGTAATCATATAAATTCTAAAACCGCCTAACTTATAAAAAAAAATGCAAAGCAACTAAATTTATTTAAAATTATAATCCAAATTTTTTGCATCAACACCTAAATACACAGAAGTAAAATATGCAGTATTCAAATAAGTCTTTATTTTCCAGAAACATTTTTCTTGAAAATCTAATGTGTATAAGTTGAAAGAAAAATGTTTCGTTTAAAAAAATGAAAAAAAAAATTGTTTTTAAAGAGAGAAGCAGAAACTTTTAAAATCATTAATCCTATATTTTACGTTGCTGTAAAATTTGTATCATTAGGAAATTCTGAAATATGTTAATGTTTCATAATAAACATAGTCACATCAATGCAATGTGTGTACGAAAAATGTTAAAGTGGATCTATTTCATTCAAGTATATTTGAAGTTTCTAAAATCTCTTGATACAGAAATGATTAAGGATAGCAAATTGAAAATTATTTGTTGAACTGAATTGAAACTTTATATTTTATTGAACTGATTCATAATAATATATCGTACCGAGAATTAATCATAATTTTTTTAAATCAACTTAATAGGAATAATATATACTATTTAGAAAATATACATGTTAAAAAAAAAAGGATGCAAATTGAATGATAATAGAAAAAAGCAGAAAAAAAGGAAATACTTAAAATTTTAATGAATTTTTTAAAATAAAATAATAAATTAAAATAAAAATATGAAATTTAATTGTTGCACTTAAGAAGTAACGTATGTAAAGCATAATTTAAAAATAAAATATTAGATAAAACTCTACCGTAAATCCTGAAAATATTAGAAAAACTAACGCAAATTATCATTATCATTTGTTATTTATAAAATGGTTAATTAGATATTTATTCAGAATATCTAAAAATATATAATAAAAAAGATTTAGTTAATTCATTTAAAATATAGTATTTTTCGAAAAAAATGTCGTATCTTCTGCATTGTGAGAAAGTAATACCACAGAAAAAATCCAGGTGTTCAAAAGTAGGGAAGTAAAGTATCTAAAGAAAACTAATCGTACAAATTTGAAAAATATTTTCATAAGGTACAGGGTTTTTTATGCAAAATATAGAAGGTTTTAAAAATATATGAAAGGTAAAAGAATTTTTTTTGAAAGAATCAATCATATTTCTTATTCAAAGGCTATGTTTAAAACAAAATTGATTGAATGAGGAATTTGTATCCTAGAAAAGATACAAGACTGTTTTAAAGATATGAACTCGACTTAAACATCGGATTTAAAATGTATTGTTTAAAAATATTAATTCTGGAAATGTGACTGTAAATATACGAAAGATTAATATTACTTCGAATCGTGTCTAATATAACTTAATAGTAATCTTTAAAAATAGGATTAGTGAACGAATGATTAGTGAGTGATGGTTTTAGTGAAAGACGTTAGAATTTTTTTTTTTATTGAGTACATAATTATTACAATAAAAATTGTAAAGTATTTATCATTGTCTCTTCATCATTTGTATTATTTTAAAAGTATAAATTTAGGAAATGAATTTGTGACAAATATGATTCAATGTCTTATTTGTATAAATTTATATTAAAATAGAAAACTTTACACATGAAAAAAGTCAGTTTCGGATGAAACAAATTCATTAAGTTAAATAGCCATGTAAAAAATTATTGTCTTCATCAAAAGAAATAAAAAAAATATTAAAATAATAAAGTTTAAGAAAAAAAAATGTTGCAAAAAAATATAATTATAACTTATTAAACTGGGGAAAGAAAAATTTGTTAAAATTGAACTATTTTTTGTAAATATTATTCAATCATTATTATAATTAAAAATATTATGTCTGTGATGGCTGTGTAAGTAGAAGATTTTTACAGGACAGAAAAGAAATAAAATGTAAATGTAAAGCATCATCAAGTATGGAGGTGAATGCATCTTTAACAAAAAAAAAAAACCATATGATAAAATTTAACCAACAGTTTAATTAGTACTTAACGCATACAAAAAAGTAAATGCCTTAAAAATAACTTAACTTATTGATGTGTGTACTTAAATAGAATGCTTGCCGAAATGCAAAATACATTGTATAAAAATAAGATTTCGAGCGAAAATTTTCAATAAATAAAACAGTCATAAAATATTTAAATATTTAAAATATTCAAAAAATTAAAAAATAAATATCTATGTTTATGAACTCTTCTTCGCCAATTGAGAGATCTTTGCGAATATTTTGAAATATATCCATAACCGCTAGTAACTTACTACCAACTTGTTGCCATAGTGGTGGAGAATTGTTTTATTGTGAAGTAAAAAATTCAAAAAATTTAGGTATAAAAATTAAAGCAGTCGTTTTATTTTAATCCGAATGTAACCAATTTGTGACTAAACAGATAATTTTTTGTGTATTAAACTTTAATTAGCGTGATTTAAAAGTTAATTTATTTCGTAAGGTAAATGAAATCACAATAAGCATCGAAATAAAAATATATAAAATACATTTTTTAAAACTTTACAATTTCAACGTAGTGAAACTGAAATTAAATATTTCTTGCAAAATTTACAACATAAAATTTGCGATAAAAACACAAAATAGTAAAAAATTAATAAAAAAATTGTTAAAATATCGGAAAACCGCCAAGAGTTTTTGTTTGTTTATTATTACGTGTAATTTTTTCCATAGATAAGAAATTTATTTACCATGAATATTTTATTATGTTTCTCTTATAAAAATGGATTTAATATTAAAAGTAGGTAAAAAATAAATTTCTAAAAAAAAGGAAAAAAAATAATAATAATAAAACAATTTAGAAATAAACCATTTTTAAGAAGAAAAAAATATTATTATTATCTGCAGAGATAATTAATTTTTTTAATAATGCATGCATTATCATTTTATTATTAATCACGTTTGAGTTCACATCAAATTCTTTTAAACTACTTAATCTTCAACGATATATAGAATGAAAGCAAATTCATGCTTATCACTGGAATATTTATCGTTGATTGATGTTCAAAAATTTAATTAAATTTTGATGGAGGCAAAACTATTTAGTTCTGAAAAATGCTACTTTTTAAGTTTTTTAGTATTTTGTAAAGATTGTTTTAATCAAGAAGACATTTGAAAAGATTAATTTCCATATGATATTGTATGAATAAAATTTGTCTTTATGTTTATTTGTAATTGCATGTAGTTAATTCCGGTTATTCGTTGAGTTGCTGTTATTAAACAGAAAAAAAAAATCTTGAAATTGTAATGAATACAATGTTCTTTCTTTTATGTATGAATATTTTCTCATTTGTATAAAAGAAACATCTTTTCTTAATAATAAATAGGTGAAGTTGTAATCAAAACTTTGATTATGTTTATTTTGATTTAATATATTTTTACTGAAACCTACTTGTTAATGTTTTTATCACATTTGCAATTATCAATTATTGAAATATATTTTTTGTATGATTTCTATTGAATAATTCTGCTTAAAAATTTAAAATGGCAAAGTTGTAGCTAGTTATAGTAGTAGTTATAGTTGTAGTAATTGGAGTAGTAGTATCTATGCGGTTAATTTTCTAGCCCAAGGAAATTAACCGCCTATATACTACTATATTGGCCTTATATAGGCTTCTTTCTTTAAGATTTTGTCCCTGTTATTGGGACAGAATCTTAATAAGGTAAAAAAAAATTAACTCTCAGGAATTTTCAGTAGTTATATATATATATATATATATATATAATTAGTGAAAATTCCTGAGAGTTAATTTTTGTTCTGTACTTGTGATTATTTTTTCTTTCTTGTTATGTATTTTTATGAAAATTTACAATTACGTTCTTAAGAATCGTGCGATGTAATTAATAAATATAATTTATTGTTTCTTCTCTCATTCATCATAACTTTGAAATGAGGGATTTCAATTATTTTATCTAAATTCACTTATAATAAATCCATTTCTTAAACAAATAACCTACAATTTTTTTAAAAGCGACATTTTTTTTAATATTTTATTTCGTGTCTCTAAGAAAATTGCATTTTTTTTAAATGTCAGATCTTATTTCAAATTTTTCTTTAAAAAAAAAGAATACTTGCTCTGATAATACTTGTATTGATTACTTAATGTTCTGTACTTGTTTTTTTTTTTATTTCCTTTTTATATGCGATTGTAGTTTTTATAACGATATACAATAACGTTCTTCCACATTTTGCGATGTAAAAAATAAATATCTTTTATTTTTGATTCTCTCAATAATCATAAATTTGAAATGATAGATTTCAATTGTTTTTATCTTAATTCATTTGTAAAAAATATATTTCATTAACACATAACCTAAAAAATTTGAAAAAAAAACCCTTTTTTGTTAATATTTTATTTCGTGCTTCTAAAAAAATTGCGTTTTTTTAATGTCAAATCTTAATTACAAACTCAAGTGGCACTTCTTAAGAAATGTAGTTAATAAACTACTTGCAAAAAAAAATCAAATCTAGTAAAATCAATTTAAAATGCTTAACAGATAAACAAAAGTATTAAAAGATTAACACCAATAAATAACAACAAAGTATTATTTTGTAAATGATACAATCACAAATCTCTGACAGAATTGCTAAGCATTTAAAACCGTTTTTTAAATGCTTACTGTAAAAAATGTTTTAAATGTAAAAAAAAAAGTTTGTTTTCCTTAATTGACTAAAAATACGAACACCTAAAAACTTAGTAAATTCATTTGAAATTATGGATATCAAAAACGAATTGGAAAATTTGTGAGCAGAATTTTATTTACCAATGGAAATAAAAAGTAGCAACTAATAATAGTAGAGGGCAACAAGAATTTGGTCAGTTTGTTTCCGCAATAAACTAATGCTTTGCCTAAGGCTATGGAAATGAATAGCTACATTTTCTCAGCCCTAGACTGCATTCATCATTTTTCCCTCCGAATGATTTAAATCAAAAGAGGGTTCGTTGAAAGGCCACCATATTATCTCCCTTAACTACCACTCACCACCGTTCAAATAGAAAAGCGTCACTGCAAATGTTTATAGTTGATTAATTCATCCCAGTTTCGTATTTCAGCTTCATTGTCTTCAGCAGTAACGTGGGACGTTTTAATATTGCCCGCTGGTTGGATCAGGAGGCAATGAAACGGATTGGTCGACGGGCGCCCACTAATAATGACGTCATCACTCACTGATGCGTGGAAGTCTTACGGCGAATTAATTTGGAGTGCCCCCTGAAACGAAAGTGGTAGAGTGGACCTTAACGAATTATCTGTCGCGAATTTAATGACTGTTCACACGTCTGGTTCCTCTCTTTTTCACAGATGACGGAATTTCTCAGTTTCGGTTTGATGAATTGGAGATTATTCGAGCGTTTTCACAGTAAACAGAGAATGTGTTGCCTCATTAGTAAACCTGCAGCCATCTTTCAGACACATACAAGCTGAGTTGCTAATGTATAATGTTTCGCATAGATCTGTCGATGATGGTGAAAGAATTTGGTAGTGAACCTTCATTTAAAGGAGGCAAATGACATCGTGAATTTGGAAATATTTATTTAAACTTTAGTTACATTGTATTAAAAAAATAAGTGGTATTTAAAAAACTACTCTCCATCTTGGAAGATTAAATTTGATTAAAATATCTTGTGATTGAATTGATGTGTTATGTACCTTTACAACGATATACAATTACGTTTTTCTACATTTTGCGATATATTGAATAAATATATTTAATTTTTGACTTTCTCATTCATCAAAGCTTTGAAATGATAGATTTTAATTATATTAATCTAAATTCATTTGCAACAAATCCAGTTTTTATCAAATAATCTACAAAATAAAAAGAATATTTATTAATTTCGTGCCTCTAAAATAACTGCATTTTTTAAATGTTAAATCTTGAATCAAATTTAAGTGACACTTCTTAAATTGAAGAATTTAGCCTTTAAACTATTTACAACTAAATCGAATCAATTAAGTTCAATTTACAATGTAGTTTAAGATCATTTTAAATCTTAAAGCTATTAAAATCAGTATAAATGTTTAAAATACCTAAGAGGTATGTAGAAATATAAAAAGATCAACATTAATGCATAGCAATATAGTTTTATTTTGTAAATAATATCAACACCAATCTCTGACACAATTGCAAAGCATTTAAAAGTAGTAAATAAAATAAAAATTCTTTATTGAATTGCTGAAATTACGAACAAGTATAAACTCAATGAATTCATTTGAAATTATGGATATTAAAAAGCAAATTGGAAAATTTGAATGCAAAATTTATTTTACCGATGGAAAGAAAGTAACAAGTATTAATAAGAGAGGGCAACAAGAATATAGAAACTTTGTTTCCGCAATAAACTAATGCTTTGTCTCAAGCTTTGGAAATGATCAGCTATATTTTCTCAGCCCTACACCGCATCCATCATTCTCCCCACCGAATGATTCAAATCAAAAGAGAGTTCGTTGAAAGGCCACCATATTATCCCTCTTAACTACCACTCGCCACCGTACAAATAGAAAAGTGTCACTGCAAAGGTTGATAGTTGATTAATTCCTCGCAGCTTCGTATTTCAGCTTCATTGTCTTCAGCAGTAACGCGGGACGTTTTAATATTGCCTTCTGGTTGAATCAAGAGGCAATGAAGCAAATTGGTCGACAGGCGCCCACTAATAATGACGTCATCACTCACTGATGCGTGGAAGTCTTACGGCGAATTAATTTGGAGTGCCCCCTGAAACGAAAGTGGTAGAGTGGACCTTAACGAATTATCTGTCGCGAATTTAATGACTGTTCACACGTCTGGTTCGTCTCGCTTTTCACAGATGACGGAATTTCTCAGTTTCGGTTTGATGAATTGGAGATTATTCGAGCGGTTTCACAGTAAACAGAGAATGTGTTGCACCATTAGTAAACCTGCAGCCGTCTTTCGAACGCATGCAAGCTGACTCGCTGATCTATAATATTTCGCATAGATCTGTTGAGGATGGTAAAAGAATTTGGTGGCGGACCTTCATTTAAAGCAAGTGAAAAACTTCTTGGATTTAGAAATATTTATTTAAACGTTAGTTATGTTCGATTAAAAGAATAAGTGGTCAGGCAAAACATCTTAGTAGATTAAAGGTGTTAAAAATATTTTGATTGAATTGATATGAAATTTTATAATATATAAATAAAGGAATTACTCTTTTTAATAAATTGCTTCCGATACCTTATTTGGCAACAAGTATAGTTCGTAACAAACTGATTTATTTATTTTTTTAATTGTCTTTATTAAATGTTTTCTTTAAGACGTTTCTTTAGAATGTTTGTTTTAAATGTTCCCTTTAGAATGTTTTCACAGTAAACAGAGAATACGTTAAAATACCTTCTAATACGTTTAAATAATTCTGAGCACCTCAAGTATAATAATATTAACACTAATAAATAACAACAAAGTTTCATTTTGTAAATAAAAGCACAAATTTCTGACAGAATTGTTAATCATTTAAAAACATTTAAAAAATGGGGGGTTTTCCCTCAATTCACTAAAAACACGGACACCTAAAAGCTCAGTAAATTCATTTGAAATTATGGTTATCAAAAAGGAATTGTAAAATTTGTAAGCAAAACATAATTTACCAATGATAACAAAGCAACAAGTAATAATAATAGAGGATAATAGTAGAGGGCAACTAGAGTTTTGACTTTTTCTTTCCGCAATAAATTAAATATAATCCAAATACTTTGTCTAAAGCTTTGGAAATGAACAGCTACACTTTCTCAGCTCTAGACTGCATATATCATTCTTCCCAACGAATGATTGGAGTCAAAATTGATTGGGGGATTGTTCGTTGAAAGGCCACCATATTATCTCTCCTAACTACCACTCACCACCGTTCAAATAGAAAAGCGTCACTGCAAAGGTTCATAGTTGATTAATTCGTCCCAGCTTCGTATTTCAGCTTCATTGTCTTCAGCAGTAACGTGGGACGTTTTAATATTGCCCGCTGGTTGGATCGAGAGGCAATGAAACCGATTGGTCGACGGGCGCCCACTAATAAATGACGTCATCACTCACTGATGCGTGGAAGTCTTAGGGCGAATTAATTTGAGTGCGCCCTGAAACGAAAGTGGTAGAGTGGACCTTAACGAATTATCTGTCGCGAATTTAATGATTGTTCACAAGCCTGGTCCGTCTCGCTTTTCACAGATGACGGAATTTCTCAGTTTCGGTTTGATGAATTGGAGATTATTCGAGCGTTTTCACAGTAAACAGAGAATGTGTTGCCTCATTAGTAAACCTGCAGCCGTCTTTCGAACGCATACGTGCTGAGTTGCTGATGTATAATATTTCACATACATCTGTTGATGATAGTGAAAGAATTTGGTAGTGAATTTTCATTTAAATTACGTAAAGAACATCTTGAACTTGAAAATATTTGTTTAAATTTTAGTTACATTCTATTAAAAGAATAAATGTTGAGGCGAAAACTACTTTTCCACTTAGAAGATTAAATATGTTAAAAATATATTGTGATTAAATTGATGTGTTAAGTGCCTTTATAACGATATATAATTACGTTCTTCTATATCTTGCATCATCTACAAATATATATAATTTTTGATTTTCTCAATCACAGCTTTGAAATAACAGATTTCAACTACTTTATCTAAATTCATTTATGGCAGATCCATTTCTTAAACAAATAACATGCAAAATTAAAAGAAAAACCTTTTTTTAATATTTTATTTCGAGCTTCTAAGAAAATCGCATTTTTTAAAATGTCGCATCTCATTTCAAATTTAAATGGCACTTCTTAAAAAAAATAACACTTCTCTAATTAAATTATTCTGATTATACTAGTATTGTTTCTTTAATGTTCTTTAAATGTGATTATTTTTCCTTTGTTATGGGTTTTATAACAATATACAATTACATACTTCCGAATCTTGCGACATAATAAATAAACATATTTTTTTATTTTCATGTTCATAATAACTTTGAAATGATATATTTCAACTATTTTGATCCAAATTCATTTGTAACAAATACATTTTTTTATCAAATAATCTACAAAATAAAATAAATAAACTTTATTTTAATTCGTGATTCTAAAAACACTGCGGGTTTTTATTTTCTAATGTTAAATCTTAATTCAAACTTAAGTTGTACTTCTTAAAAAAATAAGATAGTTAATAAACTATTTACTGCACATTCGAATCTAATAAGATCAATTTCAAAAGTTTAAAAGCAGAAGTATAAAACGATTAACACCATTAAATATCAACAAAGCTCTGTTTTGTAAATATTATAAACACAAATCTCTGACAGAACTTCTAAACATTTAAAAACATAACAAAAAATGTCTTTTCCCTTAATTGGCTAAAAATACGAACACTTAAAAATTCAGTAAATTCATTTGAAATAATGGATATCGAAAACTAATAGGAAAATTTTTAAGCAAAATTTAATTTGCCAATGGAAACAAACAAACAAGTATTAATAGTAGAGGGCTACAACAGTTTGGACATTTTGTTTCCACAATAAACTAATGCTTTGTCCAAAGCTTTGGAAATGACAGCTACATTTTCTCAGCTCTAGACTGCCTTCAACATTCTTCCCACCGAATGATTTATGTCAAAAGAGGGTTCGTTGAAAGGCCACCATATTATCTCCCTTAACTACCACTCACCACCGTTCAAATAGAAAAGCGTCACTGCAAAGGATGATAGTTGATTAATTCCTCCCAGCTTCGCGAGTTCGTATTTCAGCTTCATTGTCTTCAGCAGTAACGTGGCACGTTTTAATATTGCCCGCTGGCTGGATTGAGAGCCAATGAAACGGATTAGTCGACGGGCGCCCACTGATAATGACGTCATCACTCACTGATGCGTGGAATTCTTAGGGCGAATTAATTTTGAGTGCCCCCTGAAACGAAAGTGGTAGAGTGGACCTTAACGAATTATCTGTCGCGAATTTAATGACTGTTCGCACGTCTGGTTCCTCTCGCTTTTCACAGATGACGGAATTTCTCAGTTTCGATTTGATGAATTGGAGATTATTCGAGCGTTTTCACAGTAAACAGAGAATGTGTTGCCTCATTAGTAAACCTGCAGCCGTCTTTTGAGCGCATACAAGCTGAGTCGCTGATCTATAATATGTCGCATAGATCTTCTGATGGTGAAAGAATTTGGTAGTGAACTTCATTTAATTGACGCAAATAACATCTTGAATTAAGAAATATTTATTTAAACTTTAGTTACATTGTATTAAAAGAATATGTGTTAAGTTAAAAACTACTCTCCATAGGAGATTAAACGAACTTAAATATAGTGTGTTTGAATTGATGTGTTATGTGGCTTTATAACGATATACAATTACGTTCTTCTATATCTTGCGATATAATAAATAAGTATATCTTATTTTTGATTCGCTAATTTATCATAGCTTTAAAATGATAGATTACAATTATCTTGATCTAAATTCATTTGCAACAAATCCATTTTTTATCAAATAATCTACAAAATAAAAAGAATCTATATTTTATTTCGTAGCTCTAAAAAAAACTGAATTTTTTTAATGTTATCTTAATTCAAATTTAAGTGGAACTTCTTTAAAAAAAGAAAATAGTTAATAAACTATTTACAGCAAAATCGAATCAATTAAGTTCAATTTACAATGTAGTTTAAGATCATTTTAAATTTTAAAGGTATTAAAATCAGTTTAAATGTTTAAAATACCTAAGAGGTATACAGAAATATAAAAACAGCTACATTGACACATAACAGTATAGTTTTATTTTGTAAAAAATATAACTCCAAATCAATGACGGGCCTGAATAGCCGAGTGGCTCGAGCTCACGCGCTCGGTACCAGGGGTTTCGTGTTCGAGACCCGGCGGTGCCATGGATGATTGTAGTGGTTGGGATTCTACTTTAAACTGTAGGTTCCGGTCTGTTTAGCCTAAAGAGTGCATAAGATGACCATAAAACGACAAAAGAAACCAAATCTCTGACAGAATGGCTAAGGATTTAAAAGTAGTAAAAAAAATTTAAATTCTTTTTGATTGGTTGAAATTACGAACGTGTAAAAACCCACGAAATTCATTTGAAATTATGGATATAAAAAATTGAATAAGAAAAATTGTCCGCAAAATTTAATTTATTAATGGAAACAAAGTAACAAGTATTAATAATAGAGGGCAACAAGAGTTTGGATAGTTTGTTTCCGCAATAAACTAAGTACCATTCTAAAGCTTTGGAAATGAACAGCTACATTTTCTCATCTCTAAACTGCATCCATCATTCTTCCCACCGAATGATTCAAATAAAAGAAGGTTCGTTGAAAGGCCACCATATTATCTCTCCTAACTACCACTCGCCACCGTTCAAATAGAAAAGCGTCACTGCAAAGGTTGATAGTTGATTAATTCCTCCCAGCTTCATTGTCTTCTGAAGTAACGCGGGACGTTTTAATATTGCCCGCTGGTTGGATCGAGAAGGCAATGAAACGGATTGGTCGACGGTCGCCCACTAATAATGACGTCATCACTCACTGATGCGTGGAAGTCTTACGGCGAATTAATTTGGAGTGCCCCCTGAAACGAAAATGGTAGAGTGGACCTTAACGAATTATCTGTCGCGAATTTAAATGACTGTTCGCACGTCTGGTTCCTCTCGCTTTTCACAGATGACGGAATTTCTCAGTTTCGGTTTGATGAATTGGAGATCATTCGAGCGTTTTCACAGTAAACAGAGAATGTGTTGCCTCATTAGTAAACCTGCAGCCGTCTTTTGAGCGCATACAAGCTGAGTCGCTGATCTATAATATTTCGCATAGATCTTCCGAGGGTGAAAGAATTTGGTAGTGAACCTTCATTTAATTGACGCAAATAACATCTTGAATTAAGAAATATTTATTTAAACTTGAGTTACATTGTATTAAAAGAATAAGCGTTAAGTCAAAAACTACTCTCCATAGGAGATTAAACGAGTTTAAATATAGTGTGTTTGAATTGATGTGTTATGTGGCTTTATAACAATATACAATTACGTTCTACTTGCGATATAATAAATAAGTATATTTTATTTTTGATTCTCTCATTTATCATAGCTTTAAAATGATAGATTACAATCTTGATCTAAATTCATTTGCAACAAATCCATTTTTTATCAAATAATCTACAAAATAAAATGAATCTTTATTTTATTTTGGGCCTCTAAAAAAACTACATTTCTTTTATGTTAATTCTTAATTCAAATTTAAGTAGCACTGCTAAAAAAAAAGAAGGTAGTTAATAAACTCTTTACTGCAAAATCGATTCTGTCAAGTTCAATTTATAAAGTTATTTAGGATAACTTTAAATATTATATGTATTAAAATCAATTTACATGTTTAAAATACCTAAGAGGTAGGCAGAAATACAAAAAAGATCTACATTAATACATAACAATATAGTTTTAATTTGTACATAGCATAAATACAAATCTCTGACACAAATGATACGCATTTAAAAGTAGAAAATAAAATAAAAATTCTTTATTGAATTGATGAAATTACGAGCGTGTAAAAACTTATTGAATTCATTTGAAAATATGGATATCAAAAACGAATTGGAAAATTTGTAAGCAAAATTTAATTTACCAATGAAAACGAAGTAACAAGTAATAACAGAAGAAGTTCAGCAAGAGTTTGGACATTTTGTTTTCGCAATAAACTAATTCTTTTTCTAAAGCTTTGGAAAGGAACAGCTACAGTTTCTCAGCACCAGACTGCATCCATCATTCTTCCCACCGAATGATTCAAGTCAAAAGAGGGTTCGTTGAAAGGCCACCATATTATCTCTCTTAACTACCAATCACCACCATTCAAATAGAAAAGCGTCACTGCAGAAGGTTCATAATTGATTAATTCCTCCCAGCTTCACGAGTTGGTATTTGAGCTTCATTGTCTTCACAGCAGTAACGTGTGACGTCCGCTGGTTGTATCGAGAGGAAATGAAACGGATTGGTCGACGGGCGTCCACTAATAATGACGTCATCACTCACTGATGCGTGGAAGTCTTACGGCGAATTAATTCGGAGTGCCCCCTGAAACGAAAGCGGTAGGTTGGATCTTGACGAATTATCTGTCGCGAATTTAATGACTGTTCACACGTCTGGTTCCTCTCGCTTTTCACAGATGACGGAATTTCTCAGTTTAAGTTTGATGAATTGGAGATTATTCGAGCGTTTTCACAGTAAACAGAGAATGTGTTGCCTCATTAGTAAACCTGCAGCCGTCTTTTGAGCGCATACATGCTGAGTCGCTGATCTATAATATTTCACATAGATCTTCCGATGGTGAAAGAATTTGGTAGTGAATCTTTATTTAAAGTACGGAATTGACATCTTGAATTTGGAAATATTTATTTAAATTTGCATTAAAAGGGAAAGTTACATTAATTTACGTTTAAAGTTGCATTGTATTAAAAGAATGAGTGTTAAGGCGAAATCTACTCTCCATTTCAGAAGATTAATTGTGTTCAAAGTACAGGGTGATTATAATTAAAATCCGACTTTCAAATTACTATAAAAAAAGTAATTTGATATATAGTTTTGTATATATATATAGTTTTATAGTATATATATTATAGTATATATAGTATATTATAGTATATATAGTTTTTGTTTTCTAGTTTTGTATATATATTAATCTGAACTCATCACAATGAGTTCAGATTTGAACTTAGGACATTTGAAGGGGTAAACGATATGCCATCACAAAAAAAGTTCCACGTATCTTTTCCATACAATGTGTTATGACCTTGCCGTGGTGGATGTTCTTTGCACTAACAGTGCCACAACTGTTGAATGACTTGGGAAAGGCTGTTCTTTGAAAGGCCACCATATTATCTCTTGTATCTCCTACTCACCACCGTTCAAATTTAAAACAGTCACTTATTAATCTACTAATCTCTAATTATTATTCACATATTAATTTTAGAAAACCTATTAATTTGATCTAACTTCATTTGCTACAAATCTACATTCCACAAATAACCTACAAAATTAAAAAAAAAAAAAAAAATTATTAATATTTTATTTCGTGCTTCGAAAAAACTGCGTTTTTTTATGTTAAATCTTAATTCAAACTTAAGTGGCGCTTCTTCAAAAACGATAGATAGTTAATGAACTATTTACAGCAAAATTGAATATTTTGAGATCATTTTCAAATGTTTAAAATCCCTAAGCGGTAAGCAGAATTATAAAAATATTAATCCTAATAAATAGCAACAAATTTTTATTTTGTAAATAATATCAACACAAATCTCTGACAGAATTGCTAATCATTTAAATTAAACAACTTTTTTTTATTGTCTGAAATTACGAACTCCATTATAAGTTTACTAGAATTTAGTTTTCCAATGAAAACAAAGTAACAAGTAATATTAGTAGAGGGCAGCAAGAGTTTGGGCATTTTTTTACACAATAAACTAAATATAATGCAAATACTTTGTCTAAAGCTTTGGAAACGAAGAGCTACATTTTCTCAACACTAGGACTGTATCCATCATTCTTCCCACCGAATGATTGAAATCAAAAGAGGGTTCGTTGAAAGGTCACCATATTATCTCTCTTAACTACCACTCGCAACCGTTCAAATCGAAAAGCGTCACTGCGAAGGTTGATAGTTGATTAATTCCTCCCAGCTTCGTATTTCAGCTTCATTGTCTTCAGCAGTAACGCGGGACGTTTTAATATTGCCCGCTGGTTGGATCGAGAGGCAATGAAGCGGATTGGTCGGCGGGCGCCCACTAATAATGACGTCATCACTCACTGATGCATTTAAGTCTTACGGCGAATTAATTTGGAGTGTCCTCTGAAACGAAAGCGGTAGAGTGGATCTTAACGAATTATCTGTCGTGAATTTAATGACTGTTCACACGTCTGGTTCCTCTCGCTTTTCACAGATGACGGAATTTCTCAGTTTCGGTTTGATGAATTGGAGATTATTAGAGCATTTTCACAGTAAACAGAGAATGTGTTGCCTCATTAGTAAACCTGCAGCCGTCTTTCGAGAGCATACAAGCTATGTATGTGACGTGATTGTCATTAAACAGGCTGATTTTCAATATTTTTGGAAATGAGATCTGAAAGTTTCCTGAAAGGAATATCATCAAGCACTTGCAATTTCATATGAAACAACAAGTCTCTACAAAGGAAAAATTATAACAGAGAAAGCTATTATCTTGAATAAAGAGATTAAACTTTTGATCCTTTTCAGCAATCTAGATATATTTTGTAGTTGGAAAATAATATGGATAATGCGATAGGATAACACTATTTATTTATTTTTGTTGTATATAATCTGTAGATAAGTCTCTTCTGATGATCTACTTTTTAAAGATATTACATAAATATTTAATTTTTAATTATCATAATCTTATCAAATAGTTTTTACTTAACCTAGGTTTACGTAAAAGAAATAACGGAGAAAAAAAATGATTTCCCCGATTTTTTGTCTGAGCATGACATTAGAGATATAGACGTTAATTAGATCATAGACATTAATTAGAGCCTAATTTAATAAGTCTGAAAGAGCTATGTATGTGACGTGAATGTCATTAAACAGGCTGATTTTTAGTATTTTTCGAAATGAGATCTGAAAGTTTCCTGACATACCTGCAATTTCATTTGACATAATTTTCAACATCATGTCCATGCGAACTAAAAGAACTAGTAAGTTTGCCGCAATCATCTCAAAGTCAAAATGTTTGCTCCAACTTAATTGTTGGGATCTTAGCTCACTGACTAAAGAAATAAATAATAAATAATGCAAATACAAAAGAAATCCATGAAAATTATCAATTCATCTAAATTCTTCTGCTTTAATTTCTCGTTTATATATTAAACATTAGTATAATTACAAAATTTCTGAACTAATTCATTCCAAAAACTGAAGGAAAACGAAATGAATTTCCGTTTTTCCTCTCCATCCCTTCCCCAGTTTTCATCATCTCACCATGGGGAGAAACGGAAAGCACAACAATTTCCCGTCAAAGATTTCAATATTCCGAACCTTTTTTCCACCGCGTCTTTAATAACAACGACGATTTCCCTACTGAAATACTTAGTCTAGATTTACGTCAAATGAAATAATGGAGAAAAAAATTGGTTTCCCCGATTTTTTGTCTGAGAATGATATTAGACACTGACTAATTAATTAGACCCTAGACATTAATTAGAGCCTAATTTAATAAGTCTGATAAATATATGTATGTGATGTGATTGTCATTAAACAGGCTGTTTTTTGATATTGTTGGAAATGAGATCTGAAAGTTTTCTGACACGAATACCATCAAGCACCTGCAATTTCCTTTGAAACAACAAGTCTCTACAAAGAAAAAATTACTGAACAGAGAAAAGTATTATCTTGAATAAAGAGATTAAACTCTTGATCCTTTTCAGCGATCTAGATATCTTGGAGTTGGAAAATAATATGTATACATGTGATAGGATAACACTATTGATGTTTTTTGTTGAATATAATATGTAGATCAACCTCTTCTGATGATCTACTTTTTAAAGAGATGACATAAATAATTAATTTTTAATTATAATAATCTTATCAAAGGGTTGTTACTTAGTTCAGATTTATATCAAAAGAAATAATGAAGAAAAAAATGTTTTCCCCGATTTTTTGTCTGAGCAGGACATTAGAGACAGACTAATTAATTAGACCCTAGACATTAATTAGAGCCTAATTTAACAAGTCTGATAAATATATGAACTGTGATGTGATTGCCATTAAACAGGCTGTTTTTTGATATTTTTGGAAATGAGATCTGAAAGTTTCCTGAAAGGAATATCATCAAGCACTTGCAATTTCATATGAAACAACAAGTCTCTACAAAGGAAAAATTATAACAGAGAAAGCTATTATCTTGAATAAAGAGATTAAACTCTTGATCTTTTTCAGCGATCTAGATATATTTTGTAGTTGGAAAATAATATGGATAATGCGATAGGATAACACTATTTATTTATTTTTGTTGTATATAATCTGTAGATAAGTCTCTTCTGATGATCTACTTTTTAAAGAGACGATATAAATATTTAATTTTTAGTTATCATAATCGTATCAAATGGTTTTTACTTAGTCTAGATTTACGTAAAAGAAAGAACGGAGAAAAAGAATGGTTTCCCCGTTTTTTTGTCTGAGCATGGCATTAGAGATATAGACGTTAATTAGATCATAGACATTAATTAGAGCCTAATTTAATAAGTCTGAAAGAGCTGTGTATGTGACGTGAATGTCATTAAACAGGTTGATTTTTAGTATTTTTGGAAATGAGATCTGAAAGTTTCCTGACATACCTGCAATTTCATTTGACATAATTTTCAACATCATGTCCATGCGAACTAAAAGAACTAGTAAGTTTTGCCGCAATCATCTCAAAGTCAAAATGTTTGCTCCAACTTAATTGTTGGGATCTTAGCTCACTGACTAAAGAAAGAAATAATAAATAATGCAAATACAAAAAAAAATCCATGAAAATTATCAATTCATCTAAATTCTTCTGCTTTAATTTCTCGTTTATATATTAAACATTAGTATAATTACAAAATTTCTGAACTAACTCATTCCAAAAACTGAAGGAAAACGAAATGAATTTCCGTTTTTCCTCTCCATCCCTCCCCCAGTTTTCATCATGTCAAACGGAAAGCACAACAATTTCCCGTCAAAGATATCAATACCGAACCCATCCTTTCCACCGCGTCTTTAATAACAGCGACGATTTCCCTACTGAAATACTTAGTCTAGATTTACGTCAAATGAAATAATGGAGAAAAAAAATGGTTTTCTCCGATTTTTTGTCTGATCATGACATTAGAGACATACACAGTATTTAGACCATAGACATTAATTAAAGCCTAATTTAATAAGACTGATAAATATATGAACTGTGATGTGATTGTCATTAAACAGGCTGTTTTTTGATATTTTTGGAAATGAGTTCTAAACGTTTCCTGACATGAATACCATCTAGTACCTGTAATTTCATTTGAAATAGCAAGCATAAACATCAACATCATGTCCATGCAAACTAAAAGAACTAGTATGTGTTGCAATAATTATCTAGAAGTCAAACTGATTGCTTAGACTTTATTGTTGTGATATTAGCTAAAAAACTAATGGAATAAATAATAAATAACGCAAGTGTAAAATAATTCCATGAAAATTATCAATTCATCTAAATTCTTCAGTATTAATTCCTCGTTTATATATTAAACATTACTGTAATTATGAAATTTCTGAACTCACTCAATCCAAAAACTGAAATGAATTTCCGTTTTTCCTCTTCCATCCGTTCCCCAGTTTTCATCATCTCACCATGGGAGAGAAACGGAAAGCACAACAATTTCCCGTCAAAGATTTCAATACCGAAGCCCTCCTTTCCACAGCATCTTTAATAACAACGACGATTTCCCTACTGAAATACCAAGTCGGAGAAAACAATTCAACCCAAATTTAATAACAATTTCAGTGAAGACTTCAGAATTCAGCTTATGAATTTAATATCCACCCCTTCAACAGAGTCCAGGGAGCGTTCGAAATGGTACTCCTGGGCCCTTTTTCCCGGCAAGTCTGGAGAATTTCCTGGAGTCTGGAAAACCGCACCTACTGCCACGTGACTTTCTGCTGATGATTTCTGGTGGGTAGGGGGCTGTTGAGCGAGTACTACCAACTCGACGTCCTACTTTTTAGTGCCGACGACCTTGACAGTCGTCTCGTATATCGATTTTTACTCCCTCTTTGCCACCACCCCTTCCACCCCCAACCCCCCTCATGAATCGAGAATCCAAAAGCGATGAGAATTGAGGTATTAGAATTGGGTTTTAGATCTTTGGCAAAGTCAGTCCTGAAATGGAGTTAAGGTAGAGGATATTGAAGGTGTCAGTAAAAGTTCTGGAAGTTGTCAAGAGCGAATATGTAGATAAGGTTTTGATTTTGGGTCTTGGAAATGTTCCAGGCACCTTAAGTGATTTTACAGCAGAAGTTTATATATACGCTTATATCAGTTACAGCAGAAGTATATATATATGCTTATATTACTTATAGTAGGAGTATATATATATATATATATATGCTTATATTAGTTACAACAGGAGTATATATATATATATATATATATGCCTATATTAGGTTACAGCAGGAGTATATATAAATGATAAATTTGATGTCTAAGAGAATTTAAATTTTTAAGGAATAAAACTAATGATATTAGAAAAAAAAAATTTTAAAAAATCCCATAATGTTATATTTCGAAAAAATAAAATGTGACACAAAGAAAAAAAACCAGAGGAATTTTTGGAGAGAGGAAGTGTTTACATGAAATATTTCATATTTCAAATAATTATAATACTTATAATTTTGTAATAGCATTAACTCTTAAAGAAAAATATCAAAAACAAATAACTATTTTACGAATCACTATCACCGAACAACGAACTATTAGCGAACTACAAACTATCAACGAATTATCAAAAGCAAATAACTATTTATTATTACTATTTTTAATTTAACTATGTTCCAGGCCTCTTAAGTGAATTTACAGCAAGAGTGTATATATGTATGCTTATATTAGCTTAAAGCAGGAGTATATATAAACGATAAATTTAATGTCTAAGAGAACTTTAATTTTTAAAAAATAAAACTAACGATATTAGAAATAATTTTTTTTCTTAAAATCTATAACGTTATATATTGACAAAATAAAATGTGATGCAGGAAATAACTATAGGAAGTTTTGATGTTTACATGAAATATTTCATATCTTGAAATGCTTTATAATACTTATCATTTTGTAATAGCATAAAATCTTAAAGAAAACAAAATCAGAAACAAATTATCATTTAACATAAATTCATAATTGAATTTTAATAAACTTTAACATTTTATTGTATTGGAGTTCAAAATTCATAACTATGTTTTATGAAACACTCTATAAGTGTTTCGAAAATTAAATTTATTGCTTTAAAAGTTTTTAAATTTTTGTAATTTATTAAGTTCAATTAATTATTAATTAAGTTAAATGACAGCATGTCAGCCCTACCCTTCATGTGAAAATTCTGATAGCACAATATCATTTATAAAAATATCATACATAAATGTATATACATATTTCTTATACTAGAACATTTATTTATTATTTTAAATTTATAAAATAGTATCATATGCAAATGAGTTACATTTGTTTTAATATTAAAAATTTCAATGTCTGAAATCTTTAATAAAAAAAGTACTAAAATATTCTTTAGCTTCTAATTTTATTGTAATGCTTATAAAGAGGAAAGGAAAAGAATACATTAGATAAGCATTAAAGTGTGAATGCTCTTTTAATTCTTGGGTAAATTAGGTAATGTGGAGATAAATTAAAAACTAATTTTCTATATTATGTTTACATTTTGAGGTAGATTTAAATCTATGCAATAATTTCTTTTAATGATTTGTTGAAACATTTATTTTCTTAATACAAAGAATCTTTTTAGTAGGATAACAATTTCAATTTGACACAAGACTTTCTTACGATTAAATTTTGTTTCGTTTTTTTCTTGAAGGACTATGATAGGCACGGTCATCTTGGATGCGGAAATAATAAGGTCAAGGTTATGATGCCAAGGATGTTAAATTAAAATTTAAAACTAAAAATTATTTTTTTTACTTATAAGCTATAACATTGTTGAGGTAAAAAAGTCAACAATGAAGTTTCAAAATGACTGAGAGTACATGCATCGAACGCATGTATCGAATTTTCAATGTCCTTGGTAGAGTAGATGGAAGTTGAATTCAATAATGAAATTTTTATGAAAACTGGTGATTATAGATTTTGCATCACTTAAGTGTTTGCATATTTTGTTTAATACATAATAGTATTTTCGATATTAAATGAATTTGTAATTAAATAGTTAATAGACTAGAATATTTTTTTACTAATAATATTGCGTCATTCTTCTCAGCTATTCAAATTTGTAAACCATTTCAAGTTATCATCAGTGGTTTAAAATTACAGTTCACAATTAAATAATAAAAAGCCCATTAAGAAGTTTTGAAATTTTTTAAATTATAAACCAATCACATTTTTAAAAATGTATAATAAGATGGTGATAATAGTGATAATTATTGTAGAAAAATAATTTTTTTCTACTACATTATTATTTCTACAATATACTTATGATGAAGCTTTCAAACCATGTGTTACATTATAGTATAATAATTAATAAAGTATGCGCTTACACATTTATACAAATTAATAAATTGAATATTTAATCGTAATTATTTTTAACATAATGATATAAATAATGGTATTTTGGATAGAAAATGAGATTTTAATTAAATAGTTAATATAGTTAAATATTTTTTTATTAATAATACTAAGTCATTCTTCACAACTATTCAAATTTATAAATCCTTTCAAGGTATCAAAAGCAGTTTAGAATTACAGTTCTAAAATTGAATTATAAAAACCCATTAAAATTTCTTGAAATTTTTAACAAAATTATAAACCAATCACATTTTTCTTAAATTTATAATCAGAGGATGATAATATTGATAAATATTATATTTTCTCTACTACGTCATTATTTCAACAATATTCTTATGATAAAACCTTTTCAACCGTATGTTACATTATAGTATGATAATTATGTCATATGATTTTAGACATTAATACAAATGAATAAATTAAATATTGTTGTTGTCAAAAAATTTCTTATAAATTGCTATATAATTCAAGCATATTAAATAAATTCAAGTCTTTAAATTAATGCACAGAATTCAAATGAAATGATGGAAGACTTTTGATCATCACAATATATACTGTAAAAATAAAGTATCTTGATTAAATATACCTAATTTCCTAACTCTTCAAAACTATGTATATTTGTATATTTAATATTAAAATTAATCTATTAAAGGCTGCTACTTAATATTAATAATATTAAGTAGCAGTATACTCCTACACTACTACTAAATTAGCAATACACTACTTAATATTCTCTTAGACGAGGCCTATACTAAACCTCTTCTATTCTTGAACTTTTAAGAGATTTATGGACTTATGGGTTTGAACTAACATCTAGATCATATTGGGAATCAGAAACAACAGCATCAATATTAATTCTCTGATAATTATTGTATAAAATGCCGTGATGGGACCTCTTGAAAAGAAAGCTTGAACTTACCTGCACTGACTGCACTTGTAAGGCTGAAGTAACCAAAAGGAAGTACTAGCAGCAGAGAGAGCATCAACATCTCCTGAAATGAACACTATACATTAGAAACTTATTTATACTTATATATAATCATAATATAAATAATACTATATTTATTGAGTAGTGGATATTTTTAAATGCCATCAGCTTCGATTAAGATCTTTTGAAGCCAAATTTTCATATGCAAGAACAGATGAGTTTTATGATTCACTTGCCCTAAGGACGTGTGCTTAAATTGTTTTGACTAAAGCTTATATTAGATTATTTTAACTGAAAAAGTTAAATCTTTAATTTAATAATATTTAAAGGAATTTTAACGAAACTTTTTTTTTCATAAATATACGCTTAATTCCAATCGATATGTTTTACATTAACTTTGGTTGAAATTTCTTAAGTCAATCGAATTGAAATTAAATAGGGTTGACTCTATTAATTTCAAATCTAATTGAACTTAATTGTAATAAATTTAATTTTAGATTTCTATTAATTTTAATTTCAGATTTCTACAGAACTTGCAAATAATGTATAATAATAATTGTAAATACATGGAAATAATTCAATTTTAATGAATAATAATTAAAGTTATTTTGAATACTAGATTGCATTCCAAAGTTATTAGAAGTAGAAAATAACAAATCAAAAAGTATCGTTCCAGTAAGAACCACGAAAAAATTTTATTAGAGGAACAATTCTCCTAAAATTTATTAATTGTGAATTTAACATTTTGACTAATTTTAACAATATCTATTTGCTGATTTAAAAAAAAATAAATTAACATTAATTACATCAAATGAAATGATTAAAATATTTCAATTATAAATGATGATACAATATTTTTGCCTTATTTATTAATTTTATTCATATGAACATGATATTACATTAATGATTCATATGAATCCATTATAAATTTAAATATTCAATAACATGTGGCAATTATTCATTAGCAGGGGGGAAATACTAATAATATTACAGTTGTTCTAATAACGGCAATTTAATTAAATAAGCACGTACTATATTCAATACATTGTCCATAAAAATACTTTTCAAAAAGTTTCGTATATTCATTTGCCTGATATATGATTTAATACAATTCATCTACTAACTCTATTAATTATTAACATCCGACGATTTATTAACATCACTACGGAACGATTTATTTTAAAAATAATGAAAACGAAACTGTTTAAAGTAAGATTTCCATAAATAATTATAAAATTAATTATTAAATGACTTTGTGATTTCTGAGATCAAATTCATTTTTGATTTTAAAATATTAAAAAAAAAAAAAAAAATAGTCCTTGCTTGCCTACAATTAAATAAAATTATTTAGCATTGTATTTTCGCTAGATAAAAATATTTAGTTACTAATTGTTTTCATAACAAATGAATTGAACAATTCTAAGATAGTAAAACATTTGAATTGAATAAAGATTCTGAAATTAGTTTTATTTACAACAATACACCAAAACTATTTTCTCGATGCACAGTAGATTAAAAAGGCATTACTGTCGCTGTCTATCAAATTTTCTACTTGAAAGTGTTCTTGGCATCTATCCATGTGGTTTTGGAATGCAGGCCAAATTCCTTTAAACTACGTTTAAGGAATATATTTGAACATTTCAGGGACTTTATTTTTAAATAATTAATTTCAAACCAGGTAAAACCAATAAGTCTTACTTAAATGCTTATGTGTGAAACCTTAATCTGTATAATATTAACGGTTTAATATCATTTGTGTGGTTATAAAATGTGCAATTATATTATCGTCGTTTATTTACTAGGTTATTTTAACTAAGTTAAATTTGTTTCACGTAAAATACTCATTCATAATTTTGAATCATTCTCTTTCCCACTTTTCCAAACAAGCTTAAATAATTTTTATTCATGGTACAGTTATGTGTAATATTTCTAGCATATTTTTCAATTGCATTATCACATGAGTTACAATAGATTATACTAAAATTTTAAATACATAATTATAAAAAACATTGTTTCTTATTTATTATTATTTGTTGCTCAATATTATTTTGATTATTATTTGTATTAAATAATTTATACGTTTGTAGACTAGATATTTTTTAATTCCGAATTTAATTATTGTTTATTCCTAATACAGGTATCATAGAAAATATATGGTAAATTTGCAGAATAGCGGCAGTTGGGATTTACGTCAACAAATCTTTTCATGAAAGCGCGCCAATCAGTGAGTTACAATTGTAACCTATGTAGTAGTAGTTTAGGTTAGATATCCTACTATTAAGTAGTAGTACCCAAGTGTACTGAATTGCAAACAGTACAAGAAAATCGGGTTACCACATTGATGACTTTTCGCCGAGTTGGAGTCACAAAAAGTCGTCGATTCCAATAGCCCTTATTCTGCGATTTGGCCAAATATATTTTCAATAACTAAATACTTTAATACATTTTTTAAAAATATCTATAGTAAACTAAATTTGTCGGCAATCATTTATGGATAGATATAATAAACGGACATAATCATAAAAATAATTTAAAAAAATTCTTTACTGATGCCATATAATGGATTAAGAAATTACTCAATTGTTTGGATGCTAAAATTATCAAGCATCAGATTTATTGCAATGTATAATATTTCACACAAAACAAACTTAATATTTTTTAAAAGTTGCTGTGTAAATTGCAGTAAATAAAAGTAATATCATTTTCGCCAAATTTAAAAATTAAATGCGTTAAAAATTAATCTCTCTCTCTCTCTCTCTATATATATATATATATATCGAGTTCGAATCCTGAATGCACCATGGATGTTTTTAGTGGTTCGGAGTCAGTTTTAAACAGTAGGTTCCAATCTAATATGACTGTAGAGCGTTAAGTGCAGGATTGTACATCTATCTTATATATAAATCTGCAGTATGCAGATGGTCTTGGCCCACCATGGGGCTGTTGCGCACTGATGATTCTGATATATATATACACACACACACACACACACACACATATATATATATATATATATATATATATATATCTATTATCTATTCAATTCTATTATCTATTCTATAGTATCTATTCAATAGTTCTATTTCCATATTACTATAAATGTTGAGATATAACTTATACAATAACAGTATTGCTACTTGTTTTACATATTGGATATTTGATTACATATTGAATCAATTTTCCGCTAAAGAACAATAAATACAAAATTTGATAATTTCTTTCAGATTCACTATGAAAAAATGTGTAAATAAAACAAATACTGAAATAAAAAATATTATTCTTAATAATGTAGAAATAAATGAATATTCTATATTTATTTGTTTATAGAATTAAACCTCACCAAAATTAAAGAGAATTTCTCTAATTCAATTTTCCAACACTTACAAATAAAATACTTTCACTTATTAAGGAAAATATGGTGGTGAAAGTGAAACACTTCCTAATGTTGGGAAATGTGAAAAATAATACTCAAATGTTTCACACACTTCTCCTCAAGCCTCGAAGAAGATCAATTTCGCACTTCCGCTGTGAGGGAAGAGATTTCCCAAGAAGTTTTTTGTTGAAAGCGACGAGTTCTGTTTTTTTATAGGATGAAAGAGAATCAGATTTCGCAATGGATGTGACATTTATATATTTTCTCGAAATCCTAATATTTTGTTTTTTTTTACATACAGTAACAGAAAAGTACATGATAGAACTTGAGACTTAATTTGAAATATTTGTTTTCAGCGACTTAAATATCATATTTTACTTATATTTTCTAATGGTATGTTTCATTTAAAGCAATTCAATTCAATTTATAATAACTGAAATTGAATTAATGTACATTTGCAAAAAAAAATCGTTAATTGTTAGAATAAGATGCTTGCTTGCTTTCCCATAACAATCTCAAACAATACGAAATGAAAGCAGCAATTAAAAAAAGTCAGATAGACTTGTTATGTATAGCGCATTTCTAGCTTTGTAATCGTGCTTCCTCCTACTCACTGGTAAGAGCACCCGCTACGGCGTTCAGGAGAAATGGTCAGTAGGCCTCCAGACTCTCACTCGAGAGGAAGTACAGCGCAACTGGCTCTGCCGCTGAGAAACGCTTAATACAGCGTAATCACACATTTCTGTTGAGAAACGTTTAGTTTACAATCTCTCATACCGAGAAGAAATATATTTAGCACAACCCTGTGTATTTGTTGGCCTACATACTCTCACCCGGAGTGGAAGTATAATTCACAAATCCAGTGCGTACCTGAGTATCATTATTTTCGTCTTATTCGACTAATCCTTCCAAAAATCTATAATTATCTGTCTTTAAAAGTATTAATTATTGTACGTGTGTGGTGTTTGTGCGTGTGTAAATAAAGCTGTGAGTTCTCAAACCTGTGTCTCAGTTACAATCCAGAGTTGCTCCAACCCACAGCACTACACCATCAATAAAGTTTGTGAGATGTAACAACCATTAAAGAGTAACAGTTACACATAGACTCATCTCTATTTATGTAAGCCACTATATGATATTGCAACTTCTTGAATTTTTCCTAAGAATATCGATTACATAATTTTATTCAATAGCAGCAAATGCAATATTTATATTTTATCTTTAGTACAAAGAATTAACGTTCGATAGCAAATAAATGACTTCGGAGTAATTCATAACCATTTATTAATAATTAAAACTGAATATTATGCATTGATTAAAAACTTAAATTCAGTGAGTTTATTGAATTGCTTTACATATTACTATTTAGAATTTACTTTTAGAATTGCTTTACATATTTGTAGTTTCTAAATGTGTTTTATTGACTAGAACAAATACAGCTGAAATTTATAACCTATATTACAAACATTTATATGAATTTATTGAATTTTTTTATTTGAATTTTTAGTTGAATTTTACAAACAAATATTTGAAATGCATTGCGAATATTTTACCTTTAATGAGCGCCTTATATCAATAAAGCGTTAGTGCAACATCGCATAAGGAATGCTGGTATAATATTTACTTACCTATTATTTAGAAATATGTTACATAATTTTGCAATGGTATTGTATTGTTAAAATAAGTTGTGCCTTTACATTCAATTACATTGTTCTGTTATGTGCAGTTTAAAATAACAAAGTGCTAACGATTTGAATAAAGTTCAAACTATTACTAACCATTGTTTCAACATATATATTTTATGTTGCATATTAAGGATTTATCGTAATAATAATATTTTATGACACAGAATTATTTACACCACTGAATATAAATTATTCCGAAAATTATAATTTTTCTTGGTAGCATTTATGCTTCTTTGTTGATAATTACAATAGAATTATTGAGCATAAGGGAAAGCTCCAAAATCAAGAAGTACATTAAATAATGTTAACAGTCTTCAAACACAATCACAAGTAATAAGAAAATCTTCAAAATTTTAATACATGACTCTTTAAAGCATCAATAATTGAAAATTACGGTAAGCAAATATGTAAGAAAGTACAAAAATAATATATGCTTCATGAGTTGCTATCAATACAAAAAGTAATAAATTCCTTATGCATTTTCTTGAAATATAATATGTAGGGTTAAATCAAACATATTATTACAACAGATTGTCTTTTTTTAAACGAATAATGATGATGAAACTTCAGTTGCAATTTATTTCAACATTGTTGATTTATTATAAATATAAGTTTGTAAACTTTAAATAAAGGATTACTTCGTACAGTTTTGATAATTTTGAAATAACGATGTTTTATTGTTTTCCTGTGAAAACCATAATCTAAAGTATAAAGAAAAGATTTTTCTATGTAAACATTTAAATATACAACGCAAATTTCCTTCACTTAGCGAAATATCAACAAGAAAACGTTGTCAGAAGCTACAACCGATACAGAATAATGAAATACAATCGCTTGTATAATACTTAAAAAGTACTTTGCTTAATAAAACCATCAATTATTTTGTTGGAGCCCATTGCATATTGTTACAAATGATATTACTGTTGAAACCTGCTTTAATCTTGTAACCTTCATTTCAACATATTTTAATGATATTCAACACTTTTTATCATTGGTTATATTTTGTTTTAGTAAAATAAACAGAAACGTCACTAAATAATTACAGTAATAATAAAACAATCACTTGTATAATATTTAAAAATTATTTTGCTTATTAATACAATCAATTGTATAATTAAAATCAAATGCATATTGTTATAAATAATATTAATTCTGCAACATATTGTATTGTGAACTTTGTTTCAACATATTTTAGCACTGGTTATATTTTGTTAATTTATTACAATACGAAGATTCGTCAGGAAATATTCATAGTAATAATAAAGCAGTTTTGTACTAACTGTAATAAACTAATTTGTACAATATTTTTTTTAATATTTTGCTTATTAATATATTAATATAATCTATTGTATTATTGGAACCAAACGCATATTATTAGAAATAATATTAACGTTGTAACCGATTGTATTGTAACCTTTGTTTCAAAATGTTTATCACTGGTTACATTTTGTTAATTCATTACAATGCAAAGATTCGTCGAAAAACAATTATAATAAATTAAAATTTCACTGATGATATTCATGTTCATTGATATGCTTTGCTTAGGCAACTATAACTAAAAATTAAAGATTCCCACACATAGTTTTGACAGTCGTCAAAACCAGAGGTTCACTTGGTTTTCTGAAGCAACCACAGCTACAAAGCTGGGTGCTTTTCTAAACAATCAAACAAATATCTAAATAGACAACGCAAACATTCTACTACATTCAGCAAACCCCCAACATCAATAAAGCGTTATCAAATGCAACAACCGACCAGAAATTTTCCCAGTTCGCTGCCAACACTGCTGTTCGTGAGAACGGAAACGCTGGAGTTAATACAGATTTTCCGTTGGTGGGGTTGGAAAATTCAATAAATCAGCATTTTCCAATATTTGATAACTGTAAACTGCACTAAACGCGATCAGGCCCAACGAGATGCATAATAAATATGAAATAGGCTATCGTGTGCGGAGCAGGGTACTAAAATTTAATTTGCTCAGTAGTTGTGCATTAATTATTAAATGAATAATTTAATGCATGTAGTGGAGCTTTGTGTATTTAGGCTAATTGCCTACTTTGTGTAAATGAGAGATGAACCGAATAAGTTATTGTTTATTATCTGCCCCAATTATATCTCAGATGCGAGGCCTATAGCTTTATCTAAAGTCGTCAACTATCTAGAAAGAAGTATTGGATGTTCGAATTACAATGCTTGAACAATTCCTTTGTTCGTAATTAAATGTAATTTGTTTAACTTCATTGTTTATCACAATGGATATCATGCTCGCTACAATGGAGTAGTTAGGATTATAATAATTCAATTTAGGATTATTGTGATAAAAATGTGTATGCATGAATTTCATACAATAAATATTTTTGTAGTTATATATAAACATGCAGGTCTTGCAAAGTTTTTATTTTTATATTGACTTTCTAATATAATTAAATTAGTTTTGAATAAAACTGTTTTCATTAAATATTCATGCTTCAATACGCACAATAAAGGATTTTTTTCACTCTGATAAGTTATTGAAATTAGTAAATTATAAGTTTTAATATACTTGAATAAAATCATTATGCTTATTAATTTATGTACTAATTACAATTTCTCACAATTCTGTTTCAAATTTTAATAATTGTATACGGCTATTTAAAAAAAAAAAATTTCGAATTAACTCTTGAGAATTGCATCAATTTTTTAATATCTTTAATGCTTTTAGTTATTATGTTAAATTACTCTCTATTAATTTTAGTTAAAAAAATTTCCCAATTGTAAGATTAAGAACTTCAACGTATGTCTCTCTATGAAGACTAATTTGGACATTTTAAATATATTTAATTTAAATATTTTCTATGTTATATTTCTATTCTTTTTATACTAATACATTACTTATTACTGAATAAATTAATTAATTCTCAAGAACGATTAATTCATTCAGAACACATCACACATGTATTAATACAATGTAAATGGTTAATAGTTACAGTTCTGAATTCTAATGCCTTATTTGCATTTCAATATATTACCATTTATAACATGTTAATATAATCCCTAATGTTTTAAAATTAAAACATATAAATATTTTAAAATGTCATGAAATATATTTACTTATTTAATAAATTTGTATCAAAGTTATTTTTACAAAAATTGCATTGTAAACTTTTATTTTAATTGGTATGGATACACTTTATTTTTCAATTAAATTGTAAATCTTGATTTTAAATAAGTGTAATTATATTTGTTAATTTATTTTAAAAGGAAGATAACTTTTATTTTATAGAAATAGCCCCAATATACTGATAAAAATGCATTTCTCTTGAAATAATGCCAAATTAGGATGTAATTTGTCAATGGTGGCCCAGAAAATATTTCTCTGGGTGTAATTAATTGAGTGCCACGATAATATTTCTTATCTTTTCCTTTCATTCAAGAATGATTTTTAAATCAATCAGTAGATGGTAATTAACAGATGTCACCCAATACAGTTTTCATCAGAAAAAATGTAATCAGAGCCTAATAATATGAGTTAGAGAAAATTTACCAATAGAAAGAATGTTGCTTATCTCTTATAAGTCGACATTTATAGAGATCGAACGAATTTAGAAAAACAAATTATACATTATGATATCAGTTTAATATGACATTATACGATGTTTGTCTTTATTTCTACTGACATATTAAAGAAACATTCTCGAAAGTAAGGAAAAGATAAAAAAAAAGTCATCACAGCACTCATTTGTATTCGAGAAGGATTTTTAAATATATCAGTAGATGAAAATTGACAGACGTACACTCAGTACATTTTTTACCAGAAAAAATGTAATTATAGCACTGTACTCGCATATGTATATATATATTAGAGAAAATTTACCAACAATAAAAAATGTTGCAACCTTCAGAAATTGACACTTATAGAGATCGATTGAATCCAGTAAAGCAAATTATATATTATGATACATGTTTAGTGAGACAGCATACTCAAACAATGTTTTTTTTTTATATCTTTTGACATATTTCAGGATCATTCTCGAAGGCAATGAAAAGATAAAAAATCAACATAACACTCATCTGTATTCGATAATGGCTTTTAAATATATCAGCCGATGGCAATTGATATATACACACTCAGTACATTTTTATCAGAAAAATGTAATTAAAGCACTGTGATATATATTAGTCCAAAAGCATTTACCAATGTTGCTTAACTCTCAGAAGACGTTTACAGAGATCGAATGAATCAGTAAAACAAATTATATATTATGATACATTTTTGGTACGGCATCACAATCAAAGGATGTTTATTTTTACAACTACTGATATATTTAAGAACCATTCTTGAAACCAATGGAAATATAAAAAAAATCATCCTTCACTGAGAGAAACTAAGAGAAAGAACCTTTCTTAATTCTCAGAAGTCGACATTTATAGAAATCAAACGAATTTAGGAAAACAAATTATATATTATGATACATGTTTAATGTAACATTATACGATGTTTATCTTTATATATAATGATATATTTAAGAATCATTCTCGAAGGCAATCAAAAGATAAAAATCATCACAGCACTTATATTTTAATAACTTATGTATTATATTTAAAATGATATTTTAACAAGAGTTATATTTAAAATATGCCACTAGATTTTAATAACAATAATTCACAACGAAACTACTGAATTTTTCTAGCTGAAATAAAATATGTTTAGTAAGTATAAATATTTTCAAAATAATTTACGGCTTATTATACTTCGATTGCGACCATTCTAATAATGATAAAGGCTGAAGAATTTTCCTGCAAATTTTCGACTTTAAATAATAAACATAAAATGACTATTAGAATTAAATAAATGGTTTGAAATCACCGAGAATTGCAAGTTGGAATTGCCAAAATATTTCTTCGATATCTATTTCCCCATTAAGCTAACCTTTAACAAGCGGAATGTGTGAAATTCTTTTACCAGTGTATGGAATGTGAACTTTACAAACATTCACATTATTGTAAACAAACAATTGTTGCTGCATTAACAATAATTGAATTGGACTAAGAACATGTAATCACTTCACTAAGAGGAAATAGAGCATTTTACATTCAGCTTCAAATTTTCATGCATTGGTCACGATGATTACGTTTCAGTATTTCCATTGTAGCACATGTAAGATAAAGGTTTTTTTATACATTTTTAATTGTTTGATTTTTATTCTAATATATCAAAAATTAAATTTCTATTTAATTAAAAATGTATGCATTATGTGATTTTTATTAATTATTGTTTACATAAACATATTTCTCACGATTTATTGTATATAAAACTTAATTTACAGTTAACTGTTAAACTTACCAATCAATAGCAGTTGTACTTTTCCAAAAATTGTCGTTTAACGAATTTATGAAAACCGTATTAAACTGCCATTATTTATGGTGAAGCAACTGAGTTGCACTCAATCTAGCTGGCGGTTTAACATGTTTATCAAAAGTGCGTTAAATCGCCACTTTTGAAAGTGAAACATGCGAATGGCTATTAATCAAGCTGGTGGCTAACATAGATTTTTAAACTCGGTACCATTACTTTTAACATATAAAAATCGCGTTAAACAACTAACTATATATTATGATATATGAGGATTACAGTTAATCGGGCATGGTGGTTTAATGAGAGTTGATTACACACTCACACACACACACACACATATATATATATATATTACAAATATTGATTTACCCAAAAAAAGTTCTGAGACATAGAAATGTAATCCTTTTCTTTTATCATAACATTGATTTGCAGGATGCTATATAGAGGGCGATTATAATTAAAATCTCACTTTCAAAATGCTGTAAGAAAAGAACCACTGGTCACAATGAGTTCAAATTTGAACTGAAGATACTTGAAGGGGAAACGATATGGCATAAAAAAAGTTCCACCGATTTTTCCCATCTAAATTGATATGACCTTGCCGTGGTGAATGGGCTTTCCACTAACAGCGTCACAACTGTTGAATGACTTGGAAGTTAATTTCTCTGTCAAAAAACCGAAACAATCAAGCACATTGAAAACTACAGTTGGTTTAATGTGCAACTCATGCCAAATACATAGCAATTTCGATTCAAAAGATCACTGACAGCCGAATTCAGTTTATTTATGCCACTTACAGTTCCATCTATTAATAAGCTTTGGAACTTTTGAACTCATTGCGACAAGTGGTCCTTTTTTTATAGAATTTTGAAAGTGGGTCTTAAATTATAATCATCCTGTATATTCATACTGATAACAAGAAATTCATTTTAAGTTCATTTGTTAATTCTTTAGAATATAGTAAGCTTTATTAGCTAAATGTCATAAGAAATGAAGTATCATACAAATGAATTTGTAGTAGAATAATAGTAGTATTTGAATATATTAATTTCTTTATAAACTAATCACTTTTTGGTTGATATGTTTTAAAAATAGCACGAATTATATAGGAGCTTAATTACACTGTATTGTCGGGATTATTTTTTTCAGATGAATAAAATTTTAAAATATCAACGTACTACACTATCTGGAAGAAAGTGACGGGACACTCTTCGAAAAGTAGAAAAGTAGACAATACAACTGAGACATGCGCAATAATAGGTATCACGTATCAGCCATATCCTATAAATACTCTGTGGAGTCGACTAGAGTTGTTTTTTGTCAAGATGCCGCCACGGGAAGAGTTGTCTGAGTTCGAGAAAGGTGTGTTGGTTGGATTGCATCTTGCCAAGGTGTCAATTAGGGAGATATCCCGTCTCCGTAACTGCTCAAAATCAACTATAGCACGTGTTGTGTGTCACGACAAGACTGAGGGACACTGTCAGAACAAACCCAGAAGTGGACGACCTACAGTTCTCACCAGCAGGGACCGGCGGGTGCTCGGCAGGGAGATTCGAAGTAACCGTCAAATATCCATGGATAA
The DNA here is from genome assembly GCA_021605075.1 of Caerostris darwini. Classification (NCBI taxonomy): domain Eukaryota; kingdom Metazoa; phylum Arthropoda; class Arachnida; order Araneae; family Araneidae; genus Caerostris; species Caerostris darwini. The sequence continues at coordinate 276,785 of BPLQ01009684.1, read as the reverse complement.
CATCGCTACTGAGCTTAGACAAGCCACAGGTGTGGCCGTTTCGACCAGGACTCTTCGTATCGAGGCCCATAAGTTAGGTTACACTGGACGTTCGGCGGCCATAAGCCTTTGATTACGAAAACCAACAAGAAAGCGAGCTTTCGATGGGCCAAAGACCACCGTACTTGGACTCTGGATGACTGAAAACGCGTCCTTGGGAGTGACGCGTCACGATTTACCCTTTTCCGTTCCGATGGACGTGTTTGGGTATGGCGTTTATCAGGAGAACGCCTTTTGCCCGAGTGTGTCGTCCCAACTGTAAAGTTTGGTGGAGGAGGATTGATGGTATGGGCCTGTTTCTCCTGGTATGGGGCTGGCCCACTGGTGAAGGTTGATGGTGCGGTGAATGCCGATAGATACTGTGATATTCTCGACAATCATGTCCTTCCTACCTTGTGGGCAACGTACGGTATGGATGATTGCTGGTATCAAGACGACAACGCAACATGCCATGTTGCAAGGAGGACTCTTGATTGGTAGGTGAACAACAACGTTAAACGCATGGAGTGGCCGGCGCAGAGCCCTGATCTTAACCCAATTGAACATCTCTGGGACGAATTGGACCGTCGGTTGAGGGCCTGCACCCCACTCCCCAAAAACAAGCCTGAACTATGGAACTTCCTGTTAAACATTTGGAAGGAAATTCCTCTTGCCACTATGGCTAATTTAGTGGAAAGCATGCCCAGAAGGGTTGCAGCTGTGATCGCAGCCAAAGGAGGCGCTACCTCCTATTAATTTTAATAAATATGGGTTTATGTCATTATAGTGTCGTGTCCCGTCACTTTCTTCCACATAGTGTATAACCAAATGGTACGACATTTTTGGAAGAAATACATTATAAGATTCATAGAAATGCATCGATTGTGTCTTATCTTGCAAATGTTCCACGAATTCTACGAATAAATATAAACGTAAGGTTTCTTGAGAAACAGCATAAAAAATAGAAAGCAGAAGAATCTATCTTGCATTAGATTCTTTCCCAGAATAGACTTTGTTGTTCACAGATAATGTGAGCTGGTGGTTTTTCGCGGCATATTGAAACATGATATCGAATACAATTTTTTTCCTTTTTTTTTTCGTCTATGAGATAGTATCCTGTTTCTTAAAACTAAAGTAAGAAAACTTGACAAAAACAATTATGAAGAAAATATTCATGTCATTGTTGTAAAAAGTTTATTTAACGCAAGGATAAGCATATTTCATCTTAAATTTAGTTTAATCTCTTTTAACAATGAAAAACACATTAAAATATTTTTGTAAAAGAAAAATAAATTTCATGTAAAACATAATTTTACATTTTTATTTTATATATACCAAATTTATTTACCCAAAATTGATCATTATATTATATTTTGATACTTGAATTTCAATTCGACGTTCTAAGTCTTTCCTTTTGTCATAACATTGATCTGTAGGGTTTTATGTATATTTATATTGATAACAAGAAAATAATTTCAGGTTCATTTGTATTGGCTCTTTATAATATCAGCTCTATTAACTAAATGTCTTAAAATATTATATGAAAATTTGGTTTATTAATACAATTATAGTATTGATATACCTAATGGCATGTTTGCGAATTAAATAGAGATTCTTTTAAAATGAATGTAATTAAAGATTAGTAAGTAATGATAAATATTCTCGTTCTTGCAAAATTCCTTATATAAATATGTATATATGTATATACACATTTCAGTCACAGTTGAATGGAGTGTGGAATGTGGTTTTAAGTGGTATTTAAGTGGTATTAAGTGTAATTCTTTATATACACTCCACTGCAATGTGCTGCCACCAGCTTTTTGTGATTGGTTATTTCACGGTGACGTCGAAAGTAGGTGGTGGTCACATTTATGTGACTGGACTGTGTACATACATACAAGGAATTTTGCAAGAAACAGAATATTTATCATTACTTACTAATCATTAATTACAAATTACTTACTAAACTCACTCTCTCTCTCTCTTTATATATATATAATTTCACATCTTGTGATAAAATGGGCTCTTTTATGATTTTCTTTTATGAGTTTATATTCGTTTTATAATCAAATTCTTATAATTAATTCCATGTGCATCAAATATTTTAAGGCTAAATCATTTTATCAAATTTCACACTACATACTTCTGTTCCCGTTATGCAGATTACTTGGCGTAAGATGTCCCATCAAAGGGAAAATAAATTCACAGTCACTATTATTTAATTACTATTAGTAGTTTGCCATTCAATTACTTTTTTATTTGTCTTATTATCTTACCATAAACATGGATATAAAGATTTCACAGCATTAAATCGAATATCTCTTCCGTATCATGCGGTCTGTTGGGCCAATTAGGTAACGCTCTGGCTTTCGGTACCACAGGCTTCAGGTTAGTATCCCGGCGGTGGCATGGATGTTTGTTACTGGTTCGTAATCCACGTTAAACTGTAGGTCCCGGTCTAATTAGCGTAAAGTGAGCGAAAAACGACCAGAGAGCGACAAGACAAGTCAAACCTTCATCCCATTGGATATCATAAACACTTACAGTATCACGTGACTAGTATTTTTAAGATTTTAAAAAAAGATTAAAAATAAAATTTTAGATATAAGTATAATTTTTTTATGTAGTTCAATTGTATTATGGTTTATAATATGAAAATTATTTCATAAACAAATTATTAACTATTAAATATTTATTCTATTTATTTTTATTTTGAATTATATTTAATATAAAATAATGAATAATATATTTTAGCTTTGAATGATTCAATATTAAAATAAAATCGGAAAATTTTGCAAAATTCATACATATTTAAACAAAATTAAAATTAATAGTGTCGTGTCAATATGTGCAGAGATCATACAAATTTTCCAAACACAGAATATAAAACATTAAAATAAATAATGCACATATTGGCATGACAATAGTAATCTAATCTAACAAATGATTATTTTATTTGTAATGATGGTAATAATTAAGCATAATTTAATAATAAAAATTCCTAAAAAGCAAAATTATAAACATTACCAATATATTTTAATGCATTTATTCTTATTTTAAATTATATTTATCATGCATGTAATGCATGTAACAATTTATTTTATTTCTTATTTAAATCGATATAAAAATAATAGTTGAAATAAGAAAAATTTAATCAGTTAGAATATGTCTACTATTTAGTAATTTTTATAATATGACTTTACAACTGAAAATGTTTTTAAATCAGTATTTCAGATAATATTTTTACAAATCTGGGAGAACTACTTCAATATGTGAAAAAAGTATAATATTTTAAAATTCTGAAACCCAGTTTATTTTTTATTCTTGAAAATTCTCAGAAATTTGGAAAACTTATAAAAAATTCATTGATCCATCCTTATTTTTACTTAGAAATAACAGCATTTACTGATTATTTCAATGTACTTTCAGAAATAAAATAAAATTTAAGCCTTCAACTTCTTTAGACATCTCTTTTATAGCGGAACAAATCCTTAGAGGATCCTAAATGGAAAATCGAGTAAGGTAAATAATATCAGAATTCCACGTGTAAGAAGATTAAGTTCACTGTAAACTTCACTGCAAAAAATTTCAATCATGTTGAAAGGGGAGAAAAAAAAGTGTTAAGAAGAAAGTGTTGAAAATGTTTGCAATATTATATTTCGCTAAATTTTGTATATTAATTTCTATTTCTTGCATAGTATTTCCTGGCGTTGTTGGCAATAAGATTTTTAAAATCTTAGAAGCAGCATTGCTGTTCAATAGATATTTTACTATCCTTTAAATATAATTATTTATTGATTGGAAGTGGATGCATTACTTTTTTAATTAATTAGGAGAAGATTGGAAGAAAACCTGAAATACTCTCATCAAGATTGTGAATGCGAGATACTTACACAATCCACTTGGAATCTTCTGGTAAAAATAGAGACTACAATATATGATTTTTCTAGTGTTTGATTGCAATTAAAATCCTGGATTATGATTGAAAGTAGAACAGATTACTGTTTTATTACTATTATTAATAACCAGTTACTTAAATTTAAGAGCATTTCCTTATTTTTCTAATTTTCTTGAAATATACTAAATTAACGTAAGACTTCGGGCCTGATGGCCGAGTGACTAGTGCTCTTTCACTTAGTACCACAGCATTCGGCCTAGTGCCCTACTGTGCCAATGATGCTTGTAGTGGTTCGGAATCGACTTTTAATCGATAGGTGCCGGTCTAATATGATTGTTGGGATCCAGTCTGACAACCCTACACCGTAAAAAGTAAACAACATCTCGTATTTCGGAATCGTTTCGTACGTAGAAGGCCTTGACTCATCATTGGGCTGTTGTGCCATTGAAGAAAAAGAAGGAAAGTCAGAGTATTGCTTCTAAACAAAGATTCAATTCTCTAGGGCTGATTACGTAAGTGTGTGAAGGGGCGTTGAATATAGAACATGCTTTATTAGAGCATGTGGCAATTTCAGCTCTTTGTTCCTTAAAATTATTCGCTGATTACTTTTTAATTTTTTTCAACATTCTATTAAATTAAAAAGCAAACAATTAAAATCAGTTACTGACAACACTTGGTTTGTGGAAGGAGGGTACAAAAGCGGGAAGACTGGATTCAAAGCAGTTTCAAGCGTAGATTGCTAGAGATTTAAATATTTTTAACAATATCGTGCATAACTTAAGAAAAATGTTTAGAAATAGTGGTACTTTGGGATAAAGGCTGTCCAAGGTCACACAAAAGTCACAGGCAGTGAGTACTTGTTTATTAAATGAAGTGTAGCAGAATGCAGTTAACCTGATTTTCAAGAGTTACTGTTTCGAAAATGTTGCGCGGCACTTTTATTTGCAAGAAGATCTGATATTTACGTTCCATCATTTTCTGAACACATGAGAGCCTATTTAGCATGGTGGGAAAAATAATGTGTTTGGACCAGATATCTCTAAGGACCATTACATTCACTGTTGAGAACCTGTTCAATGTATTTATTGAATTTTGATGTACATCCTTCAGGATAGAATCAGGACTTCTTACTTGCCGTCTTCCAGTCTTAAAAAGAAACCCTTTTTACAGTGGTGGTTTGATGATATGCTTAGATATAATGTTTAATGGGTGCATATACCTAAGTGCCTTTTTATCAGATGCTATGTGATTGTTGTGATGTATAAAGATGAGATCATGGAGCTTTATGCACTTCTTTTCAAGAATGAAATTTATCTTAATTTCATTTTAATAAGACAACGTACATCTAGGAAAGATTGTTATAGTCGATGAATTTCTGAAAAGTTTGAACAATTGCTGCAGGAAAAAACTAACCAGATCGCTAGATTGAACACTAAAGTTCATACCAATGACACTCTAAGAAGAATAAATGCAAATGCCTTTCTACAGCATTGAACCATCCAGGAATTCAAAATAATGTTGCCGGATAAGTGGAACTGGCTGCTAAATGGACTCTGAACTACCCAATTTTCAGTTGTAGGAGTTGTATAACTATTAGAGGGGACAATACTCCCTATTAACACATTTTCTTTTCGTTTTTTAAACTCAGATAAACTACAGATGGATACAGATTCCACTATAGATTAACCTTATGACCAATAACGAGCATATACCATAACTATTGTGAGTTAATTTTTTTTCCATTATATCAACCTATGTACACACCTAAGTTCTTTACTATCTCTCCAGTAGTTCAGGAGATATACGGCCAAAAGTGAAAGTTATCAATATTTCTTACAACAAACTATATCACACCACATCGCTGAGATTATAGCTGAATACCCTTTACGATTTTGAAAATGTGAATTGAAATTGTGCATCAGAAATTTTGAACGAACTACTTTAAAGACAGTATCTGAGGAGTTTGTACCCAATTCCACTCTTCCTGAAGACCAACTTTGCTTTATGTTACACTACACTTCACCTCTATATCCAGGACTATGTAGTTTACCAGTCAGAAAGATGAGGGTGGGGAAAAAAGGTTACAATTATAGAATATATGAGTACAAAGAAATATAAAACAGGAAAAGTGCTGTAGAATCTGAAACAATTAATTATGACGCAACTATTACAACTGTTATCTATGAAATTAACAAATAATAACATAAGCATAAGTAAAATGGGAAATATAAAATTCGGAAGGAATAATTAATGGTGATAAATCTATGAATAAAAAAAAAGTATGGCATAGGATTCAAGATATTATGACGGCTTTCATTCTATTAAGAGTGAAATATTACATTTAGATTAAAACAACGAGCTCAGAGATTTATGGTTTCTTGGGATCATTAAATGTTAATTTTCTTCTAAAATCTTCATTAATTTGATGATTTTTCATCTGGTCCATGGGTTGTAAGTTATATTTTTGTGCCAGTAAAAAGGCTTAGAAGGGATTTTAAGATATTATAATTCTGTAAGAGGAAAAGTATTTGCATAATGCAATGGTTCTCTAGTTCCTCCAAAAGGAACAAAAATATTTTTCTGTGAAGTTGAATCTTTGAGGTATGTTGAGAATAGACCATGAGCACTTGTAAACATATTTTCTTCTTAGATTGATTTCTGTGGTTTTTTTTATTCTTTAAGAATGATTTCGAAAAAAGAATGTTAGCCATGTGTTGCTTTGATTCCAGTCTTGTTGCCAATCCTTTAAAAGACTATTATTTAAGTTACATTTAAGAAATGAAAATGGATATGGAAGCCAAATTGATTCGAGATCAATTAAGTTTGCTTTAGCAACGCTATTTGCGTACTCGTTTCCAAAATAACCTGCATGTGCTTTTATCCAAATCATTTGGAGGAGCCATTGCTTAAGAGTTTTGCTGTATTTCCTTGGTCATTAAATGAGAGGTTTTAGGACTAATGATGTCAGATAAACTTGATTGTTCTGTCCAAACTGATACTAGAGCATTTAGAGCAATACTCTAAGACTTTTTGATATCGATAATTCAGCTAGGAAGAATACAGTTGTATTTCAAAAAGTTTCCCTTCCATTTATGAATTAATTTTTATTTTTTAAATTAATCTGCGAAAATATTCAATGTGGAATTTTGGTTAATGTGATTATGAATGCAGAGTTTGTGATCTATGTCGAAATTTGTCAAGTGTAGACAAATTTATACGATACAATTTTAAATTATTCAAGGACAACAATGTTGTTTTTATATTTAGAAAAATAACTCTTAAATTAAGTTATACAAATTACAATATTCATTATAAATATCAATTAAAGTCTTTAAATTGTCCATTTCAGGAAAAGTTTTAAAGTATTAAATAGTTTATTGTTTGAAATTAGTGTTTTCATAGGAAGAACACCCAGTAAAGGGAATAGCTTGCCTCTTCTCGTACTGTAGATAATTTGAAGCGGTTGAACATTTCGAATTCAAATGGAATTCATTTGATTTTTTAACGCCAATACAGTTTATAATTGTTACAAAAAGAGAATATTCACTGTTTCATTATATGACATTTTTTAATTTTTGGTAGATTTTTTTCTTGAACTGCCGGTAAATTTAAACTGTTTTTTGAAAAATAATTATTTGCTTATGATTTTCTGTAGAAAAGTTCATGGAATTTATAATTTAGAAACAAGTTGATATTAAAAAATATTTTTTTTTTTAAAAAATAAATTACAAAGAATTTATTTCTTATTATTTTTTTGTTGGATCACAATACCGAATTTGACATAAACTTAATTATCGCTATTAAGGGTTATGATTTAGGGTTATGTTAAAAATTCAACATACAAATACAAAAAAAAGGCATTTGTATTTTAAAACAAAAATTTATTAATAAAACCCTTTTAAGTGTATTGAAATTAATATTAATTATTGTTTCTTACACATATTAGAGTCGTTATATATTGAAAATGAATATGTTAAGAAATAAAACTTATTTTATCGAGCCAAAATATGCAACAGAGAAAAGGTACAGTAAAAACATTTCTTTTGTTCTTTTTTTCACACCATGTTTTTTTCACACTGGCATACTGCAAGTAGATCATAGAGGGTTCTATTGGTAATTCCACACGTTTCACGATATAATCGCTAAGTAACTCGAGTACTCTAGTCTATACTGGATTTGGTTTAGATTGCCTCGATATGTAATTTCGATCATCTCCACACAATACCGTATTTAGTCGAAATGTGAAACCTATTTAACGGCTATTTGTATCAAGCTTCACAGGAATTAGGCCTCACAGTTTATAAGCCAATTTCATATAATGTACTTGATATAAAGTGCTCTAAATAGCAATTTCTTCTTTTAATAATTGATTGGAAATATATAAACTGATTCAAATATATATTTTAATGGATAATTAATAATTTAAATATGTATTTGCGTAAAAATTTTAGTAGTGATTTTTTTGCCATAATGTAATCATTTCCTTGGATTTTGCTTGAATTTTCTTGGTTGAATATAAAAAATAAATAAATAAAACTTAGATAATAAGCGAATGATAATCTAGAACTATATTATATCACTTTTTTACATCTTTAAGTAGAGAAAACATATATTTAATACGCTTACATAGTGTTATATAGATCTTGACACATTTTTAAATAATCTAAATATACTGAAAAATTCTTTATAAATCAAATAGAAAGTGTGAGGCCATTTATACTCTTTGAATAAATATAATATATTCACTTTTGAAAGTTTTTTGAAGAGAAAAAAATAAATCAAAACTAAAATTCGCGATTCAGAAATATTGCAGGAAAACATACTCAATCTTTTATGCAATATCTATCTTTATATCCTCTAAACAATTTAACATGAATGCTGTATAAAAACAATGCATTGTGAAATATTGGTATTGCTGTAAAACATACATAGGTTCTTATTATAAAATTGCAATATTTTTCTCAAAAAATAATAACGCTTTTTTTTCGTACTTTTTATGTTCGCATTAGAAACAAAATGCATTCAGATAAATTTTGGCCTCCCAGATTTTAAATTTTTATGTTTTATAAAGACAAAAATGCGTAAAAACATTTAATACACTTTATATACTATAATATATCCATTTAAATCACTGCTATGCTATTCACTTATAACTTTTTAATAAATTAAAACTGAAGTTTTCTGTGTTATTGCTTATTGGAGAATTATTAATTTTAAATACAAAAAAGTAATGTTTTTAAAAGTTTAAAAGTATGCAATTAATTCTGCAGAATCCTTTTATTAACGCAACTATTGAAAATTTCTTTCATTTGATGATTATTTTGCTGAACAGTAGTGAATCTTGTATTCCACATAGGTACGCCATGAATTCATTTTAGTGGGGCCTTTTGGTTCATTTGGGTGTCATTCAGGGGAAAATTAAGAACACTTCTGCCAAGTAGCCTGAACACCACGTTCTCACAATTGCCATAGAATCATTCCGTTTCTGAAAGCAATGATTTCAATAGACACCGTCAACAGATTCTGACCTGAACTGTCCGACATGCTAGTTGCACACGTTAACACTGGTCCATAAAACATACAATTACAGAATTTATAAGAGGAAATAAATTTAGGTAATATTGTTTAAGATAACATTGACATTTTCTTCCTAGACGGCTGTTGAGATAACTGTCCCGCGTGTATATGTCATTTGGAAATAAACATGGGAAACTCCCGCACGACAGCCTTACTATCGATGTGAGACGCTTTACACTCGTTGTCACATCACCATAGAGTCATTCTGAAAGCAGTGATTTTAACAATTGTCACCACTGGATTTGAAACAGACCTCTTCTTCAAGTTAAGTGTACAAATTACGACAAATCCACTATGAACTGAATACAAAATTTCATATTAAGTGATGGTTCTTATGTGCTGTACGGTGATATGGTAGGCGATTTACGTACTGTAACGTAACAAAACAGGTGATTCACTAGTACGTCCTATAATGTTTGTTATAATGATTTACTAGTAATAGTACGTCCTATACTGTTTGTTATAACGATTTACTAGTATTAGTACGTCCTATAATGTCATAGAATATGTGAATTACGTGCTATAACGTCACAGGATAGGTGATTTACGCGCTATACTGTCATAGAATATGTAACTTACGTTCTGTAACGTCATACTATAAGTGATTTATGTGCTATAATGTCATAGGATGTTCGACTCACGTGCTGTAACGTCATTTGATATGTGCAGTAACAGGATAGATATGTATGATAAGTAGTAATATGTAGCAATATCGTCAGATTTTGTTACGATTTACAAAATGTTATAAATAAGTAACTTGGTAGTAAATAAAAAGTAAAGCAATGATGCAAATTAGTAATTAGGATTTTAAAAAAAGGCATTATAAACATATGAGATCTGCACTAAGAAATCAAATATACAACAATATTATTCAAGTTGATGATGAAAATCAAAATGAACACTAACATCTGTCGGCGTTTCTGAGTTCTAATTCCAAACTAATGACTACGTCTTTATTTATTTCCCTTTAACTATCAAGAGGAAAAAAAAATACTTTATCCGATATTCGATTTCTACTCAATGACGTCATCACCGTTGGCCTGAAATGACACTGTTTAGACCCCGAGACAGGGGGATGATCCAAGTTTTAGAAAAGTTAGCCGAATTTTTCTTGGGGAAAAGCAAAAAAAGATCGATGATTCCTGGTGATGATGGGCGATGAATGGATTCAAATATTGATTTCCTATGTGCGAAGGAAGTGCTTTTCCTTTAAATATCAACGGGAAAGAGCGAGCGAACGTCTTTTGTTAATAGTGCTTGCTGCTGAAGTTTTCTTTCGAGATGCGTGCAATGCCGTGCTTCTATTCTGGAAAAGTCAAATTAATGATTTCGCAGATGCAATTAGAAGTAGCGAAAACGAACGCCATGTTTTCTGATGGCCTGTTGTTCATTTGCTTCTTGAAGATTGAAATGTCTTTATTGTGAAATTGGAACTCGAGAAAATTTATGATTGCAATTAAGAAACATCGTAATAACATCTACATTATTATGACTTAGTATCTGGATGCGCCTTTGTAACGCAAATTGAAATGAAAATTAGTTTTTCTTAAATTAGTTTATAGATAAACTAATAAATTTTGCGCTGCAATGCGAATAAAATGTTATCGCAATATTAAACGGAAATAATTAATTAAAATTTTATGTGAAATCTATTTTGTGTCAACTGTAAAGTTATGATTATTAGATTGGTATCTGATAATGCTGACTTTTCAGACAGATGTTCTGTCATTTTTAATTATTATTTTGTATACTTCGTGATGAAATCTATGATATGAAATTTCTGGTATGAATGAATTATTCTTGTTTTGGCTACACATTCTGTAGAGGTTTATTCTTCACATTTGTTTTTATCTTTTTCTTCATTTTACTAAGTCACAGATATTTTAAATATTTGTCCAGGCAAGTATTAAATAATCTATGATGTAGAATTTAGTTTGCCTTGGTTTTTTTTTTCAAAACTGATCGTTTATTTTCCCTAAATCATTACAATTTTAATTTCTAATGACAAAAAGTAATTTCAAAGCAGACATTGCACAGAATGCCACATATAATGTATAGTTTTTACCATATATATATGAGGACAATGACCTTAAGTGACATTGAAGATTTTAAATCCCTTAATTGATAAATTAAATTAATATATTATTTCCATAATTTAAGGGTAAATCATATTTATATGTTTAAAGTATCAACAATGAATATGAAAAATTTAAGTGATATAATTTATTTTTCTTGTTTTAATCTAAATATATTGAATGAGATAAAAAAAAAATATAGTATTTATGCACTGAAATTCCAAAAAATGCTTGGAAAATATTTGATTTACATATTTTTTAATTTAATCTAATTTAAATTTTTGTAGATAAATGCATAATACAAATAAACATACATTTAATACTTATCGATAATGGATTACTGTTATTTTAAATGGAGGTCAACAATTTATTAAATATATTTTTCATTATCCTTTTTTAATGTTCATTACAAATTAAAACGATTGAATTAAATTTGAAAATATATACTTTATTTAATATTACAGGTACAGTATGCTTTTTTATTGTTTTTAACTGTACAAATCAATAATTATTTTTAAAAATACTAATTAGTCAATTATATTTTGTTGTTTTGGGAATTATCTTAGAAAAATTACAGATTTAATGACTTTTTATATGCTGATATGAAATGAATAGTTATATTCGCCAAAAAATTTAAAAAAATCATTAGCATTTAAAAATAATCCTTAGAAATGAAGAAATTGCATTTTATGAAGATCGTTAAATATGTATATGAGCAAATTATGATGCACTATCCACATTTACTTCATTTTACCCAATAAACATGATGTTAAATGCAAAACTTGTATTTAATTACAATATTTCATATAACAAAAAAAAGCGATTTCATTTGTATGAATTAAGAAAAAAACTTCAGATATCATAGCTCATTTTTTCACAATATACTTGTTACCAACCATATTTGCATGTCAGCATAATGGCGAAATTTGGCACTAAAATTAAGAAGTTTTCGATGAATGTTTTCTTACATATAAAATTTTAAATATTATTTTCCTTACTTTCGTGAAGTGAGTGGCCATCCCGTTTGCTAAACTTCTTTTTTGCTTCCGTACACATCAAGATGTCAGACTTCACACAGTAGGAAATTCAAAAACTATTCACACTACCTGCAAATAAAATGAACACACTAACATTAATATCATAATAAATGATACTAATAAAACTATGGTAAATTTAAATATCAATCACATCTTTAAAAAAGTAATAAAATGGTTAAATCATGTAACAAAATGTGTCGGAGTATTCTTCTGTCAGTTATTCAAACATTATACGAAGCTGAATTTTTTCCCACGCACGGAATTGTGTAAACACTTTTAAATTGAATTATGTAAATAAAACTGTCAACATAAGAGATATTAATAGATTAATGTCGTTATAATGAAAACAATATATGTTAATTATAACATTTTAAAAGAATGCTATAGGCCAGGGGTTCGGCAACCTTTTCAGTCGGAAGAGTCAAAAATTACAATTTACCAAATTTCAAAGTTTTTAAAGAGCCACAAAAATTTTTTCTTGCCAACAATAAATAGTACTCGCATAAATAAAGTTTTTTGATAATAAAAAAAAACTATTTATTCATATAAAAGTAGTGTTTTTCACAACAAATTAGATAATATATATATGGTATTATTAGATAATTACTTATTATTTAAGTAAAAAATTAAAACAATTAAACATTTACTTGCAACACTAACTTGCACTTCAATAACAAACAATTGAGCAAACAAATTCAATCGGGAGCGATGGCTTTGCATGGTTATTCAAGTAGAAAATTTAAACTTTACTAAACAATGTAACTTGTACTTAAAATAAAAAAAACAATAACATACATTTGAGCAAACAAATTCAATGGGAGCGTTGGCTTTGCATGGTTTTAGAAAGTTTGGATACATTTGGCTCATAATTTGTTGTTTTAAGTTTAAACACGACTCTAAATTTTCATTTGTTAGTTGATTTCTTACTTTACTTTTAGTTATATTCATGCAAGATAACGCTTGCTCGCACGAATATGTCGATCCGAAGATAGTCAGCACTCCAAATGCCAACTTCTTCACCACACTGTAGCAATCTGGAAGACTATTCCATGCGTCGAATATACGTGCCTCATCTCGCGGCATTTCTTTTAAAGCTGTCCATTTTTGTTGCATTACGTACATACATTTCTGGACCTCCAACTCTTCCAACTTGCTTTTCAACTCTGTAAATTTTCCACTCCACAAAGCTTTACTTTTTAAATCGATCAATTGCATTTCCAGAGATCCAGTATCAATTCCAAATAGCTCAATGTGGATTTCGTTACTATTTGTGTTGAGAGGATTTACTATAAATGCTAGAGTGGTTTTGTTGGTTTTGAATTGTTGAAATCTGTCAGCAAATTCATCTTTAATTTTTTTTATAGCTGTGCTGAAGTACCTCGTATCAACAGTTGCACTGGTTTTATCGCGATATTGCTTTAAAAATTGAAAATGAAGTAATTTACCGCTCTGAATATCTTCTGCAAAAAGAATTAATTTTTCTTCAAAACAAATCAATTCTTCTACCAAAACATAGGCTGGTTTCCCTTTCCTTGCAGTTTTAGATTCAGCTCATTTAATTTCTCTGTGATATCCACCATAAAGTAAAATTTTTGCAACCATTTGTTGTTCTCTAATTCAGGGTGATTAATGCCTTTTTCATTTAGGAATGTATTTATTTCATTCAAGCACAAAGCAAAACGTTTCAACACCCTACCTTCGGAAAGCCATCGCATTTTATTGTGAAGAAGGAGGTCTGAATATTGAGTCTCCATTTTGTTTAAGAATTCTCTAAACTGACAATGGTAGAGTGCTTTTGACAAGATGCTGTTAACAATCTTGATTACCAAATTCATGACCTCAACTATTTCGGCCGGAAATGTTTGGGCACGAAGCTCTTCTAGGTGTATTATGCAGTGAAACGTAAGAATTGTGTGGTTTATTTTGCTCTGAAGAATCGTTGATGCCCCTTTATTTTTTCCTGCCATACTTCTGTCTCCATCAGTTGCTATCGAAACGACTTTATTTAAATCGATCTTATTGTCTTCAATGCATTTTTGCACGGTATTCGCTATATCTTCCCCTCTAGTGTGTCCCGAGAGCGGTAGCAATCCCAGAAGTTCTTCTTTTGGACCTTGGGAAGACATATACCTGACAAAAAGGGCAACTTTTGCCGTGTATTTTATGTCGCAAGACTCATCTATAGCAAGTGATAAGGCAGAAGAAAGTTGAATAGGTTCCACCTACAAATATGTTACATTTGAAGACATTTTAGCTATTCTTATCTTGCACTCTTTTAGCGGATAGTGGCAAATCTTTGTTTTTTCAAGATTTCTGGTTTGTTTTTGAAATCACAAATTTTTCATCATGCGACATCATAGAAACATCCGACGACGGCGTCATTCGAGACCTTCCGATGGGCTGACGACAGTGACGACGCTTATCACGGGTGAGGGGTGCGGTGAACAGCGAGGACAAGTGTCTGAGAGATAGAATCGGTGCCTAATCCTCGTTAATCGATTCAGAACGATTTTTAAATGTTTTTTTTTTTTCATAAAATAAATAATATTTGCGTATGGAACTAAAGAGCCGCAGCTTCACATCCAAAGAGCCGCAGGTTGCCGACCCCTGCTATAGGCTGATATTACTTTACCTATTGGTCAAACAAGATGTAGATGATTTTCGTTGTTCTGGCCGTACTAATGATCACGGAAATTACTCCCCCATGATATTCTCCCCTAGGATAATCTTCCCTTCCATAATCTCCCCTACGCTTTCTCTTTCTTTCCAGATATAGATTGATCGTCAATACCTCTACACGAAGTGAGTGTTCTGGCAGAGAAAGTAACTATTAAGCATGTGTTTGCTTCTGTTTTTCTTCCGTTTTTATTTACCTTCTGAATATTTCAGTATATAAAACTTTTAGATATTTTTGTGGCGTTTAGTTTGCAATTGCTAATTTTTGTACGTTATGTTTTTGGTATTAAAAAAATGAAACAGCCAGAACAAGGCAGAAAACAAGCCTAAGTGCATGCCTGACACATCAAGAACATATGAGAAAACCGTGTATCGACTATACACCGTATTCCATTGAGATTGAAAAAATGGAAAACCATTATGGCTGAGGAATAGATTACTTCACAGAAAATTAACGCTATTCTTCTTAATATAAATTCTAAATATTAAAAAGTTAATTGTTTATAATTAAAAATAAAACTATTATAATAAAAAAATAAAATATCTAAAAATAGAAATTATAATGAACTGTTTATTAAAATTAAAATTATAACAATTTAATTTTTACTATAATTATAATTAAAAAAATAAAATTATAATTAAAAAATAAATAAAAAAGTCCTATTTATAGAAATAAAAAATTTTATTTATATTAATTAAAATAATAATATTATTAAAAAAATAATTTTATTATTAAAAAAATAATTTTATTATTAAAATTACAATAAATTACAATAAATCTATAATAATATAAATTGTAATCCACAGTTGCTATAATAACATATAGTTATCTATAATAATATAAATTGCTATTAATTATTTTTTTAAATTAAAATTACAACAATTTAATATTTATAACAATTAGAATTTTAAAAAATATATAATTAAAAAATGTATATTTATAAGAATAAAGAAAATTAAATTATAATGTTAAATGTCAACATTATTATACTAATTTTAAATCATATTTATATTCTTATTCATATGAATTATGATATAATTCAATTGTTGAAACATCACAGCTATCGAATAATATGTTCTAATATTAATTACATAAATTCTAATGAATTATTTACTAAAATTAAGATTAAAATTATAACAATTTAATTTTCATCATAATTATAATTAAAAAATAAAATTATAATTAAAAAATAAATTAAACATTTTCTATTGATAGAAATAAAAAACATTCAATTATAATGTCTAATTTCAACGTTATAATTATATATTTTAATTGATATGAATTATGATTATAATACAACTGATTAAATACTAGTTATTCGTTCATCAATTAATTAATTTCATGTAGAATTCGCCACGTATCAGATTTTCAAGTAACCAAAATTTAACTAAAATTATTTAAAACTTATGTCAGTTTTCGTTTAAAAGGATATAAATGGCGTCTTAAGATTTGCTGCAACTGAAATGCATAAAAAAATACATTACTCCACCAAACTGAGAGGCATTACTTTTTATAATGTTTCTCATTTTTTCCAAACTGACGCAATACACATAAAAGTCTATACCAGAAACCTGTTGGGTACTTTAAACATCCTTCCTTGCATCTGTGGTACTTGCTTTTGCAATATAAAACAATATGAACTAAATCTCCCAGTAGAATAGCTTTGGAGAAAACTTGCAAATCGGACGAAATTTCAAGTTTTTGAAATATTTTCACGAACGAATGCACATTTTTATATCTTAGCATTAGTTGCACCTGCTTCTATGGCATGCCGAATGTCTGTTTTTGTTTTGGATGTCATATTTTTTTTCTCTAAACAGGGGTTATAGGATCTCTTGTAGATGTTGTATAAATTTGCATTTTAAAGAACATTTTTAGGTATTTTTATATTATTCATTCATGTATGTATGATACTATAGCATAGCTTTTAAAAGTAAAGGCAAAGTATACTTATTTAGGCTTATTTTATTCTTTATAATTTTTCAATTATAGTAATAAGATTTATTTCAATTGATTTTAGTATAAACATTATAAACTTTGTATTCGGTTAAAATTGAAATACGAAAATTAAATTATAAATTAAAATTAAAAACGATGCTCTGATTTGATAATTATTGATGTGGACCAACAATTACATTGAACAATTGTACATACAATAGTACTGATTTGATGTGTACCAACAGTTAACTGTTTCATTAAAAATGTTTAATAAACCCAAAAGGAAAGATTAATTAACTTCAAATTAATTAAATTAAATTAAATTAAATTAATTAACATTAAATTAATATATTAAGCATATAATTAATTCTCTGCAGCAAATATACCATCAATTTATGCATCGACGCAGAAATTTAGACACAAGGAAATATTGACCATGCAAAATATTATGGGAGCCTTCAAAAGTAAATTAAGTTTAATGCCGAATTCATTTGACAAGCACTTTTATGGAGAAGATTGAAGAAAATGAGAATTATTTGAACAGAATCTGCTTCAGAGATGGATCCACATTCCATCTATCTGGGAAGATTCATCGCCATAACGTTAAGATATCAATGAACTCTGACAACCCACACATTTCAGTTGAACATGAATAAGGCAATTTAATGTTTGGTGTGTTCTTTTATGTAACACTATAATCGACCCCTTCTTGAAGAAGAGGATTAATGGTGATATGTACCGATCCTTTTCGAACTATATGTTATGCCATAATTGGAACATTTAAAGCGAAATTATTTATTTCAGTAGGACAAGAACTCCACACCACTAGACACATCCTGTACATAAAATGTTTGAGAGTGATTTTCTTGAACGATGAATTGGTCACGGAGGATCATTATCTTGGCCTACATGATCATCTTTGTATTTCTTTTTGTGAGGTTAGGGATAGATATCATTCATCAAGCATCTCTTTTTGATATTCCAGTTTTATATAAAGGATACAATTAGTAATTCTCGCTGTTACACCATAATAATTAAAAATTAATTGGTGGGAAATCGAGAACAACCGGATATTCTTCAAACTACTTAGTTCACATAGAGCTACATTGAAGCCTCTGTAAAAAATTATTAGATTTCTTCGTTCTTTTCCTGCAAACTGCATCATTTATTCAAATTTCATTGTTTTCATATTTTTGTTATCAGTGTTTCTATTAAAAAGGTCTTCCTCAGACATGGTGTTCGTTATGATTCTAGCTGGAGGTATCCGTTAAAATCACTGTAATAAAAATCCAGTATACTTATTGTAAACTATAATAGTTTTCACTTCCTCTTAAAATGACTGGTGGTATCTTATATTTTCAAAATGCCTGGCGGCATAGAAATGCAACTACATCGTGTTTGATAATGACATTTCCCCTGAAGAAAGAACTCAAGAACAACTTGAAAAGTACTATCAAAATGCTGTCCTCTAATTTGTAATCTAGAATAATGAAATTATGAATGTCAAGCTAGCATTTTATTGATTCTAGTATAATGCATGTAAGAGAACAATTTTTAAAAAACAACGAAGCAACGACAAAGGAAACAATTTCTGAAGACTTAATATCAATATTTTCCCATTTTATAGAATTTTTCCCTAAGGTAAGTTTTATATCAAATCAGTAACGCTTCTTATCCCTGCTTAACTGGAAAAATTGAATGAAACGGAAAAAAAAAATACTAAATGAAATTTCTTTTACTCTACTGCAACAAAATTTACGAAATATTTCATTTTGTTCAAAAGAAGCATTGTTAAATTCATTTTCTATGGAAAAGAAAGACTACAAGTAAAATATATTTTTTTTTCGAATTCTTTAAGAAAATTTTATTGAAAGAAGTGAAACACGGTGAATTGGGGAATTTTTAGGTCTATATATTGTAAGTAAGTTATTTTTAGAAGAATATTTTATCATTCGAGCTTTAGCATGTGTCGTCTGCTAGAGTAAACAGGAATTTCATGAGCTCTATTTATTCTCCAGAATAAAGCATTGTTCCAGAGGGTATATGGATTGAAATGTAAAGGACTCGAAATATTCGGTTTAAAGTACAAAGATTGTAAAATGCTTCAAAATAACAATGTTTAAGAAAAATTACATACATTAAGTATTTTTATAAAATTTAAAGAAGATTAATTTTGTAAGATTCTCTTTTTTTCATTCCATAGTAGATTTTTTTTTGTATGTTACAGTATATACTTTTTCGGGATATTTTCAGATTAAATTATTATTTGGATAATATTTTTTTTTCAAAACTATTTTGATATTACGATATATTTTATTTTTCATATTATATTTTATTTTTATATATTGATTCCAGAAAATCAGATAAATGTTACAAAACTGATTAAAACTGAAACGAAATTGAATTATTTAAAATTGGGGTAATTTTGAAAAATAAATAGTTGTGGTATTTTATAATGGTAGTAAATAGTAATGGTATTTTGTAATGGTAAATATAAAATACCATTATTGTTAATCCACAGTAATGATATTTTTATTAAATAGATAACAACTCATATAACTTAAGGTAAGACCAGAAAGTTTGTTTATAATTATTATCACCAATATCATAATATCTACTTACATAAAAAAATTACACAAAAATTTAAATAATTTAAAAGTTTTTACTAAAAGCTTTATTTTCCGGTTAGAGTTCCTTTTATTAGAACAATGATGGCCAAAAATAGCCAGTTAACTTAAAACTATATACGTATTCATTGTTAGTGTTCTAACATATATTACGTAACATAGCCTAACTTCAATAAGTAATAACTTCAGTAAATGAGTAAGTATACGATTTCCAAAGTATATAGCATATCATAAATATATTTCCGTAAGAAATATTTATTCCTTCTTTTTTCCCTTTAATAGTACAATAACGACTAAAATTAGGCAATTTTGTTAAAGTTATATACGTATCCTTATTCCTTATAAGTGTCCTAGCACATAATACGCGACATTGCCTGATTTCAATAAATATATTTTATTTATAGATATATTAAATAAATAAATGCAAATCAATAATTTCAAAAAAAATTAGTTCATTCTTTTTTATGAGAGTAATATCAGAAAAAAAATGGCCAAAATTTAAGAGTTTATTTAAAACTACATACATATTCGTTTTCATTATCACAGCGACAGCAGATATCGCTTGGCGTTATCTGACTTCAGTAAGAAAACATGTTTTACTTTGGGTTACGTTTTATTGAGAATATATAATATACACTGAAGTGACAAAAGTCATGGGATGGCAATATGCAAATTTTCAGATGGCAGTAGCATCGCGTAGAACAGGTATAAATACGCAGTGCTTTCGCAGAGCTTTCATTTCTGTTCAAGTTATTCATGTGAAGAGGGTTTTGACGTGATGATGACCGCACGACGGGAATTAACAGACTTTGAACGCAGAATGTTAGTTGGAGCTAGACGCATGGGTCATGCCATTTCGGAAATCGTTAGAGAATTAAACATTCCCAGATCCACTGTGTCAAGAGTGTGCCGAGAGTATGAAATTTCAGGCATAACATCCCACCATGGACAGCGCAGAGGTCGACCGCCTGCAGTTAACGACCGAGACCGGCGACGTCTGCAAAGAGTCGTAAATTCTAACAGACAAGCAACACTGCGTCAAATAACCGCAGAAATCAATGTGGGACGTACAAGGGACTTGTCTGTTAGAACTGTGCGGAGAAATTTGGCTTTCTTGGGCTATTCCAGCAGAAGACCGACTCGAGTGCCTTTACTGACAGAACGACATCGCTTGCAGCGACTCTCGTGGGCACGTGAGCATATCGGTTGGTCCCTAGATGAATGGAAAACCGTGGCCTGGTCCGATGAGTCACGATTTCAGTTGGTAAGAGCTGATGATAGGGTTCGAGTGTGGCGCAGACCCTACGAAGCCATGGACCCAAACTGTCAGCAAGGCACTGTTTAAGCTGGTGGTGGCTCCGTAATGGTGTGGGCTGTTTTTTCATGGCATGGACTTGGTCCTCTGGTGCGACTGGACCGAACATTGACTGGAAATGCTTATGTTCAGCTACTTGGAGATCACTTGCAGCCATTCATGGATTTCATGTACCCAAACAACGATGGGATTTTTATGGATGACAATGCGCCATGTCACCGGGCCACAACTGTTCGCGATTGGTTTGAAGAACATTCTGGACAATTCCAACGAAGGATCTGGCCGCCTAGGACGCCCGACATGAATCCCATCGAGCATTTATGGGACATCATCGAGAGGTCTGTTCGTGCCCAAAATCCTGCACCATCAACGCTTTCACAATTATGGACGTCTATCGAGACAGCATGGCTCAATATTCCTGCAGAAGACTTCCAACGACTTGTTGAGTCCATGCCACGTCGAGTTGCTGCACTTCGCCGGGCGAAAGGAGGGCCGACACGATATTAAGAGGTATCCCATGACTTTTGTCACTTCAGTGTATACTGTTGTATTTACAATGGTAGAAATATATTATAAAAACCTATGAATTCAATTATTCATTTAGGACAATCATGTTCATAGAAATACCAATAAAATGTTTATCTAATACCAAAATAACAGCAGCATGACAAATTTAAGAAATCAAAATAAGTTTTTAAAATGCATTAATTTGAAATAAATAAAAATCTATAGATATATCAGAAATAAGAATAGAAATAAATGTACTTCATTATTTTGCTTTTTTAAACAAAATTCTCTAATTTCTTTACTTAAAACGGAGTAATCTAAAAACTAAATTGAAGCTTTTTTCATTATGTTTCAGTTAAAAAATAATAATTTCAGAAAAAAAAAAGGTTTTCAATAACATGAATTTCACGATATAAGAAATATATAAACATTTAAGCATAGCAAATCAGCATTTTGTGTTAGACATATATATTTATTGTTCAGCATTGCGTTGTATGTTAATTTCATTTGTTAATAGTGCGCATGTGCGCCTTCTTCTGTTTCGTATTTAAGAAAAAGTAAGCCGAGATCTATGTTCTTGTTTTTCAATTGATTGTAAGTGAACAATTTACAATAAAGTGGATGTGGATTCATCGAGTATTTCCTGATTCCTTCTATCGACACCCTGCAAGTCTGGTACATTTATATTTGTACATGTATATTTATCGATAATACTGATAAACACAAATCACGTAGTTTCTAATAGAGTTGATGAATAATCACCTTGCATAGCTACGAATTTGCCATGCCAAGCACTTTTTAATTGAGTTAAGATAGCAGAATTTGTCTCAATTGAATTTTCAACAGTGCGCAGAATTCACGGTTAATCACACTATGACTGATTTAAGCGAACGAGCTCCTCCTGTATTGGTTTAGTGGACTTGAATGCTCGAGGAGTTGATCGAAATGTCGGAGATCAGCAATTGAGTTTGATGTATTGCGAGGACGCTTCTATTTTGAAACACAATAATTCCGGGCAATTCAAATTAGTTTACCGGTTGCGAGCTCTGACGAGTCAAGAGGCATTCGACACCAGATATTCATGTCTTATAATAATTATATAATAAGTTGGCAAATATTATTATTTTTTAAATAGCATGAAATAACATATACAATTTTTTTGATGAAAATTAAACTAAAATATTAACTTTAATATCCTAAAAGTTAAATAAAAATATTGATTTAGGACAAAGACGAATGTCTTAATCACAAAATTTGCCAATGAATCCCAACAAATATTTTCGAGAAAATTAAATTGGGCTTTGTTTCACAAAATTAAAAAGCAATTGTAAAATTATCTGAAACGATATTTACTCCACTGAATTGAGTATTCCATTCAAAAAAGTTAAATTAATATCAAGTACCAAAACAAATTAATTTTTCTGTTAGTCAAATTTTATTAAAAATATTTTAAACTTTGCAAAAATAAGATACCTAATACACCGGATGAACATTTTTTAAAATAAAAAAAAAACTATGGAAAGATATTCTATAGAATGATACCCTATTGGATATATGCAACCATCCTATTTTAAAAACATCGACAGTTTCTTCCATTTCCTTACCATGTCATGAATGACTGATTTCGATGGATTCAGAACTAGATTAGTTGGTTTCAGTCTAATTCAAGAACACAATTTCATTAGTTTCACATTAGAAAGTATTGTTTTCGCATTAGAAAGTATTGTCTTTACATTAGAAAGTATTGTTTTCACATTAGAAAGTACTAGAATTTGTTTCAAACAAATTGCAGTATTCAATTAAACAAATTCAAACCAACACTCAATTTTTCATTCTCACATTTTGCTGTCGAAAGAAAATTGCAAGTGTTTGTATTGCATTATTCTAAAATTACATTTCTATAAATTTTTCAGCACTTACCGTATATCTTATAATAAATGCAAACACTGAACTAAAATTTAACTTTGAAATATGTTTTCTTTTTATACATAAATATAATTTTTTATTTTTGCAGTTTTCAATTTAATAATGAAATCCATTATAGTGAATAAGTATTTAAACAATTATAGTTAAACAAATTATTTTATATATAAATAATTTTTAAGAATTTGTTTCAAACAAATATTAGTACTCACTTAAACAAATTCAAATCAATACTCAATTTTACATCGTCACAAGGTGAGATCGGAAAAAATGTAAGTGTTTGTAGTGCATTGTTTTAAATTTAATTTTTTTTAAAAATCTTTCAGCCAATTTTCCACATAATGTTTATCTTATGTTATATGCAAACACTGAACTGGAAATAAGCTTTGAAATACATTTTCTTTTTATAACAAATAAATATATTTTTTTTTATTATTTTTGCATTTCTCAATTTAAAAACGAAATCCATTATAGTGAATAGGTGTTTAAATAATTATAGTTAAACAAATTATTTTACATATAAATAAATTTTAAGAATCTGTTTCAAACAAATTCTAGTACTCACTTAAAAAAATTCAAACCAATACTCAACTTTTCTCTCTGACAATTTGAGGTCTAAAAATTGCTAGTGTTTGTATTGCATTATTCTAAATTTATTTTTCAACAAATTTTTCAGCCAATTATGACACATAATGTATATCTTAAGTTATATGCAAATATTGAACTGAAATTTAACCTTGGAATATATTTTCTTTTTAAAAGCAAATAAATATATGTTTTTTTATTAATTTTGCATTTCTCAATTTAAAAATGAAATCCATTATATTTAAAGTATTACATTTACACAAATATATTTTATTTATAAATAAATTAAGGATAACAGAATCTAGAAATCCACCTACATACATGAAATTGAAAGCAACTTTTTAACTAAAAATTATTTTTTTTCTTTCAATATTAAAATAACACATTATTTAAACCTTTGGGCAACATTCACTAAACGATGGCAATGTTAAGGCTACGCATCCTTGATCCGAAGATCTTTAACATTAAATTCTCATTTCACCATAAATGGCCGAGTTAGGTTGCCATTCCATCACCGCAGACAACCATTAACAAGGAAAAAAAACCACCATTCATAAAGCAAAGCATGCGTAAAACACCCTAAAAACCATTGGTCATTCGAATCGTTAAATGCTTGTGATAATACGTCTTTTGGCACCATTAATTTCTGATGGGCCTGGCTTGTTTCTGTTTTTTATCTTCCATTTTTCCCAGGCTAGATATCGTAATATTTGATTTTGATGACAGGTGTGTATGGGCAATTAAATTCTTATCAAAGCTAACAGGCAGCCTGTACCTGTCTCATGTTGGAAATTATTTTACCAGGTGGAAAAAAATAGTTTTCCGAGAGATGAAAATTGGAAGATAAAAGAACAGGAAATGGAACAATTATATGATCGATGGGAAAAGATTCGAAAACTCGTTGAATATAGAGGATGCCTTGAAAAAATTATAAAATATTCATGCAAAAACTTCATTATGTTTTCCGACTATTATTTTAGAAAAAAATTACTTCAACTGAAAATGTGAATAATTAAAAGTAAAATTTATGTTCAACGTGAAATAATTAATTATATAAAAAATTAAAGACATTGAAGGAATGTTTATTATAAAAATCATACTGTTCTAGATGGCAAACAGTTGACTTTTGTACTGAGTTCGTTAATCATTGATACATAAGGTTCCTTATTGCCTAGATTGGCACTGAAGGTAGTATTTGAGCAATTAACAGCATCAAATCTTTTTTCTTACAGACAACAGATGGATAATCTTCCCAACATATCTATCCCTGACATAGGCAAGGGAACTATCAGTCAAAGGAACTACTTAAGACTGCACTATAACTATTCAAAAGGTAAATAAGTTAAAAACCTACATTCCAGGTCAACTGTAGAATTATTGATGATTATACGTAGTATGAATAAAATCGGCTATAAAAATAAAATAATGTGATTTATAAAAGTTGAAAAATGTATTTATTTTGAAATTAATCAATTGAAGTTATATTATAAGAAAAACTATTGTTATTTTCCCTTCTTTAGGGTGACTTAATAGTTTTATCAATATAAATAAGCTCCATTTATAATGCCCATATTGAATAATGCTAATATAATCCATAGTACGATATTACAAATACAGGTCTAAGAAGAGAATGTCCAGTCAATACTATTAAAATTTGCTAACGATAAAAACAATATCGACCAAGCGATCATATATGAGAATTTTACGTTTCAATAACATATGTTTAAAGTATCATAAAAAGTGGAAAAATGACTAGTTTTATGTTTCAAAATTTTGCTTTTTAGCTGTACTTATGCGTAAAAAAATTATTTTTGCCTAGTTCTGGCAGTAGTAACATATCTTAGAGTTCTGCTGAGGAATGATTGACATTTATTAAGTTAACTGTTTCTCTGTTGAAAAAGCTGAAAATTATATTAAACAAAAATAAATAAAATAGTATCGATATGGAACTATATGCCAGTAAAATAAGCTGTCTGTTATAATAGCAGCCTAATTACTCCTCTTAAAAAAACAGATTTATTGTATGCATAGTTGTTATGGAAATTATTTCAGCAAATCAAAGTTCAAGGTTCTTGTGTGCGACACATTATACTTGTATAGTCTACAGAAATAGTTGAAGAGATCTATCGCTGTTACATTACTTCTCAAATGTGTGTAATTGTAATGTTAGCTAAAATAATAACTTAAAATAAAAGGGTTACGTCAGTCTTTCGAGAGAGAGAGATTATTACGGTTGCACAAAATATTACTTTACATTCCCTTAATCAAATGGGAGTTGAAATATAAATGATTTATACGTCTCATGTTATTTACATCATAAACATGACTTTAGTTGTTTTTAGCCTTTGTTTTTTTTTGCATTTATAACTGCAGTAGTGTATTTTGAATTTCAATCCTATTACATATTCAAATTTATTAAAGAAAACAGTATTTAAAATAATTGTCAATGTAGTTTTCAAATACAAACGACTATTATAATAAAGTATTAAAAATTTATTATTCTGATTATTTCAAACAAAATGATTAAATTTTCTATAATGCTGATTTAGTTTCGGAATTTTATTTTATTTTTTTAGTATTATTATTATTATTATTATTATTATTATTGCATTAATAAAACAAACTTAAAAAGGCTTTTATCTAAATATCTATTTTAAATTTATTTTATATTATGTGAACATGTTATATTAAATTATAATTTTCGAAAAAAAATTATAGTATCTTTTAGAAATTTATATCATAATTAAATTGTTCTCATGAATACCATTTTAACGAAAAATATTTACATGAAACACATACATTTAAGTATTTAAGACATTACATTTAATTAAAAAAAATAAAACAACTGAAAAATCAACACTGCAATGTCTTTAAATTTTACTAAATAAAAAACAGCAATTTACAACGTCAAGAAAAAAATAAAACTAAAATAAAATATATTAATTTTCTCATTTATTTATTTAAATGAATAAACATAGGAAAATAATTAATGTTACTGTATAGGAAATATAGGAAAAGGAAAAAATAGGAAAATAGCATAGGATATAACCTAGGAAAAAATACAAAGTTTTATCATTTAAAAGAATACTGTTCTTGTTTTAGTCTGGATAACCTTTGATTTTAGATCTATGATATGAAATGGAATGAAAAAGTTATTTGAATTAATTAACCAAGATACATAGGCAAAATTATATTAAATTTCGTAGTTATTGCTTAAATAGTGTTTATACAATATAAAGAAAACTTAAAATATGTGTTCCTTCTCTTCATTGTTTTTCAACACATTATAAATATTTTTATTATTTATTATTTTATTTTAACAAGATGATTGATAATTTTAACAAAGCTTTACAAAATGGGTTATCTCACATATTTTCTTATAAAAGTATCTTATTTTAAATATAAAACTTTATATTATAAATAAATATAAGAGATATAAAAGATTATATTTAAAATATAAGAGATATTTCTTATATTTAATGAGCAAATAAACTTTTAATTCTATATTAATTATTTAATTGTTGGATTAAATTATATTTCCTTTTAAAAAGCAAAGAATTTTCATGTTTCCTCAAAATTGTTTTTATTTTCACATACCACATAGCTAACTTTCACATAACTAATATAAATAATAAAAGAAATTTTGAAAAATAACCAAATTAAATAGTTCAAATATGTAATTAATATACAATTCCGTGCAACACATTGAGTAAACTTTATAATTTACAAAAAGTCGTTACTTTTTGAATCATTGTTCAGTTGTTTGAACATAATGTAGATTACACCTGTCTATGGAACCTAAGCAAAATATTTGTAGAGGAATGAATATGAAACAAATCTTGAAAAAATATTTTGAGTGAATTAATTTCATAAAATAAATAACTGGAAAAACATTAGCATTTTTCCCTTTAAATTCAGGTTTTTTCAAAAATATATTAAAGACTTGATTTTGGATGTTTGAATTGTTCTCATATTTTTGAAAATTTTCTAAATGTGTTTATATCTTAACTGAAAATAGTTTAAATTTTATAAATAAATATAAATAGGAAATAGCTATAAATATAAATTTAAATATGAATAGGAAATTAACGTAAATATTTAATTTATATTAAAAGTAGACTATAATATACTATTGTACCAGTTACAATTTGTTTTCTATAAAATTCAGAATTTAAAGATAATTTAATTTTAATATATTAAAATATTTTAAATTTAAATCTGTTATAAATTTAGAATATTTAAAAAATTTTAAATAATTAAAATTATATTATAAATAAAAACAAATATAAACTGTCATATAGAATATGAATATTATAAAACTAGCACAAATTTTTTTAAATTTTTTTTATTAAATTTAAAATAAGTGTTTTAAATAAATTTCAGTTATAATATTTTTAATTTTTTAATTCATGCACATTTTTCGAATCAAATTTCATGAGTATTGACAAATAAATCATTTTATTTTACTAGATGTTTTTTAAACGATAGATTAAATATAGCATGCACTTTCAAAATATTGGAAAGTTTTGTGGCTTGTGTGACAACTCCATTTTTCACCATTCTTGACACCATACAGGGCAGGACATCTTCGGCGCAAACAAAGGGAAATGAGAGTTCCTCATTTAGTTGTACTTTCTTCCCTCTCTAACGATTTAACTAACATAGTTTCTGCAAAAGTTTGCGTTTCACATTTCTGGTTTTGAGTAATGACCCAGACTTCTCCGGGCATTAGAGGTGAGCTCAGGTATGCAGTGTTACTTTACTGGTATAAGTATTTCATCTCCAGCTTAAATAGCGGACTCCCACTATTAATCTTGTGAATGGTTACACGAGAAATATATTAAGAAGTTCATTTCACGATTACAAACACGCCATTAGTGCTTAATTGGATTTTTATCATAATGGCCGTTAATGTGAGTAATACAAGGGTGGTTTCTATTTTTGAGTCGGATGTGAATCTAATAAGCACTTTCTTGCAGAATAATAAGCGAGATCAGTAAGTACAGATACAGATTGTTCTGAAATATATTCAACAGTATAGATTTAACTTATATTTAATTAAAATATATATTTAATATATGGCTAACGGTAATAGTAAACTTTGATTCCTAATGCAGCAACTATGCTAATCTAAAGATTTTTTCTCAGCAGAACAACCATGTATTGATTCAAGGAAATAACAAATCAATGTCAACTTCCTTAAGCAACTTATAATCGTTTGTCATCAACGGATGATTAGTAAAAGAAATTTTCCGTTAATTATTTTTTAACAAGATCTTAAACTTGCTTTTTTTAAAATATATATTTAATAGTACTTTAAGACTATTCTACTGTTTTAAACTATTATATCTAAAAGTAAAACTTCATATATGAGGCTTGATGGACCCTATATATAAATATTAGGCGTTTAACTATACACACACACAAACATATATATATATATATATGGGGTCTTAAAACAGAGCTACTAGCTTTCAGTGGGTTCGGTTTCGGTTTCGAGTTCCGGCGGTACCATGGATGTTGTTTTTAGTGGTTAGAAATTCACTTTAAACCTATAGGTCCCGGTTTAATATGACTACTACTACTACTACACCACACCACATCATTGTGCCTAGAGCTGAGTTGCCCCTATACAGTTTGCGAAGGTTTAATATGACTGTAGAGAGTTGGGAGTAGGGCTGTTAACCCTACACCGTAAAAAGCAAACATCCCATATCTCGAAATTGTGTATATCTCTGGATTCGCCCACCATAGGGCTGTTGCGGCAATGAAGAAGATATATAAACATAATTATGATTTATTAATCTAATTTTGGTACTTAATACAATGATGAGGACAAAATAAAATTTATGTTTCTAAAGTGCTTTATTGTTTATTTGTTTAAATACTATTATTTCCAAATTAGAATTTTCTTTTTTTCTAAGAATATCTCAAGCAGATTTGTAATAACAGTTAACAGTAACAGCTTTCGAAATAATATTTATATTTCAATATATAGTTCTTCAATATAATTATAATTTTTACGTACTAATCTTCGATATAATATTAATATTCTTATATATAGTCTCGTTGTTATTTAGTAATTTTTTACTTAAGTAATTGATTACAAAACATAAATAAAATATCATCGTCGTAAATGTATTCTCTTTTATATTATTTTATTAATTATAAGCATTTTAAGTTTAGTAACCCAAATAAAAAAGCAAAGTTTATATTGTGGTATGATTTTATATTTTATATTCCACTTGAATTTTAAGAAAAGATAATCAATTTTTATCACTTTCCCATTTTAATCTATTTATTAATAATCATTAATTTTTATCTAATGATTTATAAACCATTTAAATATTTTATATTTCATATTTATTTTTAATATAACATCAATAACATATTTTTTGTTTATGGTATTAATGTAATACTGATATTTGAAGTTAATTAAATATTACTCTAGCTGAAAAAAAAATTATTATGCTTGATTGATCCAAATGGATCTAAAATAAGTTCATATATTCATTATACGTATTTTGTTTAATAAAACAATTGAAAAAAGCAAAATATTTAATTGATTATATACAATGTATATATTTAGTTGTTTAATAATTAATTTTTATCTATTGAATTATAAATCCTTTAAATATCATATATTTTTCATTACTCTTAATCTAACATAAAGGCCATCTTTACTCTTAATTAACATCATGTTGTTGATTAAATGTATAATGCTGATATTTGATGCAATTAAATAAAGGTTATTACTCTAGCTGAAAAAAATTATTTTATTTAATTGACGCCATTAGATTCAAAATCAGTTCATATAATCTAAAAAAATGTAATAAAGTTAAGAAAATAAGAAATGAATGGAAAAAATAGGAAAATAGAAAATAAGAAATAACCAAATAAAAATTCATGAATGGGAACTGAAATAAATATTTTGAGAAACATTACATTTTAAATAAAATATAGATTAATTAAGCACTTAATATACACATGTTTTCAACATTAAATTTCAAAAAGATTTTGATTTCTTAATTACACCACTATTAATTTTTTCTCCCCTTACATCAAAGATTCAAACAGAATAATTTTTTTCAGTTAAAATACTTTTTAATGTACTTATTTAAATAAGTAAAATAGGAAAATTTTTGTTTCAGTTTGGCTAAAGGTGTCACTTAAGATAGATGACGGAAGTGAAAAAAAAAATTAAAAATTCTTTTTTTAGGAAATGGATGGAAACATCACTTTGTTCTTTTACGCACCAGTTTATCTGAAAAAAGTAATTTTTTTTTCATTTATTTCCGGAAATAAAGTCTAAATACATCTGAATATGAAATACGCGAACGAGAAAGAAACTTTACTGCTTCTTTTTTTACTGAAAATGAAAAGAAATAAACTGTTCTTTTAGAATAATCAGAATGAGAAAAAAAAAGAAAAACCAAAACAAAAAAAAAAAAAAAAAAAAAAAAACTATGCAATTCTGTAACATATTTTATCTCAGGATATGAAATTAAATTAGTCCAAAATATACGTTTAACTTCTTTTCTCTTATATTTTAAACCTAACCTTTTTGTCCACGAGATATTTAGTTTTGGGAAACCGCCGAAAAGTAATCTGAAAGATTCCGCATTATTCCGAACGCTAATGAAATTTTCCGCATTTTTCCGTATTTCGGAAAAGAAGGTGTCGAAATGAAATCTGTCAAAAATGAGATAAACTGGATTTTTTCTTTAATTTCCGGTTACAAATTGCTGTTTGAAGTAAGTCACACTTTGAAGAAATTGTGTTATATTAATGCGTTTTAGCATAAATGGTTTATACTAAAATCTTATTAACGGAATACATTTTAAAATTAAATAAATGTGTCTTTAAAATTCTAGCAAATTTTTTTAATAAAAAATAGATTTAAAAATATTAATCCGCTTAAAAAATTTATGATAATGAAGATTAGAAAATCTACCTTGTCCATTTATATTAATGCAAGCATTTTTTAAATAATATTTTAATCTTTATTTGAATGGTATTTATATAAATAAATTTTAATTTATATCAAAATTTATTATATGATAATTATCATATAATAAATCGATTCATATGTTAATTAAATTTAGTTCTAAATTATTTAATTCTCTATTTATAGCAATTATATTTATTTTACTAGTAAATATTTTTAGGAAAGTGTTTTTTAAATTAAATGGAAAAATATTTATTTATCTTTTATTAATATTATACATTTTATAATCATAGCGATTTAATAAGTCAGAAAGAAATAGAAATAAAATAATACAGAAATAAACTGTTCCTTTAGAATAATCAGAAGGGAAAAAACAGCTATGCAACTCTGTAACATATTTTATCTCAGGATATGAAATTAAATTAGTCCAAAATATGCGTTTAACTTCTTTTTTCTTAAATTTTAAACCTAACCTTTTTGTCCACGAGATATTTAGTTGGAAAACCGCCGAGAAGTAATCTGAAAGATTCCGCATTATTCCGAACGCTAATGAAATTTTCCGCATTTTTGTATTGCGGAAAAGAAGGTGTCGAAATGAAATCTGTCAAAAATGAGATAAACTGGATTTTTTCTTTAATTTCCAGTTACAAATTGCTCTTTGAGGTAAGTCACATTTGTGTTAAATTAATGCGTTTTAGCATAAATGGTTTATACTAAAATCTTATTAACAGATTACATTTTTAATTTAAATAAATGTGCCTTTAAAATTGAAGCAAAATTTATAATGAAAGAATGATTTAAGAATATTGATCCGCTTAAAAAATTTATGATAATGAAGATTATAGAACATAAATAAAGAATTACCTATCAATCTATATTAATGCAAGACTTTTTTAATCTTTATTTAAATATTTTTTATAAAAGTAAATTTTGATACAAATTATCATATAATAAATGAATTCATATGTTAACTAAATTTACTTGTAAATTATTTAATTCTCTATGTATAGTAGTTATATTTATTTTACAAGTAAATATTTTCAGGAAAGTTTTTTTTAATTGAAATGGAAAAATATTTATTTATTTTTTATTAATATTATGTATTTTATAATCATAGCGATTTAATAAGTCAGAAAGAAATTGAAATACAATAAAATAAAGTAATAAACTGTTCTTTTAGAATAGTCAGAAGGAAAAAAAAAGCAGGGATGCAACTCTGTAACATATTTTATTTCATGATATAAAATTAAATTAGTCCAAAATATGTGTTTAACTTATTTTCTCTTAAATTTTAAACCTAACCTTTTATTCACGTGATATTTAGTTGGAAAACGGGCGGGAAGTAATCTGCAAGAATCCGCATTATTCCGAATGCTAATGGAATTTTCAGCATTTTTGTACTTCGAAAAAAAAGGTGTCGAAATGAAATCTGTGAAAAATGAGATAAACTGGATTTTTTCTTTAATTTCTAGTTAAAATTGCTGTTTGAGGTAAGTCACATTTTGAAGAATTTGTTCTAAATTAATGCGTTTTACCATAAAGGGTTTATACTAAAATCTTATTAACGGATTACATTTTTAAATTAAATAAATGTGTATTTAAAATTGGAACAAAATGTATAATGAAATATAGGTTTAAATATATTGTTCCGCTTAAAACATTTATGATAATGAAGATTAAAAAATAAGTAAAGAATTACCTGTCAATCTAAATTAATGCAAGATTTTTTTCAATTATTTTTTAAAGGGATAAATGCTATTTATATAAATAAATTTTGATATAAATTATCATATAATAAATTAATTCATTCGTTAATTAAATTTACTTCTAAATTATTTAATTCTCTATTTATAGTAATTATATTTATTTTACTAATTAATCTTTTCAGTAAGCAATTTTTAAAATGAAGTAGAAAAAGTATACTTTTTAATAATAAGTCAAAAAGAAGAATAAATACAATGATTCTATAAAAGATAGTATAATCATACTTGTCGGGTTTTAATGATAGATTATGCAGGAAAATAATTCATAAATCAAGCAAAAATTAATTTCAATAATTTTGAAGATTTGGGCTGACAAAGTTTTGTCACTACAACTTGATAATAGCCTTTAAATATCCACATGTAATAGACAACTTTTGAATTTCTAAAGGGCCAGTGACGAAAATAAGCAGTTATTTACATTCAATTTTAAAGAATTTTCTAGTAAATAATCCAAATACAACTTTTTTCAATCAGTGCAGTTTAAATTAAAATAACATATATGTGTGATCTATAACGAATTAGTTATAGTGAGATTATGTTCAAAAAAGCAAACCAATGTAGTTTGACATAGTATATGTGTACGATGCATGGAATTATTTATTATTATTTTGTTTGCCTAACAATAATTTCATTTATCATCTTCTGTACTGTAATGGTAAACAAACAAATTAAAATAAAATATATTTTAAAATTAACTTCAGTTACTTTTAGAAATATGCTGAAAGAAACAAAATTCTATAGCATACTTTGATAGTTTAAATAAATGTTGCTCTTATACATTACATTAAATAATTTTTCATGATTCCTAAATTATGTCATCGTTTCGTGGATAATCTTTTAATTAATAATATCCGTCTTTTCCGAAAGTTTTATGTTACTTATGTGTTCATTCACCACTAGAACTATGGATTTACAACAGTGTTACCCAACGTAATGACCTGTTATACTGAAAACACATTTTTCTACTTCAGTTTGAAACCAACTCCCATACGGTGGAACTTCTTTCTCTCTTCTTCGAAACTTACGGAAAGACATTTTAGCCTTCAATATGTAGAGAGCCCATCCCCGATATAGACATTGGAAACTTTCATTTCGGCCTCGCAGGTCGAGGTTGGAGACCAGTATTTTATTTCGAACTTTCCCCGCAATTTATCAGGTCGTTTCACCTCTTTTATAACAATATTGATAAGTATATTTTTGCGATAATACATTATTTAGTGTGCCATTCCTGAGATAGACATTGGAAACTTTTAATTCTTCTTTGCTGTTACAGTTTTGAAACCGTCCATTCTATTTCGAACTTAATTCCTCAAAAAAAAAAATCCCTTCTATGCAAGAATAGATTTTATTAGTAATAATGTTATTTGATGCATATTAAAAAGTATACATCAATATTATATTATTATTATATGCATAACGCATTATTTAGTGTACCCATCACCACGATATTATAATTTTCAGTTTTGCGTCTTTTTTCGGGTTTGGAAACAGGCCATATTATTTTGAACCTTTCCCGCTATTTATCAGATCGTATCCCCTCTACAACAATACTGATGCGTATAATTTTGCAATAATGCCTTATTTAGTTTGACCATCTTCGAGATAGACATTGGTCAGCTTTGCTGTTGCGATTTTTGGAAGCAGCGCATTCTATTTCGAACTTAGTTCGGCCAAAAAATTCCTTCTGTGAAAGAATAGATTTTATTAATAATAATTTTGTTTGACGCATTGCAAAGTATACATCAATATTATTATCGTCATTATATGCATAATTCATACTACAGTGTGTCCATCTAAACGACATTAAGAGATTAACAGATTTTTCTCAGTTCGGTTTAGGAAATCGGCCATATTATTTCGAACTTAACTCGCGCAAAAAATGCCTTCTGTGCAAGAATAGATTTTGTCAATAATATGCTATTTGACGCACATTGAAAAGTATTCATCAATTTTGCTATCATATACACAATACATTATTTAGTATGTAGCTTCAATTTCACGTTTGGAAACCGGTCATACTATTTCGAATTTAACCCGCTATTTACCAATTATAACAGCATTGATAAGTATATTTTTGCAATAATACATTATTTAATGTGCCCAGAAACTGTCCATTCTATTTCAAATTTAGCTCACTGAAAAATATTTATGCAAGATTTTTTATCAGTAATTAAGGTAATTAAGGTATTTGATGCACATTAAAAAGTATACATCAATATTATTATTGTTATTATATGTAAAATACATTATTTAGCGTGAACATCTCCAAGACATTAGAGCTTTTCAGTTTTTCTCGCTGTTCGGTTTGGAAACCGCCCATACTATTCCGAATTTAACCCTTTATTTACCAGGTCGTTCCGCCTCTTTTCTAATAATAATAATCGATATATTTTCGAAGCATAAGACACGGATATATTTAAATTAATTTTTACGAAACTGTTAAAAAAAGCAATTGCAGTATAACTTAATATACTCTTTATACAACGCATTCAGTTTTATTTAATTAACTTCCATATAATATAATTATCCCACTGATATTTTTGTTTTACAAAATCGAACCACATTTTTTTTTTGAGATGTAAGGAACCAATAATTTTTAATTTAATTTATTTTTCTAATTCTAAATCACTGTTTCTGGAAAACAAAATCCTACGAGAATCCACTCAACTTAATTTTTTTTCAAGAAATATTTGTTGTTCACCTTTCTTTTTATTTCCCTAAGAGAAATCACGTACAGAAAATATGAAGTTGGTTCCTTTAAAAAATAGAAATAAAAGTTAGGTTTTTCTAGACATTTTTTTTTCTTCTACTAACTGATTTCTCCATTTTATTTCATAGGGCGCGAACAAATCGAACAATAAAAGATAACTCGAAGTTGAGAAGGAGAAATAGATTTCTCTATAACTTACCTACTTTCTTTTTTGTTGTTTTTGGTCTTTATTTACTAAGTAGGAAAATATTGCTTTATATTTTTTTATCTATAAAACTAATAAAGATAGAAAAAATTTGAAGCGTCATAAAAATTATTTTTCTGAAAATGGATCCCATAAAACATAAAAAAAAACGTTATTTTAAAAATAGAATGTAAAACGAGCGAATGAGATAAAGATCAATTTTCTGCTCTTAGAAGGCATTATATGAATTACATACTTTATAGAGGACATCACGTTTCCTTTATCAAATATTAATAAAAAAACCTTATTTTCAATCGAGTCCTTAACATGCAGATATAAATATTTAGAATTTTTTCAGATTTTATGTCGTCCTTTTTGAAAAATTTCTTTTTTTTTTTAAATTTAGTATAAATAATACACAAACAAATACTCAATTTCGTATTTTAAAAGCTCATCTAAAAATGAGAAAAAGTTGTTCTTTATTGCTAACAAGTTATTTTCACATTATATTAATATTTTTACTATTTTTGTAAGCGGAGAACACTTTGATTTCTGTCATTCTCAATTTTATCAATGGTGATTTAACCATAATGGATGTTGCCTGAAATGCATCACTGGATACTTGCTACTTTATATTCAATGAAGGGGTGGTAAGATGGAGCAATGTCTTACCGGAAGGCTTCCAGGAAAATTATATCATAATTGAAAATCATATTGGAGAAAATGTGTTTGTTGCTTTTTTTAAAAAGTACTTTAACAAACAAGTATTTGACATTATTGCTTAAAGATAATGTAAATAAAAATATATATTAAAGCAAATATTATTTGTTATACTATATATTTATATATATATATATATATTTTTTAAGCAATGAGCGCACTGAGTTTTGTTCATCGCCATTAAAACCGTGAAGAATTTACAAGATTGGGTGTCCCCCAAAATAAAACAATAGGTTCTACTAGTCTAAATCTAGTAATGATCGGTATATTTTTTTAAATATAAGACACAAACGTCTTTAAATTTATTTTTGTAAAATTGTTAAAAAAAGGCAATTGCAGTAAAACTTAATATACGTTTATCCAACACATTCAATTTTATTTAATTGGCTGCTATATAATATAATTATCTCATTGATGTTTTATTTTACAAAATCGAACCAGATTTTTTGCGATGTAAGAAACCTATAATTTTTAATTTAATTTATTTTTCTAATTCTAAATCACTGTTTCTCGAAAACAAAATCCTACGAGAATCCACTCAACTTAATGTTTTTTCAAGAAATATTTGTTGTTCGCCTTTCTTATTATTTCCCTAAGAGGAATCACGTACAGAAAATATGAAGTCGGTTCCTTTAAAAAATAGAAATAAAAGTTAGGTGTTTCTAGACATTTCTTTTCTTCCACTAACTGATTTCTCCATTTTATTTCACAGGGCGCGAACAAATCGAACAATAAAAGATAACTCGAATTTGAGAAGGAGAAATAGATTTCTCTATAACTTACCTACTTTCTTTTTCGTTTGTTTTGGTCTTTATTTACTAAGTTGGAAAATATTTCTTTATATTTTTTTTTCGATAAAAGTAATAAAGATAGGAAAAATTTGAAGCGTCATAAAAATTATTTTTCTGAAAATGGATCACATAAAACAGGAAAAAAACTAACATTATTTTAAAAATGGAATGTAAAACGAGCGAATGAGATAAAGACCAATTTTCTGCTCTTAGAAGGCATTATATGAATTACATAATTTATAGAGAACATCAGGTTTCCTTTATTAAATATTAATAAAAAAATCTTATTTTCAATCGAGTCCTTAACATGCAGATATAAATATTTAGAATTTTTTTTCAGATTTTCTGATGTTCTTTTTGAAAAATATATATATATTTTTAAAAATTTAGTATATATAATACACAAACAAATGCTCAATTTCGTATTTTAAAAGTTCATCTAAACATGAGAAAAGTTGTTCTTTATTGCTAACAAGATTTTTTTTTTCACATGGTATTACTATT
This sequence comes from Caerostris darwini, assembly GCA_021605075.1. NCBI lineage: Eukaryota > Metazoa > Arthropoda > Arachnida > Araneae > Araneidae > Caerostris > Caerostris darwini. The sequence continues at coordinate 237,988 of BPLQ01009684.1, read as the reverse complement.
TTTGTTATTTTTGTTAGCGGAGAACACTTTGATTTCTGCCATTCGCCATTTTATCAATGGTGATTTAACCAGAACGGATGTTGCCAGAAAAGCATCACTGGATCCTTGCCACTTTATATTCAGTGGAGGGATGAATAGACGGAGTAATGTTTTATCGGAAGGCTTCCAGGAAAATTATATCATATTTGAAAATCGTATTGGAGAAAATGAGCCTGTCGTTTTAAAAAAAAACAAAAAACAAAATTGTTTGTTAATGTTATTTCTTTTAATATAAATATCTACTTTTATTATTTTTTTAAACCCTGAGGGCATTGGTTTTCGTCCATCGTCATTTAAACCGTGAAGAATTTAGAAGAATTTGTGTTACCCAAAATAAAATACTAGATCCTGCTACTCTAAATCCAATGAAGGACTGGAGAGGATTAGTAATGTCTTCCAGAAGACTTTCCAGAAATTTATATAACTTTTGAGCACTATGTAACAGAGATCGAAAAATGCCCCTACCACACTATTGGATTTATGAAGTGATCCATTTTGCCACAATATCACAATCATCAATGAATCTAGTTGTGTTTCAAATTAGGGCTAGAGCTCATGTCATCAACGTAATCGAATTTTAGCTGTTTAACTAGTTAGGATACTGTACTATTGAACAATATATATGTATATATATATATATATATATTGTATATATTTATATATTTATATATTGCAAACAATAAGTCATAAAATTCTGTAATGATGAATTTTTAATGTGTTTTTTTTTACTTATTTGTGCCTTTTGAATATTTCTTTTGAATTATTTGAGATAAATTTGCAATTTTTGTTTCTTTTGTTAAATAATAATTTTTATACTTTTACCTTAAATATAACAATACTTCATTTTGTTTAATAAAACATCATTAAAACTTTGATTATTTCTGAAATACAAATACATTTAAAGCAAAATTATTGCCTTGATTAAAGTATTTTTGTATACAATATAGTAATAACAAAAAGAAAATTTTACATTATTATGCAAATATTTCAAAAGATTTTAAAATTAACGAATGCTTTACACAAGTAATAATTTTTGAACAATTTCAATTTTTAAGAAATATATATAGTTTTTATTTTCCTTAAAATTAATTGGTGTGTGTAATACGAGCATTACCTTTAAATTAATAATAATAAATGTAAATGAATTATAATTCAAATAAAATATAAATACACATATTGTAAAAGGTAAATAAACGTAATGATAAATTAAATAATGTTTTATAAGTCTTGTCACATAATAAAATATTTTTTAAATATTTTGAACCATTATAATAGGTAATTATCTTCTTCTTTCCTTTTCAGAGAAGTGCCCAGCAGTTTGTTACTGTTAAAACAATAATACATCCGTAAAAAATATTTATTTTTATCTAAGTGTATGGCTTTTTTATCATATTATTATAATGTGGCGTAGATACGATTTTTAGGTAAGAAATGGCTATTGAAGGGCATAATACTGAATTTAATAAAACAATAATTAAAGCTTTTTATTTTTTTAAAAAAGGGGTTTTTAACTTTTATCAAATGTCAAACATAAATTTTCTCTCATAAAAGCACAAATTTTAAAAATTAGCCTTATAAGAAAGAAAGGAATTGGCATTGTCTTTAAAATCTATAATTATATCTTTGTATTAACATAATATTACTAAAAGGCATTAGGAAAGACATATTCATGTATACTTGCTCTATTTATTCTAATATGCTTAATATCACTAAAATATTTTATCTTCTTTTAATCAAATTTATTGTAAACAAAGGGTGAATTTTAATAATTCTCGTGTAATTTAACATTGTATACTAATATTAAGGTTTAAAATATTTACCATATTTTTATTAATAGCAATATTTAAAAGCAATATGATTTTATAAAAACGTAGAAGTAAATTGTAGAAAAAAAAACTACTACATAAAATTATAATGCCAACATGTGGTAAAAAACACTTACTCCACTTTTTCCAAGCAAACGAATTGCAAAAGAATCCACTATGTTCTCAGGTCTAAAATTAGCAACGAATTGCTTAAACAATCAATAACCATTTTATTTGTTTACATTATCTAGTACTCTATGTAGAGTAAAGGTAGATATCCAGCTGGTAATCCAACCATCGATGTGTTATTTCTGCTTGGAAGGCCTTTTAACAGCGTCATCGGTTGTCATGACGACAAAGAGTTGAAAGAGGCATATATCTTACTCTTTAAATCATCACACTCATTCATTCACATTTCAAACGGCGTCAAAACGATCGCTGGAGCTGCACTTGATGCGATTAATCCTGGTCCTATGTGAAAGCTCTAGGATATTGGTCCTAGAATTCTGGAGGATAAAAAAATATATCTAGTTTAGTCAACGCCCTAGCCTTCAGAATTGACTAGACGTTGAAAATCGATTGCACATTTTTCGTTGTTGGTCTACATTTTTCTGCGAGCTATAAAAAGATCTCGTCTATTTTCTGGGACAACGATTTTGCGATTTTCTTTCATCACGTGAGTGAACTGAGACTTGAGAATGGAGACTAGAAATCGCAGGTTTTCTATGGACAAAAAAAAATGTTCTTGGATGTTTTTTAAAGTAAGTAAAAAAAGATTGGGTGAAAAATCTTTCACCTTGATGTATGTGTTATACTCTGTTTATTTTTTTATATTTGTTGTAAACTTCTGAGTTTTGAAATAAATTGTGTGTTATGAAAATGTGAAAAACTATTTCTGAGGAAGCGTTATATTTTATTTTATAAGTGTTTCTTATATAAAATGGCAATCATATTTTACATTTTACAATCAAACTTTTTAAATACTTCTGAGTTATGTATTTAAAAAGATTTATCACAAGGGATTTTAAAAATTAAGATAACATGTTTGTTTTTTTAAATAGAACAAGTAAATATATTATAAATCTTAGAACAATAAATCTTTTTATTATGTACATGATTGATCTTTATTATTTATTAATTTTAATTAGCTTTACAAGCTTTATTTTATTGGTGTTTTTTATTAAAAAATAATCACTAATATCGTCATTATTTTTTGAAAAATAACTATAATAATATAAAAAAGATAACTTTTAAAAATGTATCACATTAATTAATCATTAAAGCTATAAAAAGATCTCGTCTATTTTCTGGGACAACGATTTTGCGATTTTCTTTCATCACGTGAGTGAACTGAGACTTGAGAATGGAGACTAGAAATCGCAGGTTTTCTATGGACAACAAAAAATGTTCTGGGATATTTTTTAAAGTAAGTAAAAAAAGATTGGGTGAAAAATCTTTCACCTTGATGTCTGTGTTATACTCTGTTTATTTTTTTTTTTTTTTTTTGTTGTAAACTTGTGAGTTTCGAAATAAATTGTGTGTTATGAAAATGTGAAAAACTATTTCTGAAGTAATATTTTATTTTATAAGTGTTTTTTTATATATAAAATGGTAATTATATATTAAATTTTAAAATCAAATTTTTTAAATATTTCTGAGTTATATAGTTTAAACGATTTATCACGACATTCTTTAAAAATTAAGACAATTTTTTTTTCAAAATAGAACAAGTAAATATATTATAAACCCTATAGCAATAAACATCTTTATTATGTAAATGATTGATTTTTATTATTTATTAATTTTAATTAGCTTTCAAAGTATTTTATTAGTGTTTTATTAAATGCCAATCACATTTAAAATTTTTCTTATTTCTGAGTTATATAATTTAAAAGATTTATCACAACGTATTTTAATACGATAATATATATATATATATTGAAAACAGATCAAGTAAATATATTATAAATACTATAACAATAAACATTTTTATTATGCACATGATTGATCTTTATTATTTTAATTACCTTTCAATTGATGGAAAAAATTAAAATATTAGATTAAAATTAATATAAAATATTTTATTATTTTCTATTTATTTTTAATTTATTATTCATTTTCATGTAAACATACTTAAAACATGTTGTTTTCAAATATTGTCAAAAAATATTTTTTATTTTATTCATAAAAGTCATGAACTTCCTTTATAAGTCATTCATAGAAGCCATTCATAAAGGATATAAGGAAACCTTTAAGAAAATCGTGATCTTTTTGAAGAAATATAAAATTTTCATACTACTCTTGCATATGCTTTGTTATATTTGTTTATTAATCTGAATTTAATGAATACTTCTAATAATAATTTCACATATTTTAATTAATTAACTTTTTCCGAATACTAATTATCAATAAATAAATTCTATTTAATTCCACATTCTACTTTCATATCTCTCATCATTGGGCTAGAAAAGATTTTATCAATAATTATGCATATAAGAAAGTATACATCAATTATTTTATTATTAATATATGAATAACATAATAATGTATTTCTATTAATATGTTAAAGCGTTTATTTTTTATATTAGCATTCTTTTTAACAATAATTATTATATACAAAGGATAAAAAATTGAGGATTTCTTAACATGAAACAAGTTTATATTTTAATAATATAAATAAATGGCAGTTTAAGCAATATAAATTTTTAAAAAATTATTAATATCGTGATTATTTTTTGAAAAATAACTGTAATAATATAAATAAAGATAACTTTTAAAAATGTATCACATTGATTAATAATTAAAGTGTAATGCATAGCATGTTACTGACATTAGCTGATAATTCCAAATATTTTTTATACATATATTATGAAGCAATTTTGAATCAAACAAGATATGATTCGCTATGTATTTGAGACTTTTTGATTTAATTTAAACATGTTATTTTTTTCCCCTGGAATCAGTTTACTTTAGTATTTTTGACATTTTTCTCACAAGAAAAATTCACTAAAAGCTATACTAAATATTTTAAAGTGTTTATTACATTGGCAATATAGGTCAGTATATTGAACAAATAAATTTAAAATTTTTATTTCCGTAAAAAAATCCAAAATTATTGAAAAAGGAAAAATTTCTCGGTTTCCTATAAAAGTTTTGTTTTAAATCTGGTATTTTAATATTTTAAGCAATTTTACTATAAATTATAAGAATATTTATTTACGAAATATTTCTGTAAAATAAAAAATATCATTTTTAAACTTTAATCGCACGAAAAAAATTTAGAAACATTTAACATATCCAAACAGTTATAAAACAGGTAAATTTCGTTACATAAATGAATTAATTTCCTTAGAATTCTGAAATTTACAAATAAAAATCTATGAAAAGATTAGAATTACGTAATATAAATACTTGAAATGGCATTATAACGAAGTTTAAATATTAGTATATTATTTTACTTACTTAAACTTAATTTAGTCAAAAGCACAAAATACGAAGCGTTTTCAAAATATCCTTAACTAGATCATTCAAAATACAAAAACGTGTCGTTCTATTAAATATCTATTACAAATTTTATTTTAAGTCCATAATTTACGCCAGTAAACTGTACCTTTCAATGTAATGAATGGAGTAAAATAAGAAAAAAAAAGAATATGATATTTAGAACAGCAAGTTAGTTTTAAACTGCATGAGTTAATTAAAAAAATCGTTTAATATAAAAATAAATTGATAAAACGAATAAATTTCGTGACAAAATTCAATTAATTTTATTAAAATACTGGAATTTACTAAGCATAATATATGAAAAGATTAGAATTACGTACTTTAAATAATCGAAACTGCAATATAACATAGTTTAAATATTAGTATATTATTTTACTTTTTTAAACTTAATTTAGTAAAAATTACAAAATATGAAAACTTTTCAAAATATCATTACCTAGATAATTCAAAATACAAAAACGTTTTATTCTATAAAATATCTATTACAAATTTTATTTTAAGTCCATAACTTACTTCTGTAAACGTACCTTTCATCGTAATGAATGAAGTAAGTAAAATAAGAAAAAAAATAAGAATATTCTATTTGGAAAAGCAAGTTAGTTTTAAACTGGTAAAGAAAACTACTTAAGATCAGCTTTTAAAGGACATTTCCTGAAAGCATTAATAATAACTCTTTCAGAAATGCACCAATGCTGGTTTCTGGTCCTTTCGATTTGATTTTGATTGATGGCTCGAATTCCATAGAAGCTTTTTATCATTTCTTCAATGGACTTGAACTTTTTTATGAATGAAGTATAGATTACCTTTCAAAGTTGTTTTTTTTAATATACGTAATACATTCATAATTCCTATCGTATATTCACTACTACAAACCTATTCAGAATTTATTTAGTTATTAAATAACCAAGAGTATATAAATTTGTGTTTTTAGCTTTCTTAAAACATTTAATTCAATTTGCTGTATTGTAAACACTTAAAATATATAATTAAATAAAAATAAATAGTAGAATTTATAAAAATATAAATAATAGAATTTATTATTCAAATATTTTGAAATCAAACTATCAAAAAGTTTTAATATTATGCAAAATATTAATGTATAAAATTAAATGTATAAAAGTACGTTCATTGTATAAATGGAAGATGTTTTAAATTTTAACGACATATTAGTATTTTATTTTTTAATGTTTGTTAAGAGGATAAATTTATTTGAATCTTTATTGTAATAGTTAAATTTTTATATAGTACGTAATAAAATTGGACTAAATGTTAAAAAAAAAGTTTTAAATGTTTGTTAAGAGATAAATGTATTTGAATATTTATCGTAGTAGTGTAATTTTTGTATAGTATTTACTAAAATTGGAATAAATGTTAAAAAATGTTTGATATCTTTGTAAAGCAGATCAATTTATTTGAATCTTTATTGTAGTAATTTAATGTTTATATAGTATTTAATAGAATAGGAATACGTTTAATTCTGTTTTCTATTTCAAAATTAGTTTGATTTTGTTATAAGTTTAAAATACATTTTATTTTTACATTTGCATATTTATTTAAGATCATTAAAGAATTAATTTCCCCAAACAACACTATTTCATATAAAAGGAAAGTGATAAAACTAATGTATAAATGCATCCAAAAGAACTATAAACCCAAAACCTGAATTAAAATCTGAATCATTTAAAATCTGAATTAAAAATACAAATAAACATTGTCTTACGTTTTTTGATAAAATATTAAGAATATTTGTGGCCAACTTTCTCGACACAATCTTCTACATAATGTATACCATATAACGATGACTACTTCAATGTAAGCATTTGTTTACAAATAATGAAAAGATAATAATGATTTGTTTACAAATAATGGTTAAGCATTTGTTTAAAAATAATGAAATAGGTGCGGTTAATATTAGCTAGATGAAACAAACACACTTACTCTGGATTAGAAATATGAAAGAGATGATGAGAAAATGTCTTATAGTTTGTATTAAAACCGTTTAATAATTTTTTACTATGATTACCATTTGTTGAAATACACCAATTATATGATTTATATAATATAATTCATTGATCATAATTATAAATTAAAAGTGATCATGCAATATACTTTTTATTTTTTTTTTTTTTGCTAGATCAATCCTTTAGTTACAATTTTAAAGTTTATATAAAATATTTTACTACAAAATTGCAAATGTATGATGTACATACAAAATGTATAATATTCATGAAATAAAAAATCAATCTTATCTAAATAAATTTGTGTGTTATATTAAAATGTATAAAATAACCAAACTAAATATAATATTTAGCACATCAAACAGCATGAGAAATTACACCATTTTAATATATAGAACCATTCATAATTGTAAAATTTTTCCCAAATATCATTAATTGAATAAAAACAATAACGTAAGTCATTAATTATTTTTTTTTATATCTGTATTAATTTGTCAAACTTATTTATGGTTTAACATAAAGGGCAGAAATTTATATTAAAAGCTATTTTTTCTAATTAAATTAAATGTTCTGTCTCAGAATAAAACAAAAATATAATGTCTTTGGCATTTAACAAGGAAACTTTAAATACGTTTTTCTTGTACCGCAACAAATTGAACTTTTTTTTATGATAGAACAACTAAAGGAAGGAAAATTGTTTTTTAAGCCGCAACAGCGAAAACCTCCAGAGAAATCTTTGGACATAAATTCCTATCCGCAAGAAATCAAACCTCATGTAAGATGGGGACTCTTTGAAGAAGTAAAATAGAAAGCAAGAGAAAGAACTGAGATATTTGTCTATCATGAAAAAAAACTTCAATTTTGTTGCGGTACAAGAAAAACGTATTTAGAGTTTCGCTGTTAAATGTCTAAGTCAATAAAATTTAGTTTTTAGAACCGAGGTATTAAAATCATTTAATATTTTTTTTACTATATTTGTTTTTCTTGAAAACACACCAATTATATAATTTTTCATATAATATAATTCAGTTATAAAAAAACTTTGAAAGAGATAATATGATAAACTTTTCTTTTGCTTTGCTAGAAAAATCTTATAGTTACTATTTCAATGTTTATCTAAAATATTATACTACAAAATTTCAGAAAATGTATCACATACATGAAATAAAACATCACTCTTATTTACTTAAATTTGTGTTTTATATTAAAATAAATAAAATAAACAAAGTAAATATAATATTTAGCACACCAAATAGCAGGAACAATTATATCAATATGTGTGTAACATACGGCTTTTTTGGATAAGCATCCAGTACAATAAGGATCATCCATTACAATAAGGACCACACACAAAGAATGAACAAGCAGAAAGCAAATATACAGCAAGATAGCAATTGATAATAAGTCGGTCTCACATATTACAAAAAGTCAAAGCGGAAGAGAGTAAATAAAGGAGGTAGACATTTTATTTCAGTCTATGAGGTCCCTGGCCTCCCAATATAACTGCAGGACTTCTCCTTGGCGCTGAGTCTGCCTGTTAAGTCCTGGATAAGACCAAAGATTTCAAAAGATGTTTCGTATTCATAGGCGAGGGTACCAATCCTGTTAAGGTGTCCGGCAGACAATCGTGTCCAGTTCTTAATCGAAAGTTGGCAACCGTCTCGTAGCGTGGTCTAGTGTTAAAGATTTTTCAACTATATTATTCTAGTATATTGGGCCGCTTTTTGCCTTCAGATTTAATTATGAGATTATCGATCAGTTACATAAAAATTTCTCTACGAATATATATTTTTAAAAGATTCTAGTGGAACTAATTATATCATTATTAGTATATACAAAAATACATTGTAGAATTTTCACAAATATCAGTAACTGAACAAAATAAATAAGACAAGTCATTAATCATTTTTCTATGTCAGTATTGGTGTGCCAAAAAATAGGTATGGTTTAACATAAATGGTATAAATTTATTTCTTTCCAATTAAATTAAATATTTTATTTCAGAATAAAACTAAATTTTAATGTCTTAGACAGTTAACAAGGAAACTTTTAAATACGTTTTTCTTGTACCGCAACAAAATTGTACTTTTTTTAATGATGTACAACTAAAGGAAGAAAATTGTTTTTTAAGCCGCAACAGCAAAAACCTCCAGAGAAATCTTTGGACATAAATTCCTATCCGCAAGAAATCAAACCTCATGTAAGATCTTTGAAGAAGTAAAAAACGAAAGCAAGAGAAAGAACCGAGGTGCAAATAAAGCGAAAGTAATCGAAAAGACAAGTTCACCAGTTGTTGTAACCAGGTGATTGTAATTTCAAGAGCAGCTGCTTTGGTGGCTGGCTCTGTTAATGAACCACAGTCAACGTTTCAGGAAAGAACCCAAATACTCTCTCCGCTTTTCGAACGAGATTAAAGCTTCTTTTTCGATCTTTTGTCGAATAGCAATGGATTCTGATTCGTGCAGAAAAAAGGGATTTTTTTTTGTAGGGAATAGTTTTGGAAATGGGAAAAGGGAAAATACTTTGATTTCTTTAGCTTAATTGAATTTTACCTTGGGAAAATGATGGAAGTTAGCTACGTGATTTTTGCAAAAGCTTAGATATTATTCTAAGAGCATTTTCTGGATTTAATTGATTTAGAGTTTTTTTAATAATTCCAGCATGTATTTTAATACTTTATTTTGATAATATTAATAAAAAATCTAGAAAATGCTCAAAATAATTGTAAATTATTAAAATATTAAAAAAAACAGTACTATATAAAAACAATTAAAAAAATCATCATTTTACTATAGAAAAGAAAATGAAATGAAATAGATATAGCAATAGCAATCCAAACTCTCTATATATTTTGGTAAAGGAAATAAGATTGGTAACTATCAAAAGTTTTGTTTGTCAGAATGCATTTTTATGGGTCCAGTTATTATAACCTGAAGATACGTTAAAATACTACACCATAATTGTCAATTACCATCATAATTATTTATTTGATAAATATCATAATTGTATATTATAAAAACATTTAAAAGCAGTGCTATATTAAAAACAACTTAAAAAATCCATCATTTTACTATAGAAAAAAAATGAAATAGGTATAGCCATAACAATCCAAACTCTAGAGGATATATTTTCGAAAAAAAAATAAGATTGAAAAGTAAAGTTTTGTTTATTAGTATGCAGTTTTATAGCTCAAATTATTTTAACCTTAAGATACTTTAATATATTACACCATAATTCTAAATTACCATTTATTTAACATGATCCTGAAAGCAGATTAAATACAATATCTCTATTAAAATTTATTGCAATCACAATGAAAACTTAGCTAATCTAATAATATTAATTTATAATTTTAGGATATTTTTAGTATTGCGAATAGTGTTATTGTTGTTGCTTATCCCCTTGATTTAGAATCCTAAACCAAGTCCAGTAGATCATGCTGCATCAATAGATCGTAAACTGTCCTCCCCTCATTCAACAGTTGCCTCACAGAGGCACCAATACAATCTATGAGATGAGAGGGAGACGCGATGGTCGAACAATGACAAAGTGCATATGTCTTCTCGTCTCCATTGAAGGTCAGACTCTTAATGTGGCCAGTCCTTAGTCTAGCTAAAGCCGTTTGAGCAGGTCTAGGACAGGAGCACTGCATGGACATACCAGGATATTTAGCGGCGTACCATGCATGAATTGGTGGCGACCTCCAAGAGGTATTCACTCTGGCTAAAGTCATGGAATGAACCTCTGAAGCTAACAGATTGGAAGAAGAAGCTTTGGGAAGTTCGCAACCTTCCCTAGCGAGCAGATCAGCAATTTCATTTCCATAGATGCCCAACATGGGAGGGAATCCACTGCAAGCACACCGATTCGATCTGGTCCATAACAGCTAGTTTAGAAGTTATATCCTGCCCCAATTTGTCCAAGATGCTTGGCCAATCTTTCAAATACTGTATTGAGCTCTTACTATCAGTCAGAATCCAAACATCAGGTACTTTAAAGTCTAAAGCTGGTTCAGAGCTTCGCTTATAGCAGTTAATTCTGAGCGGAATACTAAGCTGTGGTCCGGGTTTCTAAAACGATATCTAAATTCTCATTGCGAATAGTTATCAAGCAATAGTTTCCTCACAACATTAATAACATGTTACTTTTGCCAAAATATTGAGTATTCAGCCAAATACTAAATACTTTAAAATAATAATCAAATATATGGAAAATAACCAAATACATTAAAATGATAATCAAATAAATGAGAAAATTTGATAGTTACAATATGCATATTTGCCTTTATATTTCCATCAATATAATGCATATATTTCTATTGCATATAAACGTCAGAAAACAAAAGCTAATCAATTGCTAGTTATTGTGAAGTGGATAAGATTGATAGAACATTCTTTTGTCAATCGACATGACAAAAGGCTTTTTATGAGTCTTTGAAGACACGAATAAATATATATATATACATAAAGAATATTATAATTGATTAATATTTATTTCTCAAGAAAACATAATATATTGATATTGCGTTATAATTAGTTGTGAGAATAAAGTCAATATCAATCTCAAATCAAATTTTAGATTTTTAATGATGTAAGAAAGTAAGAAGCATCAAAAATTATTATAATTAAGTTTTAATGATTTTTTATGATTCTTATTTAATTGATTAATATTTATTTCTCAAGAAAACATAATATATTGGAAAGTTGTAAATTAGTTTGTAAGATAAGTTAAAATTAAGTTTTAATGATTTTTTAGGATTCATTTTATTTCATGATTTTTTTAAATGTTTATGAAATATAGTAACAAAAACTTTCAAAACATTTTGCATTTGTAATTTTAAAATATATTTACTACATTTATAATAATGAGGATTAAAATTATTTTTTATGCTAATATAAAAGCCTAAATAATGTGTCGATTCACTAAATTTTTCTTTTGAATTTTTTCTTTTAATTTGTTATTTTTTTTATTAGAAATTTAATTATTAAAGATGATGGCAGAAATAATTTTTTTTTTTGCACCATTAATAATTAATTAATTGTCCACCGTTAATTGTATATTGTTTGATTTTTAATTTTAGTGGTGTAACGTAACATTTTGAAATAAAGTTAACAATTGAATATTTCAGCTGATATAAAACTAAAAATAAATTCCCATAAATATTACACAAAATTCTCATAATTAATAAATAACTATTTTAATATTTCTATTTTAAAAATTAATTTTTGTTTCTTATTATTAATTATTTTTATTTTTGTTTCTTATTATTAATTATTTTTATTTTTGTTTCTTACAATTAGGCATCAACATTAGTTTTTTATCATTAGTTATTTAAATATGTTATGAAAGATTTAATATAAGTTATATTGAGTAAGAATATTATATATACATGCATTAAAATATATATGGATTTATTTATATATCAAGGTTAAAAATTATAGGTTTCCTCAAATTTTCTTTTCAAGAAGTTAGGGTCCATTTTCATTACAAATGTTTTCACGTAATCATCTTATTTTTGCTTAATGGCTTATTGCCAACGTTTTATTTGGGCCAAATTATGCCTGGCATAATTCGTAATACACGTACGTTTTGTGATGTCATAAATTCTTACTCTATTCTCTACAAGAGTGGATTATGAAATATATATTTGGGAGTTTAGGTAATTTACGTATGTAATAATTCATTTGGAGATTAATTTATAACACAAAAATATTTTGAAATGAAAATTCCGTGCATTTAAAACCATTTGAACACGTTCATAATTTCAAAAATAAATTTTCATTTAACAACTTTCTAGTCACTACGTAAATTTTCTGCTACTACAGAAGTAGGCTTTCTTTTAACTACTGTCTAATTACAGATTTTTACGGACTACTAATATGTATCAAACAAAAATTGATAGAGGTTTTTTAATACTGTATATTTCTTATTCACTTCTTTTTATGTTGTGTATCAATTCTACATGCTTGCCCTAATTTGTGTTTTTTTTTATTTTTTTTTTATATTTATTATAATAAAATTTCTTTCCATTTTATTTTCCATTAATTTCTAACCACTGAGCTTCTTCATTTAAATCAATAAGACTTATTTAAATACTTAATAATACAATAAAAATTAAATTTGGAATGCATAATTTAGATAAATCACTTGATTATAATATTAGGGCAAACATGTAGAATTCATAAACAACATAATAACAGCGACTTCCTTTTAAGTCAATAAGAAATGTGCAGCATTAAAATAACGTCTATGAATTTTTATTTGTTACATTTTTTAGAAAATAGAAAATCAATAGTAATTTTAGAAATAATTCAAATGTACACAGATATTCATTTGAATAAACACAATAAACACAAGAGGAAAAATATAAACAAAATAATTTATATTTCTGCATTCGAATACGTAAAAAAAAAGTATATTAGGGAGTTTAGAAGTTTAAAATTTTATAAATTTTAATTCATACATTATTATTATCATATCACGTCTGAGGATTTTGTCTTATAAGTGAATTTAACACGCATCAAATAAAACTGAATATCAATTTTGCTGCACCCAACTAAAACAAAGTATTGTACATATGAAACACCAAATTAAATCTAAAATTTTCATAATAACAAAAAAAACAACATATAAATTAATAATGTTGTATTTTCTTTTACATTTAAATTTAAGTAAGTAAAAGTAACAGTACGCAATTTGAGTAAGTGCAAGTAATTTAAAATCACCCCCTCCCCCTTATAAGACAAACAAACGATGGTTTGAAAAAATGTTATTAATTGTAGAAAATAATTAACTTATAACTCGTGTAAATTATGTCGCATATTTCTGCTGAATTTACATGAATAAAGGATTGAAAATTCCATTATTTTTCTATTTTGTAATTGATGCTGTGGACAAATAGTAGCAATTGAAAAAAGTTTATTATCATTCTATTATAATGCATTAAAATTTGATATTGACATTAAATATTAAAATAAAATTTTTGCATATTTGCTTTATTCATTTATTTACTTATACAAATATTTGCTAACATTTTCTGTGACAAAATTTCTTTGCTCAATTCGTGAAGAATAACTATCAATATTTTTTTGAGATTGAAGTCATTTATGCAATTTTTTTAATTCATAGACAAATAACAGATGATAGCAGACATTTGTAGATATTTCTTATTTTCTGTATAATGATTAAATTTAGAGAATTCCCGAGTACAAACTAATAATAAAACCCTTAATTCGAACGTATGGTTCGAAATGTAAGTTTTTCTTTATTACGAATTGCTGACAACTGAATAAATAGTAAACTATTAATTGAATTCCCTATAAAACTTTTAAGCGTGCATGAGTGCATGCGTGCTTGTGTACAACATTACAATCTAAAATATGAGAAGATCCTTATTCGCAATATCAGTTTTTATTTTCTACCTAATACTTATTATTTAGTTTATTACCCGGATCTAACATCATGAACAATTTCAATGTTATGCAGCCTTGGGTACTTAAAATATTACATAAGAATGGTAAAAAACATTTTTTGGAAGTCTGTCAAGGACTGGTAGACAAAATATGAGCTAAATGTATTTAAAACCAAGGAAAATAACACTAAAGCTTTCTCAAATGCTTACTGTACATTAAAGGCCGTAAAGTAATGGTTCTCACAAATTTTGAATTACTTGTGTGACCTCTCTTTAAAAACATTTGATAGATCGTTGACTTTTTTTTTAAATTTAAAACTTAATTTAACTAAAATTAATATACAAGCTACTACTAATAAAATATTTTTAACAAATACTCATATTTTCAGATAATGACATATCTTAGTCACGAAATTTAAATGCAAGTTTTAATTTGATGAAGGCATTTTCTTTGTCTGAAAATATTCTGATTTGTTTTCACTAGCGCAACTCTCGTGTCTCATTTAGTACCAATGCTACACTTGTTATTTAGAGTGTACAAAAATATGAATGAAAGCAAAAACTAATTATTTTTTGTAAATTTCAAATTATCATCTTAGCATAACTTTAATTGTGAAACAGACAAAACTTGATAACATTGGCAAATAGCCCAAAATTTCAAATATGTGATCCCTACGAGGTCTCTCCTAAACTGTTTCATGATTAGCTAAATTATCACGAACCCCAGATTGAAAAAGAAGAATTCTACCCTAAAGAAAACACAGAGACTGAAACTTTATTCCCTTCATTAAAGAACTACGTTTCAACTTCTAACCTTCGATGAACCACATAAAGCATTATATTAATAAAAAAATGTAAAACTGGAACTTTATTCTTTTCATTAGCAATTACGTTTAAACTACTAATTTCCGATTAACTACATAAAGCATTATATTCATAGACATATGTGAGACATAAACTATTCTCTTCATTAAAGCAACTACTTTTCAACCACTAACTTTCGATGAATTACATAGAGCACTATATTAATAAATATATGTGCATAATCGCTGTGTGTAAGGTCTAATGTACATTATTGTTCTATACAATTATTGTACAACAATTTTCTATCGAAAAAAATTGCGCAAGGATAAAATTTTATTCTTTTCTTCACTAAAAACTTTCCGCTTTTTCCCGGACTGCCCTTCGCTATCATAAAATTCTATTTTTGGACAAAACATTTTACAGAGATTACTGTAAGTGGCGAACCGATGCACAAAAAATGCGAGGCACAACTTATAAAGCACAAAGTACCATTTATGATAAATACTATTTACAAGACCTTATCATACAAAAGCAAAATTGACATGCGGAAAAATATGATCGCGTGTCCTCAATAGTTTACGAATATTGTTCAACGAATTGTACCTTTCCACTTATTACGCTCTGAGCAGGGAAACGTAAAGGTTTTGACAAGCCATGAAAAATTCATGCTGTCTTCATACATATTACATACGCCTCTTAAAGAGATTTTCCAGTTCCAACAACAAATGAAGGCAGGCAAACAAAATTTCCACCCTCCAAGTCCTCCGAGAACCACTCCATGTTTCTTTATATTGTGTAACAATGACAGGAGCTGAATATTAATCGAACGTTAAGATTTCGGTAAGGAATCTGAAGAAAAGGAGAAAAGGGACTTTTTTTCCTGGTTTTGTTTATTGGTTTGGAGGTAAAATTTGAAAGGGTGGACAAGAAGGGAGATTAATAGTGGATTTTGTGGAATATTTATTGTATGAGGGTTGTTTGAATTCAAGTTAAAGATTTCGAAATGGTTTTATTGATGTAACTATTTGGAAAAAGGTATGTAATGAATAAAAAATGGAATAACGGTTTGAAATAAAATAATTCTTTTGTAGTTTTTATGTATGTCTTACTGGGAAGAATAAAAAAACCAAAAGAATAGAAAGGAATAAAATATGGGGTATAATTGTAAACTGGTTGTTTGAGTACCAGATTATTATTTGTATAGATATATTTCGTGGCGTAATTACTTGGAAAAAAACACAATGATCAAATAAACTTTGCCGAAATAAAAAATAAATAATAGAAAAATTAAAGTTAAATAATTATTTTCAGATTTGACTATTGGTTTTCGATGTAAAATTTAAAATTGAGAATAAAAAAGGTTTTTATTAAGTCTCACTAATAATTAATCCTACTGTGCATTAATGTTGCATACAATTATTGTAAAACAATTTTCTTTCGCTACATAAGAATAATATAAAATGCGTTACTGTAAAGTCTTTTCTTTATACTAAATTCTTCCTAATTTTCCTTTTTTACTGAACCTTCTCTAACATAAAATTCTATTTTAGGACAAAGATTTTACAGAGATTACTGTAAATGGCGAACAGATGCAAAAGTAATGCAAGGTTCAACTTATAAAGCAAAAAGTACCATTTATGATAAATACTATTTACAAGACCTTATCATACAAAAGCAAAATTGACAGGTGGAAAAATATGATAGCATGTCCTCAATAGTTTGCGAATATTGTTCAACGAATTGTACCTTTCCACTTATTACGTTCTGAGCAGGGAAACGTAAAGGTTTTGACAAGCCATGAAAAATTCATGCTGTCTTCATACATATTACATACGCCTCTTAAATGGATTTTCCAGTTCCAACTAAAAAGAAGGCAGGCAAACAAAATTTCCACCCTCCAAGTGCTCCGAGAACTACTCCATGTTTCTTTATATTGTGTAACAATGACAGCCGCTGAATATTAATCGAACGTTAAGATTTCGGTAAGGAATCTGAAGAAAAGGAGAAAAGGGACTTTTTTTCCTGGTTTTGTTTATTGGTTTGGAGGTAAAATTTGAAAGGGTTGACAAGAAGGGAGATTAATAGTGGATTTTGTGGAATACTTATTGTATGAGGGTTGTTTGAATTGTAGTTAAAGATTTCGAAATGGTTTTATTGCTGTAACTATTTGGAAAAAGGAATGTAAAGAATAAAAAATGGTTTGAAACCAAATAATTCTTTTTTAGTTTTTATGTATGACTTACCGGGAAGAATTTAAAGAAAAAAAAAAGGGAAAAGAATAGAAATAAAATAAAGGGGTATAATTGTAAACTGATTATTTAAGTACCAGTTATTTTTGTATAGATACATTTTTTGGCGTATTTACGGGAAAAAAACCTCACAAGGATCAAATTGATTTTGGACGAAATAAAAAAATAAATAATTGAATGAAGACTTAAATTTAAATATTTATTTCCAGATTCTGGCTATTGCTCTGGATGTAAAATTTAAAATTGAGAATAAAAAAGTTTTTATCAAGTCTCACTCATTGTTAATTCTATTGTACATTATTGTTGCATACAATTATTGTCAAACAATCTTCTTTAGCAAACGATAAGATTTTATTATTTTCTGTACTAAAAACTTTCCCTTTTTTTCCAGACTACCCTCCACTATCATAAAATTCTATTTTAGGACATATAGCATTATCGCCGTAAATAAATGTGAGAATGAATCTTTATTCTCTTCATTAAAGCAACTACGTTTCAACCGCTCACCTTCGATGAACTACATAAATCATAATATTCACAAACATATGTGAATAATCGTTATGTGTAAGTCGTTATTGTTGCATACAACTATAGTAAAAAGTTTTGCTTTCGGAAACATAAAATTCTATTCTTTTCTTTACTAAAAACTTTCCGCCTTTTTCCGGACTGCCCTTCGCTATCATAAAATTCTATTTTAAGACACAAAATTTTACAGAGATTACTGTAAGTGGCTAACCGATGCACAAAAAATGCGAGGCACAACTTATAAAGCACAAAGTACCATTTATGATAAATACTATTTACAAGACCTTATCATACAAAATCAAAATCGACATGCGGAAAAATATGATCGCGTGTCCTCAATAGTTTACAAATATTGTTCAACGAATTGTACCTTTCCACTTATTACGCTCTGAGCAGGGAAACGTAAAGGTTTTGACAAGCCATGAAAAATTCATGTTGTCTTCATACATATTACATACGCCTCTTAAAGAGATTTTCCAGTTCCAACAACAAATGAAGGCAAGCAAACAAAATTTCCACCCTCGAAGTCCTCCGAGAACTACTCCATGTTTCTTTATAGTGTGTAACAATGACAGGAGCTGAATA
Source organism: Caerostris darwini (assembly GCA_021605075.1). NCBI lineage: Eukaryota > Metazoa > Arthropoda > Arachnida > Araneae > Araneidae > Caerostris > Caerostris darwini. The sequence goes on along the minus strand of BPLQ01009684.1, from coordinate 219,108 downwards.
TTAATCGAACGTTAAGATTTCGGTAAGGAATCTGAAGAAAAGAAGAAAAGGGACTTTTTTTCCTGGTTTTGTTTATTGGTTTGGAGGTAAAATTTGAAAGGGTGGACAAGAAGGGAGATTATTAGTGGATTTTGTGGAATATTTATTGTATGAGGGTTGTTTGAATTCTAGTTAAAGATTTCGAAATGGTTTTATTGATGTAACTATTTGGAAAAAGGTATGTAATGAATAAAAAATGGAATAACGGTTTGAAATCAAATAATTCTTTTGTAGTTTTTATGTATGTCTTACTGGGAAGAATAAAAAAAAAAAAAGAATAGAAAGGAATAAAAATGGGGGAATAATTGTAAACTGGTTGTTTGAGTACCGATTATTATTTGCATAGATATATTTCGTGGCGTAATTACTTGGAAAAAAACACAATGATCAAATAAACTTTTGCCGAAATAAAAAATAAATAGTAGAAAAATTAAGTTAAATAATTATTTTCAGATTTGACTATTGGTTTCGATGTAAAATTTAAAATTGAGAATAAAAAGGTTTTTATTAAGTCTCACTAATAATTAATCCTACTGTGCATTAATGTTGCATACAATTATTGTAAAACAATTTTCTTTCGCAAAGGATAAAATGTTACTCTTTTCTTTACTAAATTCTTCCCTAATTTTCGGACTGACCTTCTCTAACATAAAATTCTATTTTAGGACAAAGATTTTACAGAGATTACTGTAAGTGGCGAACAGACTCAAAAGAAATGCGAGGTACAACTCATAAAGCACAAACTACCATTTATGATAAATACTATTTACAAGACCTTATCATACAAAAGCAAAAAATTGACATGCGGAAAAATATGATCGCGTTTCCTCAATAGTTTACGAATATTGTTCAACGAATTGTACCTTTCCACTTATTACGCTCTGAGCAGGGAAACGTAAAGGTTTTGACAAGCCATGAAAAATTCATGCTGTCTTCATACATATTACATACGCCTCTTAAATGGATTTTCCAGTTCCAACAACAAATGAAGGCAAGCAAACAAAATTTCCACCCTCCAAGTCCTCCGAGAACTACTCCATGTTTCTTTATATTGTGTAACAATGACAGGAGCTGAATATTAATCGAACGTTAAGATTTCGGTAAGGAATCTGAAGAAAAGAAGAAAAGGGACTTTTTTTTTCCTTGTTTTGTTTATTGGTTTGGAGGTAAAATTTGAAAGGGTGGACAAGAAAGGAGATTAATAGTGGATTTTTTGGAATACTTATTGTATGAGGGTGGTTTGAAGTGTAGTTAAGGATTTTGAAATGGTTTTATTACTGTAACTATTTGGAAAAAAGAATGTAAAGAATAAAAAATGGTTTGAAACCAAATAATTCTTTTTTAGTTTTTATGTATGACTTACCGGGAAGAATTTAAAGAAAAAAAAAAGGGAAAATAATAGAAATAAAATAAAGGGGTATAATTGTAAACTGATTATTTAAGTACCAGTTATTTTTTTGTATAGATACATTTTTTGGCATATTTACAGGAAAAAAAACTCACAATGATCAAATTGATTTTGGACGAAATAAAAAAATAAATAATTGAATGAAGATTTAAATTTAAATATTTATTTCCAGATTCTGGCTATTGCTCTGGATGTAAAATTTAAAATTGAGAATAAAAAAGTTTTTATCAAGTCTCACTCATTGTTAATTCTATTGTACATTATTGTTGCATACAATTATTGTCAAACAATCTTCTTTCGAAAACGATAAGATTTTATTATTTTCTGTACTAAAAACTTTCCACTTTTTCCAGACTACCCTCCACTATCATAAAATTCTATTTTAGGTCATATAGCATTGTCGCCATAAATAAATGGGAGAATGAATCTTTATTCTTTTCATTAAAGCAACTACGTTTAAACCTCTAACCTTCAATGAACTACATAAAGAATAATATTCACAAACATATCTGAATAATCGTTATGTGTAAGTCTATTGTACATTATTGTTGCATACAATTAGTGTAAAAAGATTTTCTTTCGGAAACATAAAATTCTATTCTTTTCTTTACTGAACAATCTCCTTTTTTCCGGTCTTCCTTTCGCTATCGTAAAATTCTATTTTGAGATAAAATTCTTACAGAGATTACTGTAAATGGCGAACAGATGCAAAAGTAATGCGAGGTACAACTCATAAAGCACAAAGTACCATTTATGATAAATACTATTTACAAGACCTTATCATACAAAATCAAAATCGACATGCGGAAAAATATGATCGCGTGTCCTCAATAGTTTACGAATATTGTTCAACGAATTGTACCTTTCCACTTATTACGCTCTGAGCAGGGAAGCGTAAAAGTTTTGACAAGCCATGAAAAATTCATGCTGTCTTCATACATATTACATACGCCTCTTAAAGAGATTTTCCAGTTCCAACAACAAATGAAGGCAAGCAAACAAAATTTCCACCCTCCAAGTCCTCCGAGAACTACTCCATGTTTCTTTATAGTGTGTAACAATGACAGGAGCTGAATATTAATCGAACGTTAAGATTTCGGTAAGGAATCTGAAGAAAGAAGAAAAGGGATTTTTTTCCTGGTTTTGTTTATTGGTTTGGAGGTAAAATTTGAAAGGGTGGACAAGAAGGGAGATTAATAGTGGATTTTGTGGAATACTTATTGCATGAGGGTTGTTTGAATTGTAGTTAAAGAATTCGAAATGGTTTTTATTGTCGTAACTATTTGGAAAAAGGAATGCAATGAATAAAAAATGGTTTGAAATCAAATAATTCTTTTATAGTTTTTATGTTTGTTTTTCTAGGAAGATTTGAAAAAAAATTGGAAAAGAGTAGAAAGGAATAAAAAAATTGGGCTGAATACTTATTGTAATCGGATTGTTTGAGTATCTATTATTTGTATAAATAGTTTTTGTGGCATAATTACTTGAAAAAATCCCACAATGATCAAATAAATTGTAGTTGAAATAAAAAATTAATAATAGAACGAAGATTTAAATTCTAGTAATTATTTCCCGATTTTGATTACTGGTTTGTAAGTGGAATTTAAAATTGAAAAAAGGGGCTTTTTTATCAAATCTCACGAATAGTTATTTAAGCTAATTATAATAAATGGGGTTAAAGATTAAAAAAAAAATTTACTTCTTTAGGCAGAATAGGTGTGTGACTAGAACTCTGTGCCAGAGTCATTGGTTTCGAGTCCCGGTGGTGTCATGGATGTATATAATGGTTCGGAAACCATTTTAAACCGTAGGTCCCTGTCTAATATAATTGTTGGGCGCAAGGTTGACAACCCTACAAGGTGAAAAGAAAACATCTTCCGTTTCGGAATCTGCCAATAAGCAGACGGCCATGGTCCGAAATGAAGGGTAGTGCCACGTACATAGTTAGTTGGTTGGATATCTGAATAAAAACAATCGATTGTAACTTTAGAAGAAAAGAAACACAGGAAAAAAGAACAATTGAAAATTAATTTAACTTAAAAAATTTTCATTGGTTTTTAATTTTTTTTTTTCAATAATGATAATGTGTTCTTCAAAACATATCAATATCAAATTCTGGATAACAAAAGAAAGCTATTATTTTTCGTGAGAAGCTTCTGTTAGATGCCTGCAATTTCTCGTCACATAATAGGAAAAAGAACTAAATAAAAGAATACCAACGCGCATGCTCACGTAATTATTATTGAGTCTCCTAATTGTTGGAAGCAGTGCCTTTAATGGGCGGTTGTAGTATCGAATTGCCCATTGAAGCTTGAGTTTTGAACGGAGTTACTTATTGGTTTAGAATTAAATTTGAATTGAAATACAATACTCGTTGTTTTGTAACAACCTGTAAATAAATGGGCAATTCGACTTAGATTTCTTTTTAGCCCTTGTAAATGATTTTACATCTTGAAAAAATAGTCGAACGTAAGCGGATATGAAAAAAGGACTTAGCACAAAAGAAGTTTTTCAAAATTTTGTATAATGGTTTGTAAGAAAATAGAGGACATAAATGTGGTTTACGTTATGTAGTTGTTCGAATTGCAGCTAAAATGTTTTGAAATATTTTTAGTACAATAAAATCGTTATTTAATATACGGGTTAAACAAAAGAAAAATAAAATACGAAAGATCGATTTAACACCGTATAATTAGTTTCAGCTTCTTTTAATTAAATTGAACGTAGCATTTGATAAAATGGACAGGAGGAAGAATTAATAATAGGTCTTCAATCGTTCTTATATAAGCTGAATTTTGTTACGGTTATGTTTTCATAAATCATTTTAGAACTGCTACTGCTTAAAAAAAATATATTGAATATTGCATTGAGTAAGAAACGACATACGATTAAGGAAAAATTTAAAACTAATAGTTAATGTTAAGCAACTGCGTGTTTTGCTTGTTTTAAATAGTTATTTATAATATTTATTAAATTTAGATCTTGTTTTAAAAAGATATTTTTAAATCGAATAATGTATTGAAAAATTGGCTAGAATAAAACAGAGAAATAAGATTCTTAAATTTTATTAAACTCTAAATTCATTAGATCACCATACCAACAACAATCTTAAAATTTTATATTCATTTGTTGATTATTAGGCATGTTAAGGCATCATTGTTCAACTGATAAGTAAATATAAATTAAACGAATATAATTTCACAACATTTATCGGAGTTTAAAGCTCAGAAATTATGGTTAGTTAAGATTTAACTTAAAAAATATTTAAAAATGCTATCACATAAATAAACATTAAAAAATATCTGAGAAATAGTTTGTTTGTTACCAAACTAAATATTATTAAAAACAAAATTTGTAGACATTGTATGTATGAACATTAAAAAAAATAGAAGAAAATTTCCTTTTAAAACATTTGCTTTGAATAGGAAAAGCACAGAAATTTGTTAATTTTTTTCAAATTAATTTTGTATGTGTGTGTTCATTTTAATCAATGTGTTTCTTTTTATGATAACACTGACGCAAATTTTTTGAACAAAATTATATCATTAATGGTTACTGTCAAAGAAGCTTCAAAATAAATGAAAATGTTTTCTAATTAGTAATATATAATGCCGTTATCTTTATTGCAGAATTAATTATAATTTATATTGTTATGAATTAATTATAAAAACTTTTACTTAACATCTTAACTAGTGGCGCTATTGTTTTTTACAATTAATAAAAAAAAAGTGTAAATTGCGGTCATACTTTAATTTGCATCATAATTAGAATTATTTAAAACAGCTAGTGTCTGCAATCAAGACTGACATTATAATAGAACAAAAGAGTTTCAGAGAAAATAATGAATATTTTAATATAAAAGAGAAACAAGAAAAACAAATAAAAATAAAAACCTTAGAAAAAATATCGATCCTAATACATTATTTCTAAAGAGTATTAAATAGTAGAAAACAAAATATATTAAAGTTTTTGAGATCCATAGAATAAAGAGTTTTATTGACACATTATTATATGAAACATTTTAAATTGAAAAATATGCTATAATTAGTTTAATTTTTATATTTATTAAATATTTTACATATATTATTTGAAAAGATTTGTGAACAATTTGATGAATTGCTTATTTTTGTAAAATATGGATTCAATAATTAAATTCGCAACTTTATTTATTTATCTCTAATTTAACACTGCAAAATAATTTTTTTTAAAATGTATCTTTCCAAATTTGCACAACTGAATTATCAAATTCATCTTTTGAAATTAGAATTATCAATGAAAAGAACAAATAATAATATCGTTATAATTTGTGTGATAATTTATAACTATTAAGTGTCATAATCGGGAATTATTAAAAGTGAATAATTGGTAATAGGATTCTCAACAATCCTGTTACCTTTTTTTTGGAAAGAAAATAATGCATTTATAAATTCAAACCCTTATTTTACCTTGCTTTGTATTGTGTATTCATTTGAAATTTGTTAACTTTACTTACTTATTATAGGACTTTTCTTCATTTGGTTCTATATGCATTTGAAACATTATATGATAAATTTATTGTTATACAAAAAGATTAAAAATTCTGGCCTTCTCTAAATCCAGATCTTATTATATTAGGCGTATTTTTATGATATGTTTTGGTATATGCTTAAAGATTTGAACAAGAAATTTCCTAATGAACTCTTGATTTGAATTAAGTGGTCCATTCTGGCTTCCTTAATGTCCACATTGCATACAGTGGAACTTATAGAAGTACACCAAATGGAGCATAAACATGGATATCGATAATGAAATAGGAATGCACCAGCAAGGTAGCATCCTCGCAAAAATATGACAGTGATTTATTTAATCTGTATAATTCAATCATAAAAAAAAAGTACCAGACTATTTTAAGAAATCTTGAAATCCTTTTATCTTAGGTAATGAATTGTTTATAAACTTTTTCGATTATAGCGTTTTGTATTATGTTTTTCAAAGACACTTTATTTACATTCACTAAAATTATGAAACAATTATTGTGCTGTTTTAATAAAATATTGCTAGCATTATAAATGATTAAATGTTCAATAGATTAAAATATAAACATAATTAAAGTATGTTTAATTTTAAAAAATAGTAAAATAAAAAGTTTTTTTTTAATTCGTGGACAGTTACTTTCTTTATCAGAAAATGGAGCTTGATATTCTTATATAATGGTTGGTATGTAGTACACCAACATAACATAAGATTAATAATGTATACCAATATTAATAATATACCAACTATTAGATATTTGGTATCTAATATAAAACTTTATAATAAGGATTATATGCTCACAAAATAAGTGATCACGTGATAAAATTTAAGTGCTTCAAAATAAAAAAGAAAATCAGTATTGGTATAAGGCTAAAATTAAAAAACATTATTGTTTTGACAATGCCAGAAAGTTCGCCTTTTTCTAATCTAATTCATATAAAATGCAATTTGAAAAACATTAGATAGTATAGCTTTAGTAAAATAATCGTTTAACATTAGATAGTATATATCTTATTCTACATTAATTTACGCTCTCTACACTTTAAAACAACAGTCTATAATTCTTTTAATAAACTACGTTTTTAAAACATACTGACACATCACGTCTGGAAACTTAAAACAAAAAAAAGTGATCTTAACTGTATATTGAACTAAAATATTGAAAGCCTTTCTCTCCCACTCTTAATCAAATCCTCGAACGATTTATTGTCTATCCACTCTCTCCTCCAATCACGACACGTCCTTCACTCGTCCTCCAATCAGAATCCTTTTCTCCCAGATCTTCATTTAGGGGCTAAAAGGAAATTCCTGTTGACAGCAACAATAATGTTTTCTGTCAAATATATCCGCAAAGGACCAGAGGTGTCACAGTTATTGGTCCGGGGAGAAACAATGGATAACAAGTTTCAAGAGATGACACCTCGGCTAACGAAGTTCCACTTTTGGAAGACATATACGTCTTTCTCACTTTCCGGAAATGGATCCTGCACTAACTCAATAGGCTAGATCTAATAACAATTTTTATTCCTGTTACATGGTATAAAAATGTCTAATCCAAGTGCTATAGGAATTCATATATACATATAAATGGAAATAAAATTCATATTTTTCCTTATATATTTAATATAAAATATATTTCTTAAATTTATTTTTACATTAACGTGTGCCATTCACATCTTAATAGTAATAAACACCAGGAAGGTTCAATTCCCACTGATGGTTTTCACTATTATCACTTTGAAAAATATGGTTATCGTAAATTTATAACTGAGAGTACCTTATAAAAACTCGGATTTTCCAATATGGCATATATAATTATTTAAGGCTATTTTACCTGAAAATTACGTTGGAAGACATTACTTCCAACATAAGAGTATTATTACACTATATAATTATCATATTTAATTCATCATGTAAATAAATGCTTTATATCTCTTACATATGAGGGAAAGTCATTGAATGGATTGATGGTATATTAAATCTCTAAATGAAATTATTTTTAATTGTAATAATTTTGATTCCATTATATTTATGAAATGTTTTGTTAAAAAAATCACAACTTAATTTTAGAAAACTGCGCGATGAAAGGTAGATTAGAAGTCATTATTTTTGTTTACCAACATTTTGCCCCAAAAATTCTTTTTTTACATATTTGAAACTACTTTAATCGAAACGTATTAGCTAGATATATCATCTGTAAAAAATGTAATATCATTGCAACAAGACATTTAAGGACTTCTAATTGAGCACTGTGTAGCTTTATATATAGAATTACGATAATCTTTATTATAAAGCAAATCAATAACAATATTAAAATTATTTTGATGTCATATCATATAAAAATTTATTTCTTATATTACCTATTTAAAAACTTCAAAAATGCTTAAATATTTAACTTTTTATTTATTAAATCTATATCCTACTTCAAAAAAATCAGAATGGAAGAAATATAGTATATAGAATCCCAGATCATTGGAACTAATATTAATGCCTTTATTTTTGGTTGCAGCAGGGTGGATTTAGCAACACTTATATTTAAAACGTGTATATATATATATATATATATATATATATGTGTGTGTGTGTGTGTGTGTGTGTGTGTGTGTGTATGCAGGTGACAAAAAATTAAGGAAAATCAGACATTTTGTGGTGGTAAAGATTTTATTTATGGGAGTTTAATAAACTTGATCAAAAACATTAACCGAACAATGCTTCACATATTAGGCACACAAAAAAAAATGAAAATATTTAAAAAAGTAATATCTGAATTCAATGAGGAGTGTGATTTTTTTATCTATATTTTCCAGTTTTATATACTTGATAGATATGTACCATGCTCAATATAATGTTTTTTAATTCATTTTACAGCAATGTACATTGGTGTAGCAAAGCAGTTCAAAGTCTTTGAAGGTTTGCAAGCTGTGGGTAAAGTAAATAAATATGTCGCTTTACAACATCCTAGTCTTGCCCATGTCTGGAAAACGCGTTATTTAACACAAACGCACAGTAGCATCCTCAAGATAGTACTTTTTCAACAACCGAACTCTGTAGGATGCAGCATTATCGTCATATAGACAATCGACAGTATAAGCACGACAGTATCGTCAGTACACGCGCAGACGTAATGACAAACAATTTGTTCAATAATGCCATTTCTATATAACTGAATAGTAATGCTGTCTGTTGAGATGTTAAAGAGAAGATTCCAATTATATACTATTTCCCCCCCTCCCCACACACGTATATTGAATACATAACATAAGTTTCTTTCAGAGTCATGACTAGGATAACAGTACATTCCCGCCTTCCATCAGAAAAAAAAAATATTCTTGAATCTCTTACCACTTTGGACCCATCAGTAATGAATCAGACCTCTAATAATTTACCCTCCTATTAAAATGTGTGGGATCCCAATCGACCCTTTCATTTCGGTGGCATGGGCGCACACAATCAGCAGAACTTGATGAATATCCATTCTTCGTTGATCTGGATATCAGATTATCAATGTCTATTACAAGAGAAAACATATAAACAGATTGTTGTAACAGTTCTGCGCTTGCGTGCAATTAGTTGCAGCAGTAGTCGTATGCGGCATTAACAGCTCTAGATCTTCCCCGGCTGTACCTTCTAAAAGGTAATTCTGTTCTTAGAAGTGCATTTCGCGATCTCTGAATTACAGAAGCAGTGACATTGTACCACCTTGCATTATCGATTTGACGCTGGAGCTCTTATATAACCTTAATGGCTGGTTATACTTAGTTTTCAGATAACTGATGTAGAGTACTCATATGTACAGCATAACTTTTATAATAATAATTTATATATATAAATATTATATATTTATATGCATAATTATATAATAATTTCGAAATTTCAATAAATATTCTTTTTTGTTCAGAAACTTCAGATGTTTTTAATCCTGTTTTTAAGTAAACTAAAATTAATTTACGGCATCAGTTCCTTTAATTTGAATTATACATTCTGATTGTTACGTATAATGTGGTATATTTTATCAAAGTTTATTTTTTCTGTTATAGCAAATTTTCCTATTTTACTAAGTAACTAGTATATTGTTGTTTATAAATGTTATTTATAAAAAAATACAATGACTAAAAAGTTAGTAAATGATATGGTGAAAAATATGAAATTATATAATAATAAAAATTGTTTTCATTGCGAAGAAAATACTACGTATTCATTAAAATACTAATTCTATGCACAATACTGAAAAAATAAAGTTTATGAAATTATATATGTGGGGCACATGTTGAAAGTGGAACAATAATTGAAATCCGATTATGCGAATAAGTGACAGAAATAATTATTTCACTTGGATCCATGAAATCGCCATAATTTTACCTTAATTCATGAAAAATAATTAAAAATATTATATCATATGAGAGTATAGGTTAATAGTTTTTTAATTATTTTTAATATGTAACTGGATCATTACTTTATTGTGTTATCTGATTTATAATAATTTATAAGTAAAATTTAATCAACCATAATTTTTTATAATGATTTTATTAAGAAATTCTTAAAATGGAAATTAGAAATAGGTTCCTAAACTGAACTAACATAAATTATGTATAGAAAAATTATTTAATATTGCGCAGGGGGTTATCAAAATAATGGAAACACCTTTTAATAAAAGTGACATTTAAGATTGCGCGTTTCTTTAACCTTAAAATGTTATCTTAGTTACCTGATTTTTAAGTATAAAAAATAGTTGTCATGGTAGTACGGGGTATCTTTACTGAAATTGTATACAGCTTGGAATTTTTGACAAAAGCGTAAAATGTCAAACCTCACAGATTTTCAAAGAGGCCAAATTGTAGGAGCCCCACTAACTGGAGCAACTGTAACCGAAACATCTCATCTTTTAGACGTTTTTAGAGTTACGGTGTCTAAAACCAATACAGCGTACAAACAGTACGGCAAAATAAGCTCGAAATAATAAAATAGTGGATAGAAGGATATATCAGTTTATTAATCGCCCAGCCCGAAGGCACACGAGACTGGATGGAAGGATAAGCTGAATGAAAGAGACAGATCGAGTATTGAAGCTGATTGTAATGTCTAAAAAGAAAGCAACTGCAGACAAATTGATCACAGAGCTCAATCAGCATCTGGATTCTTTAATGTTGATAATTACAGTTAAATGGAACCTTCATCAACAGGGCATTTACAGCAGAAGACCTATTCCCAAGCTAGAGATATTCCCGAGCTATTCGAAGAAGAACTATTCCCAAGCTAGAGCTATTCCCGAGCTGTTCCAAGAAGAGCTATTCCCAGTGGTGCGACAACTACAAAAACTGATTGACTTATTAGTGGAAGACAGTTACATGATCAGACGAATCATCTTTCCCACATTTCCACATAACAGGACTGGCCAACGTTTGGAGGAGACCTGTACAAGCGTATGATCGCGATTGTCCTCTTCCAACTGTCAAGCATAGACGTGGATCTGTCATGATGTGGGCAGCCATGTCGTGGTTTTTTGCTGGCAAAATTGTAACCCTGAAATTAAGGATCACAGGGAGCAGTATAGAGACTTTTAGCTAACCAGATCTATTCTATGATGCAAACTGTGTTTCCTGCAGGAGATGGAATTTTCCAGAATGATATTGCTCCTATTCATGAAGCGGGGAATATCCAATCATGGTTTGATGAATACGAGGATTAAGTGAAACATCTACCTTGGCCCGCACAATTCTCAGACCTCAATTTCATCGAACCGTTATGGTTTATTTTAGAACCATCAATCGGAATCGATATATTCCACCATAATCAGTCCCGGAACTTTCTGTTCAATAACCCTCTAAACATTATTCACCATTTACTCGATAAGATACCCCAGCGAATCCAAACTGTATTATATAGCAAATGTGGTCACTCTCCATATTATGTTCATTATAACTCTAGGTTGTTTTCCTTATTTTGATAACCACCTGTTTGTCCGATATATTAATCAATTAAATTATTTATGATAAAATAGCAACTATAAAAACAAAAACCTAGAAAACTCCCTTAAGGCAGCCTGACTATCGATGCAAGACACTTTTACACAATCGCTATCGAGTCTCTCTTTTGGACAGCAGTGACTACAACAATCGCCGGCAGCAAGTTGGAACTGCGCTCGTTACGTCTGGACCATAAATAAAACAGCAACAGACGAATGATTATCATTCAGTTTGAATTATTACAACGTTTTAAATTTCAAAACACAAATTGGTAAAATTTCAAAACAAGAGTAATAAACAAACAGAAACGGCAAAGTAAATACAAATAAGATAACGAAAAAATACATAAAACTCTTTTATTCGTTTAACATCTCACTAAATAAATAAAATCAGGATAACCAGAAAAATTCTTTTACGCTTTTTTCCGAGTGATTTACATCACCTTTCACGGCTTCCAATGCACAATTTACGCCATCCTCGTAATTTACAGAAAGGAGGAAAAAAAGAGGGCTTAATAAGAAACTCTGTTTGACATTCTCCCGTTTCCGGGAAAACTGGATCAGTCTGGGAACTTTTCGGACGGGTTGTAAAAGCAAAATTGGATACGATAATTTGTCTTCTACAGTTAATAGATTAATCAAATCAGAGACAAAGTAAAAATGGTCTGAAAACATCAATTTTAAGAATTCTTATTCCAGTCTCTCAGCCATTCATTTTCTGGGTGGCATGGATATATTTTATTTGCAGCATTTTTCCCTCTTTCCATTGAATGGCATCTTAGGGATTTTTAATGCAGGGAAATTTACATGAAAATGGAACTTTTATTTTTTTTCTCAAAGAAAAATTTGGGAAAAAAAGCGGATGCAAATAGAATTTATTAATCATGTCTCTTCTTAAACGCACAGCGTAAGAAGAGATTTATATTTGAGAAACAAGCTTGATAAATGGGTTTTAACAATGAACGGAGCCCGCAAATCAATTTACTTTTTCAGTAATGCTATTTTCATAATTAAATAAAAGAGATAAACTCTATTAACTTGTTTTTAAATTATTAGCTTTGGAATTAATTACCCTCTAATAAATAAACCCAGGAGACTAAGATTGCAATAAATTGTTAAAAAGTGACTCATAAATTCCACTCTATTCATTTCTGTATTTTATTTTTCGTCATTGTTGCAAAAAATGTAAATAGTTTCTGATAATAAGATTTTAAACGTGAAAATAGTAGAAATAGTTTAATTATTTAATGAATAACGCAAAAATATTGCTAATTAGTTTTGACACGAATTTTTTTTTTATAGCTTGTGCTGAAATACAATTTTTGTGATATTTATTTGAAATAGATATTTTAAAAATGTATATGTTTTATTAAACGTATTTATATTAAACAAATTTAAAATTGGTGTTAAATTAAAAATTATTTTATGAAAAGATATATTTGAGAAAAATATCAAAAACAGTAAATTGAATTTTCTGGCTTTATCTAAAACAGTTTCACTTTTTTCGCGTATAAATTTTTGAGTTAAACTTTTACAGAACTGGTTAAAATTACTTATTTTGATTTAAAAATGTTCTGTATTGTATTGACTGAGTTAAACATCAGCAAAGAAATCAAATATCTGAAATCAATTAACCAGGATTAAACTGATCTGAGTACGGAATCTGTTATTTATAATTTAAAGTTGAATATTTTAAGCTTTTTTTTCAATTATTACTTTATTGCATGAATAGTATATAATAAAAATTCATTTTTTCGACAGAAACGCAGAAATTTGCTATATAAACTACATGAAATCATTATAAAATTTCTTAAGAAACTATGATAACCTTTATTTTAAAATTCTGACTATAAGCATATCAAAAAAATCGAAATGAAAACTTTTCAAATGTTATGAACAGAATAATTCGTTCTTTCGAATGAGAAAAGCACTTATATCATTTCGTAAGCGGAATTAATAAATTACATGAAATTTTCACACTCCATAAAGAATTTTATTTTTAAAATGTCTGCATAGAAAAGCATCTTAACATATTATTTAAAAAAACAAACAGTAGTATAACATTTCAATTACTTTTTACCGTGTAAATAAAAATAAAAAATAAAAAAAATTATAGCATTCATGATATGCTAAATGAAAAAGGGTGTTTCTAACGTAATAAAAGTATTAGAATATCGAAACTAATCTACAGTTAAAATATTTTCGAAATTCCAATACTTTTTATCACATTAGTAATATCATTTTTCACATAATATATCATAAGCAGTGTCTGTCTATTTTTCACATAATAATGCATTCACGATAAATGTCTGTGAATACATTTTTCCAAAAAAAAATTCAGGCATATCAGACGAATCTTTATGACACATGCATGCTTCTATAATAGAAGTGAATCTGCTCTAGTTAGACATTAATATTAGGAGCATATACAGGGCAATGCGACGAGCCTACGCAATGAATATTATTCCCTCCGTGGTTCAAAAAGGCATTACGTTTATTGGCCATTTTGCATGTTGTTAACGAAGTTTCTACCCATTTTTCCGAAGAACATTTATCGGACATAATAGCGATTCAAATATTAACTATTAACTATTCTAACTATTATATTTTAACTACCATTGTTATTTCTAATCTATATGAATGCAGTGAACTAGACACGATAGTTTTCATGTCCGATGGATCTCCATTGTAAACACTTGCCAAGCATGGATTAACAATTAAGAAAATTTCGAAACCAATGTTATAACAGACATAAATAGCCTATAAGTTCATCATATTTCCCTCATAACCAGTGCTTTCTCTTTGTGTTCTTATTTCAAATCACAGATCTATAAAGAAAATCCCCAATTATTACAAGCTCTGAAGATGTCATAGTACATCAAAAGGTAACAGCCATCTTGTCGATAAGGTGTTTTATACTACATTGGGAAAAATTGAGCGCCTATATTCAGTATTGGAATTTTTTTTTTGTTCTAATGCAGCTGGTAAACACCTAGACAGCTTGGTTTTGGATGCCTTAAGGCAGGCGCTGCACAGACGTTACTCACTTTGCAGGACCTAGGGGGCGCGTGTAACTTGAAGATACGGACGCGGAGTAACAATACCCCCGCAACGCTCTACGATTCTATTAGGACAGGGACCTACAGTTTAAAGTGGATTCCGAACCACTACAAACATCCATGGCACCGCCGGGATTCGAACCCGATAACTGTGGTACCGAGCGTCAGAGCGCTAGCCACTCGGCCATTCAGGCCCCAGTACTGGAATATAGTGATGGACATATTGATTATTTGAAACTGTAAATCAGGTGATATAAATGTTTGATTTTGTAATTATTTTTCCTCTTTAGTATCTAAGATGCACGAAACAATAGGTACCAATAATAAACAATGTGATACCATAAGTGGCATTCTTATGGTACCACTATTGCCATGATTTTTTGTGTGTGTGTGTGTCAAACAAAAACCCGAACTACTATGAAAACTAATCTACCAACTGGATACTAATCTCTAATGGTTTTATAACTAACACCTTCTAACTAACTACCACCGTTAATCTCTAATAGATATTTTTTTTCATTTTTTGCACCATTTTGAATCAATCATCTTATATTACCTTATATCTATGTAATCTAATATGTATGCCAGCAATTTTCTTAAATTTTCCGTACATTTATTAAAAGTACACATCTATTATTATGTTTTGTTGGGAAAAACTGAGTATTTATTTTCAGATAAATAAATTGAATAAATTTTTATTTAATATTAAGAAATAATTCTCCAACATATCAGCATAGATAATTGCTTCGTTATTAACGACAATTATTCCCTATGCTTACTTAATTTATGTGATAATGAGATTCCACAATTTTTCAAAGCATATAAAGATTTTATTTGGAAAAAAAATGAAAGAGAATTTATAAACTGATTATCATTATCAATATCCATTTGCATTCCAACTTATAAAATGATTTATGAATGAAAACATATACAAAGTTAATATATTGATATAATAGTGTTTTTAAATTACTGTTATGTTAAATAGTGATATGTCATTAAAGTGTCAAATAATTCTTATTCACTTATGATTATTTTCTATATCATTTTCTTTATTTTCATTCAAAAGAACGTCAACATCAAGCAAAGCGTGACCTTTAAATAGGAGATAATTTTAACCGATAATCTGGGCTTTTCTTCTCCAATTTAAAAACGATTTATCATTTCTGAAAGGCATCCGATAATAGTAACCTTTCTGTTGAATCATTATACAGGAAAGCAGATTGCAATAAACTGAAAAATAAAAATGTTGAATTTTATACGAAAAGAAAAAGGGAATTGAACTTTTAAAAAAAAATCAAAAAATCACCTTCAATCTCTAAATGTCATATATCCAGATTCTTTCAGTAATTCTAATGCAGTGGTTCTCATACTTTATGAAGTTGGGGCTCATTTAAAATCTTACAAATAATTCTAGGTGCACTATATACACATTTCTGTGAAACATATTGTATTAATCAAGTCAAATATCACAGAAAAAAATAATTGCGATAAAAATGAAATATAACATTAACTTTATTCATTCTTTATTCTTTCTTCATTCTTTAGCTGGATGTGTCATAGCGATTTCTTCAATGAATGGGTATATATTTGAAAGGCTAACTCATTTCCTCGTCAATATATTGTAAGAATTCCTTTCTTTTTACACTTAATTGTGATGAGGATAGAAAATCATAATTCACAGGAATATGACTTCGACAATTATAATAAAATGTTGAAAGCTTTTTTTGAGTTCAAATAAAGTTGAAAGATACTATTCTTTTATGGAAATCAAAAATCTTTCAAGAAATGATTTCTTATATTTAGCCATCGATCTACTACCAGTGGATACATCTGTCAGTTATACTTTTCCCGCTAATGTTAATCCAAAATAATTTTAAGTTTAATGTGTTTCTAATTCAATGGTATTGTTCAGTGTAAAGTCATGGAAAATAAGAAACCAATTTTCCTTCTAAACTCTAAATATATATATATATATACATATATGTGTAAGTGTGTGTGTGTGTGTGTGTGGTGTCTGTGTTTAGAAAGCCACTTCAAAGGTTAGTCAAACGCAAGGGAGATCGTCAAACAAATTAATATTCAGATGATTTATTTCATTTTATTTCACAAAGAGTTACAGTTCAAAGAGTGAAATGCAGTTCTCAAGGAAATGTTAAAGCAACACGTCTAGAAACAGCGAAAATTGACGGGCAGTTGCTAGGCAAAGAGTTAAAGGGGCAGCCAATAAAAAACATTAAAATTATTTTAGTTGGTGGAGAATGGGAAATAAAGAAAAGCCGGCCAATGAAGTACACGAAAAGAATTGCCTATTGATAAATAAATTATAATGCATGTGCTGGTAGGGTTGATACGATACTGAATTTGTAATGTGAAGATCAATATAACAAAAAGAAGCCAAACGCGCATCTATATATATATATATATATAGAGAGAGAGAGAGAGAGATGCATACATACATACATACATGAACATAATGTATATATATATATGCAAATTATGCTTGAGATGTTCATAATCTTTAAATATGAAAGCTTTTTTTTATTTATCATAATTTACAGCATTGTATCCAAAACTATTTTACATAATTATAAAACATAATAAAGCCATGGATAGTGTACCAATATATTTATTTAAATAAGAAGAGTTTAAAATAATCTTTCAAA
Source organism: Caerostris darwini (assembly GCA_021605075.1). NCBI lineage: Eukaryota > Metazoa > Arthropoda > Arachnida > Araneae > Araneidae > Caerostris > Caerostris darwini. The sequence continues at coordinate 201,465 of BPLQ01009684.1, read as the reverse complement.
ACAGATAAAGAAAAAAATAAGGTTGACATAAAAGTTTTAAAAAAAAATTGATTAGTAAGAAAATCTTTGCAATTATTTCCATAAATCCAATTACACATTTTCTTTGAAGTACTTGTAATCACCTCAATATATCTTTTAATTTAAGAAATTTAAATAAAAAAGTCCAACCAATCTGGTCAACCAAACACGATCAATTCATGTCTCTTTAACATATCCCTTATAATTAAGCATTTAAGAAAGAAATTTTCTCTTTCCCCTAAACATCCCATTGGCACCAAATCCCCCCTTGAGCCTGGAAGCGTGTATCCAAGAATAAATTTAAGTCAATAAATATTCATTTCTATTACCCCTTCCCTCAGAAGCTTAAGGAGCACATTTGTTTCCATTAGTTGCAAGGATCCCCATGCCGTTAACGCTGTCTTTGTCACCGCTCTAGAAGATCCAGAGTCAAGTTCCTAATCCATTTAAGAATTAGAAATTTTTTACCATATCCTTATTTCCTTTAGAAATGATTCGGGTTTGTTTTGGTAGCTGATTAGTTGGAGGCAACTTTACTTAATGGTTTAGGAGAGGAAATGGAAAAGGGTGTCTTGCTATTTAAAGTATCAGAAAATTTATTGGGTCTTTGCGTGCATTTGTATAGATGACATAAAATGGGGATTTCTTTACCGTATGTATATACTGAAGAATTTAAAATTGATGCGTCTATACTTCTAAAGTTATATAAATAACAATTGTAAGTAATCAAGTATTTGAAATAAAACTATGTCCTAGTAAAATATTACCAAATTATTTATATTTCTACAATAAATTATATATATAAGTTATTCGTTCGACAAAGCATATAAAAAATATGCTTAAAATTCATGCGTTTTTAAACATCATAAATCAGTTTTAGTAATTATCTTTTATTTTATTAAAATAATATTTAGAAATTCTTATTGTTGTAGATTAGAATTTTCTCAATATTAATGTTTCAGTTCTTCAGAATTTTGAACAATAAGCACATTTCGCAATAATTTGAACTATTAAAATAGAAATCACAATCACTTGGTTCGAATTTTGATAGTGATTATTTAAGAGCAATTGACATTAAATTTTAAATTACTTGGAAATTCTGAACAAGAAAGGAACAAACATGGAGGCTATAAATATCTTACCCATAAGAGATTTTTTACAGAGGGATAATATATATATATATATATTCTATTTTGTAAATAAATAAAATAAAAAGTAAAATTTTTATATCAAAATTAAATATGCGTACAGGTAAATATAATCGCAAATAATAAAATTATTAAATATCTAAATCGTATTATCCATAAAAGCTAGTATTGGAACATTAATGCTCTATTCAATAAATGAAGAAGTATTCTTTGTAGAGGATACATAATTGTATAATTCTCTGTGAGTAGTGATAAAGATTCTTTATCACCCCCAGCAATACATTTTAATTCAAAGCCACAATTGTTGATGAAAACTGTGATATTTTTTGTATGGAGGACAGAATCTGATGACATACCGTGGTCCATAAGTGTTCGATTTGTGAAAGGACTCGTTAATCTGTTGTCCAAGGAAGAATGTCAAAAAGCCGAATACAGCCCAGAAATAAGTAAGTTGGTAACAAGGCATCTTATTGGAAAATAGCCCAGAAATGGCATGCCATAAAGGAGTGCAAAAAAACGGCTACAATATGTCATTAATATATCTTTTAGTTCTTGAAAATGTGCTTAAGACCAGAACATATCTTATCTTATACATCCCATTCCATCATAACAGAGATTAATATCAGTTGCCACTATGAAAGAAAGGCAAATTGGGAAGTGCTGGTCTTCGTACCTCCTCATTCAGATTCAGTAATCCAAGACTGAAATCCTGCCTCACTTTCGTGAAGCGTGATTTCCCAGAGTATTCATCTCACAAGTTTTCAGATTGATTTAAATTCTTCCGATTGCTGCAGGCATTTTTACACAACATTCTTCCAGATCCAATAGCAAAATGTCTAGCCAGCTTTATGCATCTTGATTATGCAACCACCATACTGTAAATTAATTAGTAGATGGTCTTCGTAATTAAATATTACACATATTTGTTTTCTACTAACAAAGGGTCTTACAATAAGTAGTTTACCTATAATTTATCAGTTCTTATAAGAAATAAGGAGTGGCACGATTTCTTTTTGTTTTCGAAATCTACAATTTTTTTCAATTTCTGCAATTGAAATTTTTCTACAAATAAAAATAAGATAATTTTCTCCAATAACATGTGATATTAGAGAAAACATAATCAATGAAGACAATATATTGGATGCTTAAAAATTATTAAAATGCAAAATTGGCATTCAAATGAGTTAAATTTATTTATTTTTACAATGCAACAATATCAGAATTTTATCTTCGAATCCAAGCCAAACCAAAACCAAACTTAATTTAAATAAAGCTAAATGTTTTATAAAGCAATTATTACTAAATATACCAAGCATATATCATTTAATTTAAACATAATGGTTGACTTTTGAGCTTCTTTTTTAAGTTCCTGTTCGATTAAATAGCATGCATTAGATAGTTCACATTAAATAACAATTGAAGTAGCCATACACACAGTCATATGTTTTTGTAGTTTTATTTTTTGATGTCGTGTACCTACAAAAGTCAATATTTAGAATTTGAAGGCAGAAACAATGACAATTGTATTTTGCATATCAATGTTTTACATTTTAATGACTTGGTAAGATTCATGTACTCGTAAAATATACAAAAATTCTAAGAAGAATTAAATTTTTATGGGTAGCGTTCTGTGATTAATCATAAAATAGCGTAGAATTATTATCATTGTAAACCACACTTATAATAATAATGGCTTTTGTTTTAAACAGTGTGAACCAAACTTCCTTGATCTCAATATACAACTCCTTTGTTTGAATTTTTCACTCAGATTAATAAACCAACGCTGCCTTATGATAAAACTGACATAAAACGAAGATTTTTCACAAAGTTCTAGAAAGGGATTCAAATAGATTCAACAAACAGAAAGATCCGTGAATGCTGTAACCTTGAATTCCATTCTAACTATGCTAATTTAAAACACAATGCTGGTCAAGGATCCCTGTTCTTAAATTCATTCCAGAAACAGAAACTTGGCTTATTTGAATAATTGTGTTTGCGGTTATATTTGGTTTCAAAAGAGTTCAATTCCCTTAGAGTGCTTTGCTCCGTGGTCTTCAAGGATTTATTTTTAGAATTTTTGTAAAACTTACTTCCGTTGAATTAGGTTTTAAATTTTTAGAATAGTGTAGATAATTGTTAGAAACATATTACATTTATTATAAACATTATTTTATTCTGTAATGATATTAACTGATTTTCTCAAGGACTCTTTAATTTATTAAAAATCGTTTATAAAATGTTTACTAGAAAATTTTTTATTATTTCCTAAATTTATTTTTATATTTTAAAATTACATAAGTGTCATTTATTGTTTATTTGTTTAATGTAATTTACATTTGTATTTTATTTAGGCTTAGACAAATATTATTAAATTCATAAAACATACACACACATATACACATAAGACTTGAAATTTTTATTATGGATTTTAAACATTTACCAAAACGGGAATATATGTGTGTACTATTTTTATATTCCTATGAACCAGGGTGACCAAGCTATGAACCCGTGTGGTCTCATGTTTCAATGGAAAGGGAGCTTCTGTTGTGATGGAGGAGCTTCCGTAGGTAGAAGTCTGACGTGACTCTGTGACTTTTTTACGCAGGGTTACGGGATAGGGAACAACAGCCCTATGGCAAGCCAAGGCCGTCTGCCAGATTCCCAAACATGAGAAGCTTTTCATTATACAGCATAGAGTTGACAGCCCTACTACCACCGCTCTACTGCCGTATTAGGCCGGGAACTACTCTGAAAGCGGATACAGAACAGCTAAAAAGTTCTATGGCACCACATGTAGTCGAATTGAAAACCTGTTTCACAAAGCGGTAGAGCATTAGTTACTCGGTCATTAGGCCCTTACCCTGAATACTCTAAGAATACTGAATTTGAAAAATTACAATACTTATTGTGGAAATATGATATATCTTAAAAAGGAATTCGAGAAAATTAAAAGATATAAATATATTTATTCAAATACAGTGTTTATGGTGTAAATTGTCCGTTATATATCATTTATTATAATTCCGGATTTTTTATCTTCCTATTGGTATAAAATAATAAATCGTGTCTTATACATTGTCAACTATATTAAAATTTATTTAAATTTGAAGTATATTGAGCTTTAAAATATTTTTTAATCTAATATACTATAAATTACATATCGACCATCATATCCAAAGATAGCTATATAATAAAAAAGATTTCCATTTTATTCTACAATTTAAAAATTCACCCAAGTCATGCCAACAATTCAGAATTACCAATGTGGAGAGTATCAATAAAAAAATCGTCTGATAGAGGTCTATTTATTATCCGTTACAAAAGGTTTATTCTTACACAGAAAATCGAATTGTAGAAAATACCATCGCTTTTTGACCATTCGTAAGTTTCTTGTTCTCCTGTTCATCCCGAGTAGTTTTTCTTTTCAGAATGAGAAAAAGAAAAGCAACCAAAAAAAAAAAAAGACAAAAGAAATACTACAGACAAAAACATTGTACAGTGTTTTCCACCAATAAATATTTGTTTTGTTCTGTTCGAAAAAAAAGAACCAAACAAATGACAACTTTCGGGAACTTTCCCAACGATAACCGTTCGGTTGCATACTACGCAGTCGCATTAAATATTACGCTATGTACGATTCAATGCCCAAGTGATTTGCTGTTAAAGTTTTCATTTTCTCCTTTATTTCATTCTGGGAACTTTATGTTTTTGAAAGGTCGATTTAGTGCTGTGTTCTTTTTTTTTTACCGCTGGATATGTGGATCTTAGTATGCGACTAAATTATAAAAGATTGCGATTATTTTTTTACGATGCCCTTGCGAGAAATGTTCCATTAATCAAATTTAAGTCACTGTTTTCTAGAAGGAAAAAAATTGCAGTGAGTAATTTGTTTGTAAGTACCCAAATTTGCTGCAGAAATAAAAAAAAATTCTTCTTCATTTATGTTAATGGCAAAAAAAAATCTGGAAATGTATTACGTTATAATTAACAACCCTTTTTTTACGAAAAGCAGCTAACTGTATTTATCTAAGGTAAGTAATTCAAAAGTAAGCATTTAAATAAAAAAGCTTACTTCTTTATTTGGCAATATTCAAATAAATATTTTTATAAATAATAGGAATTTCTCATTATTTAACAGACCCGCCATAGTACATCTTGGAAAACGTTTAAAGTGTCACATAATTTTCCTTTGAACAATAAATAACCTCATATCTAAGAATGCTGTTCTTGTTTCTCATTCCACTTGGTAGACCGCAACATCCAGACCAAGCCCATAAGCACGTATCATCTTATGATTCAATCGAAAGGGAAGGAGCTTTTGTTGTGATGGAGCCTCCGTAGGTAGAAGTCTGACTTGGCTTAGTGACGCTTACAATTTTACGGGATAGGGATATTGAACAACAGCCCTACGGCAGGACAAGGCCGTCTGCCAAATTCCGAACCTTGAGATGCTTTTCTTTTTACAGCATAAAGTTTTAGGCCTACTCCCAACGTTCTACGGTCATATCAGGCCGGAAACTATTCTCAAAGTGGATTCCAAACTGCTACAAAATTCTATGGCAGCACAGGGATTCGAAGTGGAAATCTGTTCCACAAAACGACAGAGCGCTAGTTACTCGGCCGTTAGCCCCTTACCCTGAATATTCTAATAATCCTGAATTTGAAAATGACAACAATTATTGAAATATGATATATCTTAAGATTAAATTCGAGACAATATATATTTATCGATTATATCGATATTATTTGATGCAAATATCTATTTAAATATTGTGTATATGGTGTAAATTATTAGTTATATATCATTTATTATAATTATCATAAAAAAATTTCTGATTTTTTCCCCCTCCTATTGTTGGTATAAAATAATAAATCTTTGTCTTATTTATCAACTATATCAGAATTTCTTTAAATCTGAAGCATATTGAGCTTAAAAATATTTTTCAATCTTTTTTCTTTAATCTCATGTAAGTTACCTACCATCCCACATATTCAACAATATGTATAATAAAAAACTTCACTTTATTCCACAATTTAAAAATTTCCCCGAGACAACAATTCAGAATTACCAATGTGTAGAGTATCAAAAAAAGAATCGTTTGATAGAGGTCTATTTATTATCCGTTACAAAAGGTTTATTCTTACACAGAAAAGCGAATTGTAGAAAAATACCACCGTTTTTCGACCATTCGTAGGTTTTTTGTTCTCTTGTTCATCCCGAGTAGTTTTTCTTTCAAGGATGAGAAAAAGAAAAGCAACCCACAAAAAAGAAAGAAAAAGAAATACTACAGACAAAAACATCGTAGAGTGTTTTCCACCACCAAATATTTGTTTTTTTCCGTTCGAAAAAAAAGAACCAAACAAATGACAACTTTCAGGAACTTTCTCTCCGATAGCCTTTCGGTTGCATACTACGCAATCGCATTAAATACTACGCTATGTACGATTCAATGCCCAAGTGATTTGCTGTTAAAGTTTTTCATTTTTTTCATTATTTCATTTTGGGAACTTTATGTTCTTCAAGGCCCGATTTAGTTCTGGGTTCTCTTTTTTTTACCGCTGGATATGTGGATCTTAGTATGCGACTAAAGTATAAAAGATTGCGATTATTTTCTTACGATCCCTTGCGAGAAATGTTCCATTAATCAAATTTAAGTCACTGTTTTCTAGAAGGAAAAAAATTGCAGTGAGTAATTTGTTTGCAAGTACCCAAATTTGCTGCAGAAATAAAAAAAAAAATCTTCTTTATTTATGTTAATGGCAAAAAAAAATCTGGAAATGTATTACGTTATAATTAACAACTCTTTTTTTACGAAAAGCAGCTAACTGTATTTATCTAAGATAAGTAATTCAAAAGTAAGCATTTAAATAAAAAAGCTTACTTCTTTATTTGGCAATATTCAAATAAATATTTTTATAAATAATAGAAATTTCTCATTATTTAACTGGCCTGCCATAGTATATCTTGGAAAACGTTTAAAGTGTAACATAATTTTCCTTTCAACAATAAATAACCTCATATCTAGGAATGCCGTTGTTGTTTCTCATCCCACTTGGTAGACCGCAACATCCAGACCAAGCCCATAAGCACGTATCCTCTTATGATTCAATCGAAAGGGAGGAGCTTATGTTGTGATGGAGCACCCGTAGATAGAAGTCTGACTTGGCTTAGTGACGCTGGGAATTTTACGGGGTAGGGATATTGAACAACAGCTCTACGGCGGGACAAGGTCGTCTGCCAAATTCCGAAACTTGAGATGCTTTTCTTTTTACAGCATAAAGTTTTACGCCTACTCCCAACATTCTACGGTCATATCAGGCCGGAAACTATTCTCAAAGTGGATTCCAAACAGCTACAAAATTCTATGGCAGCACAGGGATTCGAAGTGGAAATCTGTTCCACAAAACGACACAGCGCTAGTTACTCGGCCGTTAGCCCCTTACCCTGAATATTCTAATAATCCTGAATTTGAAAATGACAACAATTATTGAAATATGATATATCTTAAGATTAAATTCGAGACAATATATATATTTATCGATTATATCGATATTATTTGATGCAAATATCTATTTAAATACTGTGTATATGGTGTAAATTATTCGTTATATATAATTTATTATAATTATCATAAAAAAATTTCTGATTTTTTTCCCCCTCCGATTGTTGGTATAAAATAATAAATCTTTGTCTTATATATTATCAACTATATCAGAATTTCTTTAAATCTGAAGCATATTGAGCTTTAAAATATTTTTCAATCTTTTTTCTTTAATCTCATGTAAGTTACCTACCATCCCACATATTCAACAATATGTATAATAAAAAACTTCACTTTATTCCACAATTTAAAAATTTCCCCGAGACAACAATTCAGAATTACCAATGTGTAGAGTATCAAAAAAAGAATCGTTTGATAGAGGTCTATTTATTATCCGTTAAAAAAAGTTTATTCTTACACAGAAAAGCGAATTGTAGAAAAATACCACCGCTTTTCGACCATTCGTAGGTTTTTTGTTCTCTTGTTCATCCCGAGTAGTTTTTCTTTCAAGAATGAGAAAAAGAAAAGCAACCCACAAAAAAGAAAGAAAAAGAAATACTACAGACAAAAACATCGTAGAGTGTTTTCCACCACCAAATATTTGTTTTGTTCCGTTCGAAAAAAAAGAACCAAACAAATGACAACTTTCGGGAACTTTATCTCCGATAGCCTATCGGTTGCATACTACGCAATCGCATTAAAAACTACGCTATGTACGATTCAAAGCCCAAGTGATTTGCAGTTAAAGTTTTTCATTTTTTTCTTTATTTCACTTTGGGAACTTTATGTTCTTCAATTGCCGATTTAGTGCTGGGTTCTTTTTTTTTACTACTGGATATGTGGGTCTTAGTGCGCGAATAAAGTATAAAAGATTGCGATTATTTTTTTTTATGATCCCTTGCTAGAAATGTTCCATTAATCAAATTTAAGTCACTGTTTTCGAGGAGAAAAAAAATTGTTGCAGTGAGTAATTTGTTTGAAAGTATCAAAATTTGTTGCAGAAAGAAAAAAAAATTCTTAAGTTAAGGTAATGGAAAAAAAAAAATCCGGAAATATATTGCGTTATAATTAACAACCTTTTTTTTTATCGAAAAGCTTCTAACTGTATTTATCTAAGGTAAATTATTCAAAAGAAAGCATTTAAATGAAAATGCTTACTGGTTTTTACCTGGCAATCTTCTAGTAATTATATTTATAAATGATAAGAATTTCTGATTGTTTTTTTTACGGAGGAGGAAATACGTTTTTCATACTGTTTTTCTCAATTCATTACTTTTCTTCTACGTCCCCATTCTTGGAAGTAAACATCCGCACTGACTAGAAACAAAAATTAAAAACACAAAATGTTCCAATTAAGGTGAATTTTGATAAATGTTTTATTTAAGATCAGAATAATAAAAAAAATTCAAGTTAACAGTAATGACTATAAAATACCAACATATAAACGTAGAATCAATCTATACAATTGATACATACAATATTAACATTTACTTATTATAAAAAGAATAAATAGAGGACTTATGGCGAAGTGACTAGTGCTCGATGACACTGGTTTCTGGTTAGTTCTGGTGTCATAGATGTTTGTTAGTGGGTCGGAATCCTCGTTAAATTGTAGGTCCCAGTCTAATTAGGGCAAAGCATGCAAAAATGAACAATGAGCCTCAAACTAAACTATTATGTAGTATACATACAATTTATAAATTATTACTCTTGGAAAAAGTTGAATTTGTTACACAACTTTCATTTTAGCAATAAATAACTTCATATCTAATAATACTGATTTTGAAAATGATAATTATTATTAAAATACGATATATCTTCAAAAAAAAAAATTCGACAAAATTAAAAAGTAACCATATTTATTCAAATAAAATGAAAAAGTCGAAAAATGTTCTATATATTTCATTTATCATAATTATAAAAGAAGTTCTCCTTTTTTTCGCCTACTGTTGGTATAAAATAATAAAAAAATTTCTTATAGATCAGAATATCTTTAAATTCGAAGCTTATCGAGCTTTAAAATATTTTTCAATATTTTCCTTTTTTAATCTAATGTAAGTTACCTAGCATCCATCATATCCAGCAATATATGTAAAATAAAAAACAATTTCCATTTTATTGTACAATTTAAAAATTCACTCAAGTCATGCCCACAATTCACAATTACCAATGTGTAGAATATCAATAAAAGAATCGTTTGATGGAGGTCTATTTATTATCCGTTACAAAAGGTTTATTCTTACACAGTAGAGCGAATTGTAGAAAAATACCACCGCTTTTCGACCATTCTTACGTTTCTTGTTCGCTTGTTCATCCCGAGTAGTTTTACTTTCAAGAATGAGAAAAAGAAAAGCAACCCACAAAAAAGCAAGAAAGAAAGCAAAAGAAATACTACAGACAGAAACAATTGTAGAGGGTTTTCCACTACCAAATATTTGTTTTGTTCCCTTCGAAAAACGGGAACCAAAAAAATGACAACTTTTGGAAACTTTCTCCCCGATAGCCATTCGGTTACATGCTACGCAGTCGCATTAAACACTAAGTTATGTGCAATTCAATTACCGAGTGATTTGCTGTTGAAGTTTCCATTTTTTTCTTTATTTCATTCTGGGAATTTTATGTCCTTGAAGGGTCGATTTAGTGCTGTATTCCTTTTTTTGTACCACTGGATATGTGGACCTTAGTGTGCGAATAAAGTATAAAAGTTTGCGATTATTTTTTTTATGATCCCTTGCGAGAAATGTTCCATTAATCACATTTAAGTCATTTTTTTCGAGAAGTAAAAAAATTGCACCGAGCGATTTGTTTGAAAGTATCAAAATTTGCTGCGGAAAGAAAAAAAATTCTTATTTATGATAATGGAAAAAAAAATCCGGAAATCTATTACGTTATAATTAACAACCCTTTTTTTACGAAAAGCCGCTAACTGTATTTACCTACGGTAAATAATTCATCAGTAAGCGTATAAATAAAAATGTTTACTTGTTTTATTGGAAATATTTAAGTACATATTTTTATAAATGATAGGAATTTCTCATTATTTTTTACGGATTAAAATCTGTGATGTTTTACAGTGTTTTTCTGAATTGATTAATTTTCCACTACATCCCTTTTATTAAAATTAAACATCCGTACATACTACAAGCAAACATTTTTATTTCAATGCTTAGTTGTGAATTATTTACTTAGGTAAATACAGTTAGTTGTTCGTCAAAAAAAAAGGTTGTTAATTATAACGTAATACATTTCCGGGTTTTTTTTCATTACTTTAAATCCAGATTTTGTTTTTCTTTCGGCAGAAAATTTTGATACTGTTAAACAAATTACTCGCAGCAGTTTTTTTCTCCTCGAAAACAGTGACTTAAATTTGATTAATGGAACATTTCTCGTAAGGGATCATGAAAAAAAAATAATCTCAATCTTTTATAGTTTATTCGCACACTAAGATCCACATATCCAGTAGTAAAAAAAAAAAGAATACAGCACTAAATCGGCCCTTCAAGAACATAAAGTTCCCAGAATGAAATAAAAAAGAAATGAAAAACTTTAACAGCAAATCACTTGGGCATTGAATTGTACACAGCTTAGCGTTTTATGCGACTGCGTAGCATGCAACCGAATGGCTATCGTAGAGAAAGTTCTCGAAAGTTGTCATTTGTTTGGTTTCCGTTTTTCGAACGGAACAAAACAAATATTTGGTGGTGGAAAACATTCTACAATTATTTTTGTCTGTAGTATTACTTTTTCTTTCTTTCTTTTTTTGTGGGTTGCTTTTCTTTTTCTCATCCTTGAAAGAAAAACTACTCGGTATGAAAAGGAGAACAAGAAATGTACGAATGGTCGAAAAGCGGTGGTGTTTTTCTACAATTCCCTTTTCTCTGTAGTAAGAATAAACCTTTTGTAACGGATAATAAATAGACCTCTATCAAACGATTCTTTTATTGATACTCTTCACATTGGTAATTCTGAATTGTTGGCTTGACTTGGGTGAATTTTTAAATTGTGGAATAAAATGGAAATCTTTTTTTATGATATATATTGTTGGATATGATTGATGCTAGGTAACTTACATTAGATTATAAAAAAGGAAAAGAATGAAAAATAATTTAAAGCTCAATGTGCTTCAAATTTAAAGAAATTCTGATATAGTTGAAATATGTATAACATACCGATTTAGTATTTTAAGCAAACCGTAAGAGAAAAAAAAATAATCCGGATTTCTTTTAATGGTAATTATAATAAATGAAATATAGCGAACAATTTTCGTCTTATTTAATGTTTTTGAATATATATATATATTAATTTTCACGAATTTCCTTTTAAGATATATTATATTTCAATAACAATTGTTGTCATTTTCAAATTCAGTATTATTAAAGTATTAATGGTAAGAACCTGGTGGCCGAGTAACTAACACTCTGGCGCTTTCTGCCACATATTTTCAGTTAGAATCCCTGTGGTGTCATAGAAGTTTATAGCGGTTCGGAATCCATATTAAGCGTAATTCCCGGCCTGATATTACTGTAGATCTTTGGGAGGAAGTCTGACAACTTTACGATTCACAAAGAAAAGCATCTCAAGTCTTGGAATCTCCCAGACGGCCTTCCCCGCCATAGGGCTGTTGTTCCCTATCCCGTTACCCTACCTCGTAAAATAGTCAGCGTCATGGAGCCAAGTCGGATTTCAACCTACGGGTGCTCCATTACAGCAGAGGCTCATATCCCTTTCCATTGAAACATGAGATCACACATACTGATGGGCTTGGTCTGGATGTAGCTGTCTAGAACGTAGGATGAGAAACCACAACAAAATTCTTGGATCTGAGGTTATTTATCATTAAAATGAAAATTATGTAACAGTTTCAACGTTTTCTAAGTTGTATTATGAGAGAATTTTACCTTAAATCAAGAATTGTTTTTCTTTCTGCAGAAAATTTTGATAATTTCAAGCAACTTACTCGCTGCAATTTTTTTCCCTCGAAATCAGTGACTTAAATTTGATTAATGGAACATTTCTTGCAAAGGAATCATAAAAAAAATAATTGGAGTCTTTTATACATTATTCGCATACTAAGATCCACATATCCAGTGGAATAAATAAAAGGATGCAGCACTAAATCGACCTCTCAAGAACATAAAGTTACCAGAATGAAATAAAGAAAAAAAAAATGAAAGCTTTAACAGCAAATCACTTGGGCATTGAATTGCACATAGCGTAGTGTTTAATGCGACTGCGTAGTATGCAACCGAATGGCTATCGGAGAGAAAGTTCCCGAAAGTTGTCATTTGTTTGGTTCCCGTTTTTCGAACGGAACAAAACAAACATTTGGTGGTCGAAAACACTCTACAAATGGTTTTGTCTGTAGTATTTCTTTTTCTTTTCTTTCTTGTAGGTTGCTTTTCTTTTTTCTTATTCTTTAAAGAAAAACTACTGGGGATGAACAGGAGAACAAGAAACGTAAGAATGGTCGAAAAGCGGTGGTATTTTTCTACAATTCGCTTTTCAGTGTAGTAAGAATAGACCTTTTGTAACGGATAATAAATAGACCTCTATCAAACGATTCTTTTATTGATACTCTCCACATTGGTAATTCTGAATTGTTGGCATGACTTGGGTGAATTTTTAAATTGTGAAATAAAATGGAAATCTTTTTTTATTATATATATTGTTGGATATGATGAATGCTAGGTAACTTACATTAGATTAAAAAAAGGAAAAACAGAAAAATATATTAAAGCTCAATATGCTTCAAATTTAAAGGAATTCTGATCTAGTTGAAAATATATAAGATCAAGATTTATTATTTAATACAAACAGTGGAAGAACAAAAATCAGGATTTTTATAATTATAATAACTTAAATGTTTCGAATACGTCTCCACTTTTTCAATGTATTTGAATAAATATGCATACTTTTTAATTTTCTCGCATTTCATTTTAAGATACATCATATTTCAAGAATAATGTGTGTCATTTTCAAAATTAGTATTCTTAGAACTAAAGTTATTTAGTATTAAAATGAAAATTAATTAGCACATTCAACGTTTTCCAAGAGCTACTACGGCGGCGTTTTGCAATGATATATGATCACATTTCACAGTAATAATTTATAAATTGTACGTACAGTACATATTGGTTTGTTGATCTACGGTCACTCTTTGCACACTTTGGATCAAATTAGACAGGGGCCTACAGTTTAACTCGGCTTCTGAACCACTAACCAACATCTATGACACCGCCAGGAATCGAACCAGAAAACTGTGGCATCGAGCGCTAATCACTTGGCCATCAGGCCTATAGTACTTTTCATAATGAGTAAATGCAGGTTACAATTGATTCATGCATTTTATACATGTACAAATGATTCATGCATTTTATACATGTACAAATGATTCATGCATTTTATGAATCAATTGTATAGATTGTTGCTGATATGTTGGTAATTTATACTCATTTTTGTTAACATGAAAATATTTATAATCCTGAACTTAAATATGAAATTTCTCAAAACTTACAACTTAAACATTTTGTTTGTGTCATTTTTGCTTCCAATCAGTGCGGATGTTGAACGGGGACGCAGAGGAAAATAAGTGAATTGAAAAAAACAGTATAAAAAACAGATTTATATCTCCTTAAAAATATTGAGAATTTCCTATCATTTATAAAAATATTTATTTGAATATCGCCAAATAAAAACAAGTACGAATTTTAATTTATATGCTTACTGGTGAATTATTTACCTCAGATAAATACAGTTAGCGGCTTTTTTTTAAAAAAAAGTGTTGTTAATTATAACATAATATATTTCCGGGGTTTTTTCCATTACCTTAAATCAAGAACTTTTTTTTCTTTCTGCAACAAATTTTAATACTTTCAAACAAATTACTAACTGCAATTTTTTTTTCTTTTCGAAAACAGTGACTTAAATTTGATTAATGGAACATTTCTCGCAAGGGATCTTAAAAAAAATAATCGCAATCTTTTATACTTTACTCGTACACTAAGATCCACATATCCGACGGTTAAAAAAAAGAACTCATCACTAAATCGACCCTTCAAGAACATAAAGTTCCCAGAATGAAAATAAAGAAAAAATGAAAACTTTAACAGCAAATCACTTGGGCATTGAATTGTACACAGCGTAGGGTTTAATGCGACTGCGTAGTATGCAACCGAATGGCTATCGTAGAGAAAGTTCCGAAAGTTGTCATTTGTTTGGCTCCCGTTTTTCGAAGGAACAAAACAAATATTTTGTGGTGGAAAACACTCTACAATTGTTTTTGTCTGTAGTATTTCTTTTTCTTTCTTTTTTGCGGGTTGCTTTTTTTCTTATTCTTGAAAGAAAAACTACTCGGGAGGAACAGGAGAACAAGAAATGTACGAATGGTCGAAAAACAGTGGTATTTTTCTACAATTCGCTTTTCTGTGTAGTAAGAATAAGCCTTTTGTAACGGATAATAAATAGACATCTATCAAACGATTCTTTTATTGATACTCTCCACATTGGTAATTCTAAATTGTTGCCATGACTTGGGTGATTTTTTAAATTGTAGAATGAAATGGAATTCTTTTTTATTATATATAATGTTGGACATGATGGATGCTAGGTAACTTGCGTTAGATTAAAAAAAGGAAAATATTGAAAAATATTTTAATGCTCTATATGCATCAAATTTAAAGAAATTCTGATATAGTTGACAATATGTAAGAAATGATTTATTATTCTATATAAAAGTAAGATAGAAAAATCAGAAATTTTTTTTTATAACAATTATAATAAATGAACAATTTTCGACTCATTCATTTTATTTGAATGCAAAAGTATATGTTTTTAATTTTATCAAATTTCTTTTTAAGATATATCATATTTAAAGACTTATGATATGTTAGAAATTTTGTCATTTTAAAATTCAGTAAAATTCAGTATCTAGGCTAATGGCATGACGGCCGAGTGACTAGTTCTTAGGCGTTCGGTGCCATAGGTTTAGGGTTCAATTCCATGTGGTACCATAAAAGTTTGTAGTGGTTAGGAATCTACTTAAAGCGTAATTACCGGCCTGATATGACCGTAGACCGTTGGGTGGAGGGCTGATAACTTTATGCTGGGAAAATAAAAGCATCTCAAATTTTAGTCTCTGGTAGACAGCCTTCGCATGGAGCCAAGTCAGAATTCTGCCTACGGGTACTCCATCACAACAGAAGCTCCCTTTTTTCCATTGAACCATGAGACCACACGGGTTCATGGGTTTGGTCTGGATGTTTCTGTCTACCAAGTGGGATGAGAAACAACAACAGTATTCTTAGATATGATGTTATTTATTGTGAAAAAATGAAAATTATGTAACACTTTCAATGTTTTTAAAGATGTATTATGGGAGGCCTGTTAAATAATGAGAAATTCCTGTTATTTATATAAATATTTATTTGAATATAGTCAAATGAAATAAGTAAGTATTTTTATTTACATGCCGAATTGTGAATTATTTACCTTAGATAAATACACTTAGCGGCTTTTAGTAAAAAAAAAAAGGTTGTTGACTATAACGTAATACATTTCCGCATTTTTTTTTCCATTACCTTAAATCAAGAATTTTTTTCAAATTTTGATACTTTCAAACAAATTACTCGCAACGATTTTTTTCTCCTCGAAAACAGTGACTTAAATTTGATTAATGGAACAATTCTCGCAAGAGATCATAAAAAAAAATAATCGCAATCTTTTATACTTTATTCGTACACTAAAATCCACATATCCAGCGGTAAAAAAAAAAAGAATGCAGCACTAAATCGGCCCTTCAAGAACATAAAGTTCCCAAAGAGAAATAAAGAAAAAAAATGAAAACTTTAGCAGCAAATCACTTGGGCTTTGAATTGTACATAGCGTAGTGTTTAATGCAACCGAATGGCTATCGGAGAGAAAGTTCCCGAAAGTTGTCATTTGTTTGGCTCCCGTTTTTCGAACGGAACAAAACAAATATTTGGTGGTGGAAAACACTCTACAATCGTTTTTGTCTGTAGTATTTCTTTGTCTTTCTTTTTTGCGGGTTGCTTTTCTTTTTTCTTATTCTTGAAAGAAAAACCACTCGGGATGAACAGGAGAACTAGAAATGTACGAATGTATGATGGTCGAAAAGCGGTGGTATTTTTCTACAATTCGCTTTTCTGTGTAGTGAGAATAAACCTTTTGTAACGGATAATAAATATACCTCTATGAAAGGATTTTTTTATTGCTACACATTGCTAATTCTGAATTGTTGGCATTACTTGGGTGAATTTTTAAATTGTAGAATAAAATGGAAATCTTTTTTTATTATATATATTTATGGATATGATGGATTCTAGGAAACTTACATTAGATTAAAAAAAGGAAAATATTGAAAAATATTTTAAAGCTCAATATGCTTTAAATTTAAAGAATTTCTAATATAGTTGACAATATATAAGACGCGATTTATTACTTTATATCAACAGACATTTATGAAAAAAAACAGTTATGATTTTTTTAACGATAATTATAATAAATTATATATAACGAATACTTTACGCCATATACACTGTAATTGAATAAATATGTATATATTTAAATTTTCTCGCATTTATATCAGATTTCAATAACTATTGTCATTTTCAAATTCAGTATTATTTCACTATTCAATGTAAGGGTCTGCTGGCCGAGTGACTGGTACTCTGGTGTCCGGTGCCACAGGTTTCTATTTGCAGTCACTGCGGTACCATGGATATTTGTAATGGTTCGAAATCCACTTTACGCGTAGTTCCCAAACTAATATGACCGTAAAGCGTTGGAAGTAGGGCTGAAAACTGTATATTGTAAAAAGAAAAACAACTCAAGTTTCGGAATCGGGTAGGCGGCCTTGACCCGCCATAAGTCTGTTGTTCCCTATACTGTAAAACTACCCTGTGTAAAAATCAGCATCACGGAGCCAAGTCAGAACTCTACGCACAGGTGTTCCATCACAAGAGAAGCTCCGCCCTTTCCATTGGACCCTAAGACCACACGGGTTCATGGGCTTGGTTTGGATGTTGCTGTCTATGAAGTGGGATGCGAAAGAACAAAAATATTCTTATACCTGAGGTTATTTATTATTAAAATTAAAATTACGTAAAATTTTCAACGTTTTCCAAGATGTACTATTGGAGGCCAGCTCAATAATAAGAAATTCCTGTTATTTATAAAAACATTTATTTGAATATCGCCAAATAAAACAAGTAAGCATTTTCATTTAAATGCTTACATTTATATACCTAAATACATTTAACGGCTTTTCGTAGAAAAAGGGTTGTTAATTTTATCGTAATACATTTCTGGGTTTTTTTCCCTTTAACTTAAATCAAGATTTTTTTTTCTTTCTGCAGCATATTTTGATACTTTCAAACAAATTACTCGCTGCAATTTTTTTCTCCTCGAAAACAGTGACTTAAATTTGATTAATGGAACATTTCTCGCAAGGGATCATAAAAAAAAAAATCGCAATCTTTTATACTTTATTCGCACACTAAGATCCACATATCCAGCGGTAAAAAAAAAAGAATGTAGTACTAAATCGGCCCTTCAAGAACATAAAGTTCCCAAAGAGAAATAAAGAAAAAAAATGAAAATTTTAGCAGCAAATCACTTGGGCATTGAATTGTACATAGCGTAGTGTTTAATGCGACTGCGTAGTATGCAACCGAATGGCTATTGGAGAGAAAGTTCCCGAAAGTTGTCATTTGTTTGGCTCCCGTTTTTCGAACGGGACAAAACAAATATTTGGTGGTGGAAAACACTCTACAATCGTTTTTGTCTGTAGTATTTCTTTATCTTTCTTTTTTGTGGGTTGCTTTTCTTTTTCTCATTTTTGAAAGAAAAACTACTCGGGATGAACAGGAGAACAAGAAACGCAAGAATGGTCGAAAAGCGGTGGTATTTTTCTACAATTCGCTTTTCTGTGTAGTAAGAATAAACCTTTTGTAACGGATAATAAATAGACCACCATCAAACGATTCTTTTATTGATACTTTCCACATTGGCAATTCTGAATTGTTGGCGTGACTTGGGTGAATTTTTAAATTGTGGAATAAAGCGGAAATCTTTCTTTATATGTATATTGTTGGATTTGATGAATGCTAGGTAACTTACATTAGATTAAAAAAAAGGAAAAACTGAAAAATATATTAAAGCTCAATATGATTCAAATTTAAAGAAATTCTAATATAGTTTGCAATATATAAGTCACAAAGAATCAGGAATTTTTTTTAAAGATAATTATAATAAATAAAATATATCGGACAATTTTCTTCATATTCATTGTATTTGAATAATAATTGTTGCTATTTTCAAATTCAGTATTCTTAGAGTATTCAGGGTAAGAACCTGTTGGCCGAGTAACGAAGACTCTGGCGCCTTGTGACACAGGTTTCCAGTTCGAGACCCTGTGGTACTTTGAAATTTGAAGTGGTTCCGAATTCATTTTAAGAGTAGTTCTGGGCCTGATATGACCATAGAGCGGTAGGAGTAGGGCTAATAACTCTATTCTGTAAAAAAAAACGCTTCTCAAGTTTTGGAATCTGGCAGGTGGCCTTGGCCCGACAAAGGGGTGTTGTTCCTTATCCCGTAGCCATACCCCATAAAAAAGTAATCGTCACGGAGGCAAGTCAAACTTCTACCTATGGGTACTCCATCAAAACAGAAGCTGCTCTCTTTCTATTGAACCATGAGATACAAATGTTTATGGGCTTAGTCTGGAGGTTGCTATCTTACCAAGTGGAATGAGAAACAACAACAGTATTATTAGAGCTGAGGTTATTTATTGTTAAAATGAAAATTATGTAACACTATCAACGTTTTAATATGGGAGGCCTGTTAAATAAAGAGAGATTCCGGTTAATTATAAAAAAATATATGAATATTACTAAATAAAACAAGTAAGCATTTTGATTTAATTGCTTACTTTGGAGTTACTTACCTTAGATAAATACAACTACCGGCTTTTCGTAAAAAAAATAAGTTATTAAATAGAATATAATACATTTCCGGGTTTTTTTTCCATTACCTTAAATCAAGATTTTTTTTTCTTTCTGCAGCCCATTTTGATACTTTCAAAGAAATTACTGCCCTGCAATTTTTTTTTTCCCTCGAAAACCGTGACTTAAATTTGATTAATAGAACATTTCTCGCAAGGGATCATAAAAAAAATAATCGCAATCTTTAATACTTTATTCGCACACTAAGATCCACATATCCAGAGGAATAAAAAAAAAGAATGTAATACTAAATCGGTTTCTTCTTCAAGAACATAGAGTTCCCAGAATGAAATAAAGAAAAAAATGGAAAACTTAACAGCAAATCACTTGGGCAATGGATTGCACATAGCGCAGTGTTTAATGCGACTGCGTAGCATGCAACCGAATGACTATCGGAGAGAAAGTTCCCGAAAGTTGTCATTTGTTTGGTTCCCGTTTTTCGAACGAAACAAAACAAACATTTGGTGGTCGAAAACACTCTACAAATGGTTTTGTCTGTAGTATTTCTTTTTCTTTTCTTTCTTGTAGGTTGCTTTTCTTTTTTCTTATTCTTTAAAGAAAAACTACTGGGGATGAACAGGAGAACAAGAAACTTACGAATGGTCGAAAAGCGGTGGTATTTTTCTACAATTCGCTTTTCAGTGTAGTAAGAATAGACCTTTTGTAACGGATAATAAATAGACCTCTATCAAACGATTCTTTTATTGATACTCTCCACATTAGTAATTCTGAATTGTCGACAATATATAAGAAAAAGATTGATTATTTTGTACCAACATTTACAGAAAAAGAATCAGGAATTTTTTTTATGTTAATTATAATAAATGAAATGTAACGAACAATCTTCGTTTTATTCATTATTTTTGTAAATGTATTGTAATACATTCTGTAAAAACGTAATGTAAATGTATTGTGTTTTTGTATAAATGTGTAAAAAATAAATATGAATTTTTTTATTTTTCTCGAATATTTTTTAAAGATATATCATATTTCATTAATATTTGTTATCATTTTCCCTTTAGTGTTCTTAGTTTTTAGGTTATTTATTGTTCAAATGAAAATTATGTAACACTTTCAATGTTTTCCATGATGTATTACGGGAGGCTTTGGTATTATACTCATATTTATGAAATGGGAGTACAGCACACAATGGAGAAGTTGTGAATACAGTAATAAATAGAAATTTTGAATGTTTAAGCTTGGAATCTAAGAAGTGAATACTCTCCTCTCTTACCAGGCAGGCTTCAACACATACTTTACGGCTTATGAATTAAGGCTTATCGATTCAGGATATTATACATTGTTTTTATATCTTCAGACTGAATTCAAAATTTATAGCCATAAAGATAAAAATTGAAGTCTAAAATTTATTTATTCTTATAATATTTCATATTGTACGGATTCTTTTTATTATAAATCTTGGCCATCGTGTTATTTTAGTGGAATAGAAAAATGCTTTTGAGATATAATTCATTATAGTTTTAAATTTCATAAACTTTCTAAAAAATTATTTTGCTAACCCAGTTAAAACAATTTTTTCGACTAATATAGTTCATTGTATTTTTAAATTTTAAAATCTTTAAAAAAAACTTTTTCTTGGGTTTATTTAAATAATTATATTTAAAAAGTTTTAAATAAGAACGTCCATATCAGGACATTGAAAATGAAAAAAAAAATATTAAAATACCTCAAAAAAATTATACATTTATATGATAAGATGAATAAATTTTAATTTTTTAAGACTAAAATAAAGTTATTTTTATAGTTATTATTTCCTTTTGTACATTACATGTTCAGTCAAATATTTAAATATATAATATGTATCACAACGCGTGCTTTACTCTGACGTGTGTATGAAATATTAAAAAAAAAATACATGAAGTTTCTTATTTTTGAAGAGATAACGCATTTAAAATGAAAACAAAGAGTAAGAAATTTATTTTTATGAAGGAAAACTTCCTTATTGTTTTATCATGCTGCATAAAAAAACAATTTTAATTTTTTGAATAAAAGTGAACATAAATATAACAACTTACATCGAAAAGTAAAAAAAATAAAGGTTTCTTACATATTTCTATATTTAGATGTTTTAACATCTATTTTTATATTTTTTTGTTTTAAACCTACAGAGGAGGTAACGGATCTAAAAATGTTATAAAAGAATATTTATACAGAGATTTCTGTAACAGCGTGGTATAATCTTTTTATATTTAGAAATTATTGCATGAAATGGTTTATTCATATTTCTATTAAATTTAATAAATTCCTTCTATAAAATAATTCTATGATGTACAACACTCTTGCTCAACATTAATCATGTTTCTTTTAGTATTATGTGAAATTTTAATCATTAATATATATTTGCTACGTACAATAATCATGTTAAAGCCAGAAAGCATTCTCGTCTGTAGACTTTTATTGCAAAGTTTAATTTAGAGTTGAAACATTCCTGGAAACAACATCGCAGAAGTATTAAATATTTTTTTATCCATTGCATGATACATCAAGCTTCATGGTCAAATTATCTATCCCTAAAAATATCACACAAACAATATGTTTATGCCTTATAAAACTTCTGAGAAGGAAATTTTATTGCTGTTATGCCTTCAAGTAAATACAAACATTTATAAAAAGCAAAAGTCCTCTGTTTTTTTTTTTTCAAGAACGACCAGAGATATATGACTATATTATTTTATTTAGTCATGAAACAAAAAAAAATTTAAGGAGTTGTTACTTATATTTTGGCAATTTTAATTCTGGTATAGCACAAGTGAAAAATTATTTGTCCATCTATAGTGACCAGGAAACAGTAAAATAACAGAGATGAACGTCAGGTTATTTAGAGTATTACGTGTAAAAAGAAGTAAGAAACAATGGACTATTTTAGTTTGTCACGAAATATACATGTATTTTTTTTTCTTTTTGCCTTAAAGTAAATAATTTTTAATATATATCCTCAGTGTTTTATATAGCTCACAACACTGTCAAAATCAAATTTACAAAAAACCTTTACAAATAACCGTTTATTTTTTTAAATAATTTATGTGTTTTAAAATTCGCTGTCGTGTAATTCTTATAAATAAAAAAAATATTTATAAAGAAGAATATTCCGGGGTTTTTTAATAAAACATAAATTTAAGTGAATGCAATTATGCATTGTCAAAGAACAGTGAGTTCCACTTCACAAGTATTTTGTGGCGTAACTTGAGTAATTATAAGATGCTTAATGTAATATCTATACTTGGATAATTTCGAAAACTTTATTATGTATATTTAAAAACGATGTAACACAAATCACTTTTTTAACATTAACTGAATTACGCAGGGATGAAAGAATACCTCAAAATAAGAAGAAATCTATTTTTGATTTTACTTACATTTATTGTCATTTTAAAGGTTAATAACGAGGAACCACTGGTAAAAATGACTTTTTTTACTTTATGCATTTTAGACTGGAACGATCTTGTGGATAAAGAGTTCAGTTTTCGAATTTTGACAAGCAATATCTAATCGAAAACCTTTTGGTTGTTTATGCCAGTGATAGATATGATAAATCCGTACATTAGAATGTCCTTCCGTAATATTGAGTGATGGGCGTATGATTTTAGGCATAGATGGTAACTTTTACAAATTATCCGTAATTTGCTACGGAAAGTTAAAAGAAATATACGGAATATTGAAAAACCAATACGTCTATAAATGTTATAAAAAAGACATTTTTGTTAATTTATTTTCCAATTTGACGAATTAAAAAACTTCAGTCAACTTCGAAAAAAACAACGTCAGCTTTCTCGATTAGAAAATTTTATGCATTGAGTGAATAATTACGAAAGTAATAATTAATCTTATATTAAATAACGTGTGCAAATAAAAATATTGTACGAATTTCGTTTTTATTAAAAAGAACTGAAATTCTGTGATGTCTTGACTAAAACAAATATAAACCTTAATTGATATGTTTAGTATTAGTATATACAAGATTTCCATTAAGAGTTTTGTACCTACAATACTTGTATATTCATTTCAGAATAGTCTGTTACATTATTTATTCAAAAAATGCAGTATTTTCATTCATCATTAAATCTAATATGTAATGATTAATTTCAGCATAAATAATCTCAAATATAGCCCTACTTTAATGAAAATTACTCATAAAAAAAATGTTGCTTTACTTGATAATATTATACATTTCAGCAACCCTTACTGATATGCATTTTGTCGTAATTTTAAAGATGCTTTCGGTTTATAGGGAGTGGAGTGCGTTAGTTCCTTATGCCTTTTCATTCCCCCACAGAGGACAAGCATCAGAAACTACTGAAAATCTTCTTATTGAAAAGGGTCTTTTAAGGATGGAATTTTTGTGTAAAGTCATAGTTGAAAGGTCAACATTATTGAAGAATGTTAAAGTCAGCATTGAGAGTACTGAATATGTCGTTATCTAAATATGTCACCAACACTTAAACTAGTGTGACAAGTTAACAATGTTCTTAAACATATATTCAAATTTGGGAAAGAGACAATTCAAGTACTTCTCATGAATATAAGTTAGGACATCAAGATTTTTGAATTGTGGTAATGTACTAGAAATTAAATTTTTGAATATATATAGTATGTCAAGGCAATTCTAATATATGATTTTTATTATAAGGGTCGACATATTTATTATAAAAGTCGTGATTTTTTTTAAAAGTGTGGACAAAAAATTCAAATTGTTTGATTTATTGTTGTTTATTTTTTATAAAAATAACCGACCAAATCATATTTCTACTATGCATGTAATATAATGAAAATATATTATAAATCTTTCACTTGTTTCCTCACTGTTCCTCTTGATTTCTTTAACTTGATTACTGCCTCATTCAGCCTTTTATCGTCTATTAAAAAAAATACGTATACGAATATTTACAGTTTCGAAATTTCGAATTTGCTTAATTACAATACATATACAGAAATAACATAAGGGAAAAATAAACCGAACCACTAATTATTATAATTATTTAGGGTATCAATCAGTCTTCATCGACTGAATGTAAGAAACCCATTAATAATATGCTGATTATTGAATTTCGCTTAGGTTTATCTTTTTTTTTTATAAAATACCAAAGTACACTGAAGTGACAAAAGTCATGGGATACCTCTTAATATCGTGTCGGCCCTCCTTTAGCCCGGCGAAGTGCAGCAACTCAACGTGGCATGGACTCAACAAGTCGTTGGAAGTCTTCTGCAGGAATATTGAGCCATGCTGTCTCGATAGACGTCCATAATTGTGAAAGCGTTGATGGTGCATGATTTTGGGCACGAACAGACTTCTCGATGATGTCCCATAAATGCTCGATGGGATTCATGTCGGGCGATCTAGGTGGCCAGATCATTCGTTGGAATTGTCCAGAATGTTCTTCAAACCAATAGCGACAAGTTGTGGCCCGGTGACATGGCGCATTGTCATCCATAAAAATCCCATTGTTGTTTGGGTACATGAAGTCCATGAATGGCTGCAAGTGATCTCCAAGTAGCTGAACATAAGCATTTCCAGTCAATGTTCGGTCCAGTCGCACCAGAGGACCAAGTCCATGCCATGAAAAAACAGCCCACACCATTACGGAGCCACCACCAGCTTGAATAGTGCCTTGCTGACAGTTTGGGTCCATGGCTTCGTGGGGTCAGCGCCACACTCGAACCCTACCATCAGCTCTTACCAACTGAAATCGTGACTCATCGGACCATGCAACGGTTTTCCATTCATCTAGGGACCAGCCGATATGCTCACGTGCCCACGAGAGTCGCTGCAAGCGATGTCATTCTGTCAGTAAAGGCACTCGAGTCGGTCTTCTGCTGGAATAGCCCAAGAAAGCCAAATTTCTCCGCACAGTTCTAACAGACAAGTCCCTTGTACGTCCCACATTGATTTCTGCGGTTATTTGACGCAGTGTTGCTTGTCTGTTAGAATTTACGACTCTTTGCAGACGTCGCCGGTCTCGGTCGTTAAGTGCAGGCGGTCGACCACTGCGCTGTCCATGGTGGGATGTTATGCCTGAAATTTCATACTCTCGGCACACTCTTGACACAGTGGATCTGGGAATGTTGAATTCCCTAACGATTTCCGAAATGGCATGACCCATGCGTCTAGCTCCAACTAACATTCCGCGTTCAAAGTCTGTTAATTCCCGTCGTACGGTCATCATCACGTCAAAACCTCTTCACATGAATAACTTGAACAGAAATGAAAGCTCTGCGAAAGCACTGCGCATTTATACCTGTTCTACGCGGTGCTACTGCCATCTGAAAATTTGCATATTGCTATCCCATGACTTTTGTCCCTTCAGTGTAGATACAATCTCAATTTATAACTGAGAAATTAAGATAGACGTCATTAATCCATTCAGCATGTTTAATGCTTGTGTATATACAGGGACATTTTGGAAATTTTACCAATGAGAATTAGCATACTTTGTCTTCCTTCAGACTGATTAAAATTATCCGTCGTTATGTGGGTGGTCTGACAGAGAAAGTACTTATCAAAGCTTTTTTGTCGTTTATTTCTCTTCGTTTTCTTTATGGATATTAGAATAACATCAATATTTTTAACTGCTACTTTTTATATATCATGTTTTCGAACATCATAATATTAAGTCTATTTTAGAAAGCATAATTGATAGCAGTGGATAGCATAGATAGAATTTTAGTACATACTTTATTAAATATTGAAGTTTAAATTTTATAAATTGAATTTTGCTTCATAAATAATATCAAGGGGCATTAAAACTTTATTAGTTAGATATTTTTGAAATATTAGTAATTTCCTTGCAACTTTAAAAAAAATGTTAAATGTAATAAGTATACAGTTTTATCATTATTATAAGTATACATAAATACACACAAGATTTTACAATACATATAATTCATAGAGCTCTATAACAAAATATATTAATGTTGTTTAATGCACGTTAATGTAAGCAGTATTAAACATAACAATGTGTATTCTACTAAGATTCAATTCATAGAATGAACAAGCTTGTTCCTCATAATGTTAACGTATAATATAATAAACTCGATATTAAAAATATTAACAGTTTCTTGATGTGCATTATGATGTACATAATTAAAACCAATGATTTATTTTTTTATCTACGGATGTACATGATATTTTAATGATATTAGATAATATTTTGTTTCGAGATATTGAAATTGCGAATTAGTGAAACGGTTACTCTGCATCTGTATAAAAATATTAATATCTCTAAAAAATAGATTATTGTAAGAAACATGTTAGTCTATGGATAATTTTTTCTCTTGTTTTGATTGTGTTAAAATATTAGTATTTTTTTAAACTTTCATATTTAAATAAAACATTTTTTCGCTTAATATGTAAAAAGTAGCACAAATAAAGATTTAAAAATATTAATAATTATTCGTTTCCTTAAATATAATTTTATAATAGGGTGTAAATATTTAAGAGATTAATTTTTAATTAACTATTAGTAAATATTTAACATTATAAAGATCTTTTAAAGCATGATTTAAACGCAAATCTAATTTATGCATCAATAAACTATAAATGTTATTTCAAACATTATTTTTTTATTTTTTTCTTAAATAAAAAAATGTATTTTAACATTTTCAAAATTGAAAATATTGCATTTTTTTATTTTCTTAAATAAAAATATTGTATTTTATTAAATTTAAACACTGCAATTTGTTATTTAAAAAAAATTAAAATTTTCATGAATAATGACACAAAAGATTTCTTTAAACATAAGTAAAGATTTAAATTAATGTTTGCCAAAATTAATGTAATACTTTATTTATTAAAAAAATGCATGCAAATTTTATTCTTAAAAAAATTTTTATTTGAAGTAATTTTTTTGCAACAGATAAATACATTTCACTTCTCCTATTAATAATTAATTTTGGATTGTTTTTCTTTTGCCTAATTAACCTTTTAAAGCAACTAAAAAAATCTAACATAAGCACAAATTCTTACTAAATAATTTTGAATTTCTACATTAAAAAGAATAATAAAATTACAAATAATACACAAAAAAATTGGGCATTATATTTATTTTTAACATAGTTAAAGACCATTTAATGTTCTTTTAAAAATAACGAGAAGCTAAGAATTTATATAGTTTTGAAGAAAACGTAAATCTTCTTTAAAATTATACATTTTTTTAACCAACATATTATACTGCTGTCTTGCGTAAACGGGATTTAAGATAAATCATAAAAAATAAAAATTCTAAGTGTTCCAAAATTTTGAAAGGAAATACATTTAAATAGTCATTTATAATAAACATTTACCATTTAACTTTAAACAAAAGTACTGAAATCCGAACATTTTTTTTTTTTATAATTATTTTTACTTCCCCAGCATTTGCTTTTCATTTAATCCCTACCCCCCAGCTAACCACAAAACGAGTAATATAAAAAAAAAAGTTAAGGCAATTCCTACTTTTTTTTTCACTATATTGTCGAAAGTACTTTATAAATAATTTTCATTCTTTTTTTTAAGTTTATCTGGCGCCATCTATCGGTAGATACATGCTACTTAAATGTAAAAAAACATGAAATTAATTAATCAAATTTAATGAATGGATTAATATTCGAAAAAAACTGTATAAGCTTCCAGTGTCATCCACTGCAAGTTCAAAAAAATGTATTTGAACTTGAATGGATGAATGAAAAGTATTTTATGAACGATTTGGAAATTTGAACAAAAATATATATCGAGAGTGTGAGCTAATAGAAGGAATTGAATTATATATTATTTTATCGATATATTTTTAAAATTGTGAAGAAATATTAATTAGGCAGATTGAAATCAATTATAAGATAACTGTTTGAATATGAAACGGCATTTAAATATATCTAACAAAAAAAATGATATATATTTTACTTGAAGTCCTGTTTAGAATAAAAGACAAAATCAATAACATGATCATAGAAACAAATTAATTCATTTTTCGAAGCATCCATTTGATATTAAATAATTTGAATCTGAGCACTAAAAGATCCTTTATTTGCTTAAAAATATATTTTTCTAATTCCCGAGCAATGTATCGCTTTTTGGTAGTTTTATTTAAATTACAGAGACAAAATAAAGCAGACTGAAAAACACTCCTCTTTTATCTTTCTGAACACATTTACATGTTCTCAACTATAATTAAATTTCGAGCTAACATCATAAACTTCGCGAGGAATGCTTTTCTATGACCTTAATTATACAGAGAATCGTTATATGTATTTTTTCTCACATTTTTTCTCCCACTCTTTTCTCATGGAATGACACTTCAGAGCGATTTAAATAAACTAGTTATTTTCTTCGAAGAGGCTTGTGCAGGGAACAGAGATAGCTGTAATATTCTTAGTGAATTGCTTATGTTCCCTACAATATGTTTTTCCCCTAAGGAAAGGGAAATCCATTCATGGTGTGAGGGAAAATGCATGCATTATTCTGTAGTTAGCAGGAGGGTAGGGCTTAAATGAAAAGCAAATGTAGTAAAATAATAACATAAGTAAAAATATATATATTTTTTAAATGTTCGGATTTCGTTTCTTTTGTTTAAAGTTAAATGGCAAATGTTTATTTTAAATGACCATTTAAACGTTTTTCGGTTCAAAATTTCAAACACATAGAATTTTTTTTTTTTTTTTTTTATGATTTATTTCAAATCCCATTTATGCAACAGAGAAATGTAAAAAAAAAAAAAAATGTAATTTAAAAGAAGATTTACGTTTGCCACAAAACTATATGAATGCTTAGTTTCTCGTTATTTTTAAAAGAACATTAAATGGTCCTTAGCTACGTAAAAATGTTTCTTTTTTAATTTTTGTACATTATTGTTAATTTTATTGCTTATTTTGAATGTGGAAATATATTATATTACATATATATATTATATATTATATTATATATATTTTATATATTGCTATTTATAAAATATATTAATCTAACTGTCAACTGCTCAGTTTCAAATTATTTAATATTAAATTGATATTTTGAAAAATGAATTAATTTGTTTCTATAATCATGGTATAGATTTTGTTACTATATATCGCTAAACATGACTTCTTGTAATACATATATATACCATTTTTGTTTGTTAGATATATTTAAATATCATTTCCCATTCAAACTGGTATTTTATAGTTCATTTTAATCTGCCTAATTAATATTTCCTCATAATTTAAAATTATAAAATATATTGATATAAATGCAGAAGTTAAAACATTCGTTAATTAAATTTATTGTTAAAGACTTTTAAGTTATTTCAATATTTTTAAAATTTATTTGCAATAACTAGAAATAAAATCATTTTTAACATTTCAAAATCATTATATTTATTTTTAATAATGTACAAACTCGGCATTTAAACTCGAAGACTTATGCTCAAATAGGAACCAACTGCAGAAATACAAAAACATTTTATTTTGGGTAAATTTAAAAAAAAATATTTATAACAATTAAAAGTTTTGATATTTTAAATAACCAACTCCCTCTCAAATAAAGTGAATCGGCTAAATAATGCTAGCATTCATGCGAAAAAAATGTGTATATATATTAACGTATATCATATTAGTATTAAAAGTATTAACAAATTGAATTGCTTCTAAAATAAATTGAAATATAATACAGATAAAATTTCTAACATATTTTTTATAAATTGATTTATGTTACTGCCAGGTAATATTTCAGCCAGTTATTTTTTAATCAACAAGAAATTTATTTTTTAACAGTAAGCTAATGACGCCACTAGATAGCGCCAGTCAGTTTCTTTAAGGCTGGCGCCATCTGGTGGCGTAAAAATCTGTTGATAATAAATAACTGTGATTTTTTATTTAATTAAAAATAATTAATACCAAATTTTTATATTTTATTGTCTAAGAATCACATAAAAATAAAAATACACATATTTTACTTAAAAATTTTAAGTTTAAGGTAAAAAAACAGATGGACAAATGTGTTGCCTCATAAACAAAGAGATTATTTATTATTTTAAGCATGTTTTAATGCATACTTCATTTAATTTGAAGCTGTAAATACAATTCAAATATATGTAAGCGTTTCAGTTTTTTAACTGACAATCATCTAAATGAGGATTAAAATTAAATAATACACAAAACATTTGAAACTATTTATTGAAAAGGTATCCAAACATTAAATTTTTTTTTTTTTAACATTCTATTTTTTATTTCTTATTTTATCCTATCACCACAAATGAGAAAATAATGCATTAAATGTTCCCTTACAAGATTACAAGTTAAGATTATAATTATTTTATCTAAGAATATTATAGTAATCTCCATTTTCTGCAAAACCTTCTTAAAGAAAATAACGAATTTTGTTAAATGTTGTTTTGTTTTAAATCGCTTTGAATTGTCATTCTATAAGAAATAAGAGGGACTCACAAAATATATAATTAAGGACATGAAATACATTCCTTGAGAAATCCAGGATGTCCTTTCGAAATTTAATTACTTTTCAGAAAAATGTGTGGAGAGATAAACAAAGAATAATTTTAACTCAGAACTGCTTACAACTGCAATTTTAATAAAACTGTTTTCAAAACTGATACATTTCGAAGTAATCAGAAGATATTATTCTTAACCATTAAATATGTTTACATTTTTTCTGCAAATTACATCATATCAAGTAGAGGCTGATTTTCTATTTTTAAATGGAATTCAATTTTTCCTAGGTGCTTAATATTCATTAGATTTATTTGTCTTATCTATTTAAACAAAAATGTAGTAATTTTTTTCTAATTATATTATTTGTCCTTATTTTTGTTTGTGATTTTTTTTTTCTTCTGTTTTCAAAAGAATATAATGAAAATTAAATGTTTGGAAGCATTATAAAAGAAAAACTTATTAAAGTTTTTTAAAAAGTGCATAATTTTTAACTTATACATTTGTAAAATTTTAAAAATAAATTTTCCTTTAATAATACAAATTACAACAAATTGATACTATTTTTATGAATAATATGTAAAATATTAATTTATGACTAGGAAAATTTATCTGTAATAAAAAAGAACATTTTTTTATTAAGCTTATTTTTCGTTGGCAATATATTTCAACTAGTTTTATTTGTACAATTTATCATATTATATACCAATACATTCCAAATACAGTTTGCATACGTTGGATATTATTGATCAAGATTTATCACATAATTTTTTTGTAAGATTTCGCAAATGTTTAAAATTATGTATATCAGATATGAAAAATATAAGAACAATATTATTGTTTTTTTTTATATTGAAATAGTAAGTTATTTTAATAATAATTAAATA
Source organism: Caerostris darwini (assembly GCA_021605075.1). Lineage (NCBI taxonomy): Eukaryota > Metazoa > Arthropoda > Arachnida > Araneae > Araneidae > Caerostris > Caerostris darwini. The sequence goes on along the minus strand of BPLQ01009684.1, from coordinate 169,444 downwards.
AATACAGCATTCCTTTTTTAAATTATGAAATGAAAATCTAAATTGAAGGAAAACTTCTAATTTAAAAATTTTAAAGTCCAATAAGATTGCACTAAATATAAATTTTTAAAACATGTAACTATTTTATCGATTGCTGTGTATATTTTTATCAGATTATTAATTTGGAAAGAAAAATGTTTTTTTCTTTCTTTTTAACGGTACCTTAAAAAGTCTTTTCATTTTAAACTATAGTTTAAAACACTATGTATATATATATAACATAATAATATATATATAATATAGTATAGTATATATATATAATTCAAAACATTGAAATTATCTTTCATAATTCTATTATTGTTTTCTTAAAATAATTAAAAATATTAATATCATATACCTTTCAAGGATTCTAATATAATCAACAAAATAAATAATTAAATAAAATAAACAATCAACAAAATAAAAATAAATTAACGTCTAATTTGTTCTTTAATAAAACAGAACATTTAAATATACAGACGATTTTAAAAACTAAATGCAAAGTACAAATTAATTATTGATAATTTTCCTTAAATAAAAATAACCATAATGATTTTTTCACTAGAAGTATTAGTGCATTAAAATATTTTATCCAAAAACCTCATGCAAATATTCTTTGCAGGTGCACAGAAAATAAAATGGAAATAATCCCCTGTATTACTTCATAGTGAAATATTTGAAGTCTTACGTAAAGAACTAGAGGATTAAAAAAAAAAAAAAAAAAAAAAACTTAACTGTAACTGACTGGCAGTATGATCCTACAGGGACACTACCATGCGACCGAGCGATTATCTGGGGTCTACTTCGAGTAACTTGTCACTGGTTCTTTAAAATGTCTCTTGATATTTCTGGAAGGAAAAAAAATGGGCTTTTTTGTTTTCGAAATACCTTCAAAGTTGCAAAGTTTAACTTTGCATAAGGCAGTCAAGAAATAAACGTATAACTGTCAGACGACATTTCAAGGTAAGTACTGCTACTGCAGCATTTATTCAAAGCTTAGCATTTCTTTTATTGTAAATAGTAAATACTTGGAAGATAAAGAAATTTAATGGGCCACAGTTGGCAAATTTTTATAAATAACTTCAACAAAATTTTAAAAATATCTTTGTTATATTTGCTGAAGTTTAATGTCTTGCATTTCAATTATTTCAGATAGAAATTTTATATTTCGTTTTGCACCTTAATAAATGTTCTATATACTTTAATTGTTGTTCTATATTCGATCACTGTTGACGAATTTTCATTCTTCTTTCAATTTCAACAAAGCTTTAAAAATATCTTTAACGATTTGTTGTACTTGCTGAAGTTGAAAGCCCCCCATTTCAATTATTTCAGATTGAAATTTTATATTTTGTTTTTCCTCTTAATATAGATTCTATGTACTTTAATGAACCACTGTTAGTGAATTGTAATGAAAAATTCAACAAAACTTTAAAAATATATTTCATGATCGGTTATACTTGCTGCAGTTGGAAATCTCCCATTTCAATTATTCAGATTGAAATTTTATATTTTGTTTTGCACTTTAATAAATATTCTATAAAATTGAATTAGAATATTCTTAAAATATAAATTATTATATGATATATATTCTTAAAATATATATTATTTGATATATATTATTAGAATTATTGTACTAATCATATTGTTTTGCACCTTAATAAATATTCTATATGCTTTAATGGACCACTGTTGGCGAATTTTAATAAATAACTTTCTACAAAAATTTAAAAATATCTTTCACGCTTGGTTGTACTTGTTGAAGTTGAAAATCTCCCATTTCAATTATTTCAGATTGAAATTTTATATTTCGTTTTGCGCCTTAATAAATATTCTATAAAATGGAATTAGAATATTCTTAAAATATATGTTATTATAATTCTTATACAAAACATATTGTTTGGCACCTTAATAAATATTCTGTATACTTAAATGGACCACCGTTGAAGTGACGAATTTTAATGTTTGGGTATAATTTCAACAAAACTTTTTGGTGGAAATTGAGTATCCTTTTCTCATATTGGCCCACTGGTTTGATTCTTGCCGATAGAAGTTGAAATCATGTCTACCTTTTCAATTATTTCATATAGAAATTTTATATTTTGTTTTGCCCCTTCATAAATAATCTATAAAATGGAATTAATGTAGAATTGAATAAATAATATAAATTTGAATATTTATGTTTTTAGTATTTATTATTTGACTCCTTTTGTAATGCTATATAACTTAAATCGAAGCAACTGTAATAATTCTTTCATTTTTAAGTTTGTTTTTATTTAATGTCTTATAAATTTTCATAACATATTTTAGTATGTAAATGGATTTCTGATGTAAAAAATGTAGTTAAATTGAATAAATAGATTTTTGAATTAATTTGTCCTTAAACATCCTTTTTATTTAAAAAAAATATCTCCTAGGCATGTAATATTCAATTTTCAAGGACAATAGAATTCCAATTTACTTTTTTGAAATTAATTATTGTTAGAAAGCCAAAGAAAGATTTCTATTTATCGAAGAACTCTTTTGAATTTAAAATAAAAAGTATATTTAAATCAGTTCTTTTCACTAGAAATATTACAATAATATTCCTTTTCTTCCTTTTTTTTTTGAAAGAGCAGCATTCAATTCATATTCCTTCGAATACAGGACAAAACTTAGAGATCTGATATTAAAATAAAGTCTTTTCTCCGAAGTGAATAATATTTATTATTAAAATATACAAAAGTCAAGGAAAATATTACTGTTTTAAATATAAATCTATTTCGCTTACTTAATGAAGGGGTCTTCCATCCATATTCTGAGACCCTAACAAACGAAATTAAAATGAAGTCTTCATTCCAAACCCCCAAAAGTATTCCAAAAGTATTTTCATGAAAACTGATTTTATGGCAATTAATATATTGATGAAAACTGATATATATGAAAACTGATTTTATGGCAATTAATATATTTACTGACATGTAAAGTGTAAAGTGACGTGTAAAGTGTATCGGCCAATTCCATTTTGGGCCTCGTCACATCTAGATTGGTACAGAAAACACTGAATAAGCCAGCTCTCACTACATTGATTCTTCGTTGGTTTCGCTAAAAATGAAACCCATATTGTTCTACAACCACCGTATTCACACCGTGTGACGTATCGCTATTTCCTAAACTCAAAAAAACACTCCGAGGACATCGTTTTGAGTCCATTGAAGAGAATCAACTAAAATCGCCGCGCGCTTTGAAGGCCATCCTTGCCGATAACTTTTTAGAATGCATTGTGGATTGGAATAAAAGTTGGTGTAAGTGCATTGTGTCAGGAGGGGATTACTTTAAAGGCAATGAAGAAATTTGAAAGAATAAAGAGTTTTAAAAAATATAAATTGGTCTTAACTTTTTGGGCAAAGTAGTATCTTTCACGATTTGTTGTACTTGCAGAAATTGAAAATCTGCCATTTCAATTATTTTAAATAGAAATTTTATATTTTGTTTTGTACTTTAATAAATATTCTATAAACTAGAATTAATGTAGGGTTGAATAAATAATATAAATTTGAATATTTAAAAGTAGATAATTATGCTGCTAGCCTTTATCATTTGGCTTATTTGTAATGCTATGTAATTCCAATCAAAGCAACTGTAATAATTCTTTCATCTTTACATTAGTTTTTATTTAATGTCTTATCAATTTTCAAATCAGTACCAAAACATATTTAAATATGTAAATGGATCTGTGATGTAAAAAATGTAGTTAAATTTAATAAATAGATTTTTGAAATTAATTTGTTCTTAACATTTTTTTTTGAAAAAAAAAAAAAAAAAAATAAATAAAAATTATCCCCTAAGCATGTAATATTCAGTTTTCAAGAACAATAGAATTCCAATTTACCTTTTTGAAATTCATTGTTCTCAGAAAGCAAACGTAAGATTTCATTTTATTGAAGAATCCTTTTGAATTTTAAACAAAAAAAAGCATATTTAAATCAGTTCTTTTCACTAGAAATATTATAATAATATTTCTTTTTCATTTTTTTTAAAAGAATAGCATTCAATTCATATTCCTTCGAATACAGGACAAACCTTAGAAATATCTGATATTAAAATAAAGTCTTTTCGCCGAAGTGAATGATATTTATTATTAAAATATACAAAAGTCAATGAAAGTATTACTGTTTTAAATATAAATCTATTTCGCTTACTTAATGAAGGGTTTTCCATCCATATTCTGTGAATCTAACAAACGATATTAAAATGAAATCTTCAATCCAAACGGAAAAAAAACAACAACATTTATTATCAAAAATATACCAGTACTTCAAAGTAAAATTTCTGCAAACGAATTCTGCACCAACTTCAATATTCAATCGCTTTTTTTTTATGTTTTAAATATGCAAATTCTTTCTAGAAATGAGGGAAAAAATTTCCTTAAAGATTTTCTTAAAGAGGATCTGCATAAGTTATCCGATTCAATAATTCAGTATGCCCTGCATATTCAATGAGGTCCAGGAATCTGACAAATTGATCAGGCATTCCGCCCTCTCTGTCATTGGCTGCTTTACAGCGAGCCGTGCTAAATTTTCACCAACGTATAATTAATCAGTAAGCTGTTGTCTGGTGACATTAAGGCGGGCAGAAGTGATTGCTGAACAACTCATTTTAAAATAGGCTTAAATATGCCGCTTTTCGATAATTTGTATTATTAGGATAGTGTTAAATTAGAAGGAAATTTTATTTCTTTTTCTAAGTATTTTGATGAAAACTCATATGCCAATTATTATATTTACTGATATGTAAAGTGCATTGGTTTTTTCTCGAAATATTTATCATTCAAATTTTAAATTTAATGCTACTGTGTCCAAAAAGTAAGATCAATTTTCAATTTAAAATTCACGGGGCTTATGGAATTTCAATTTTTTTTTTCATTTTGTGATTGCTGGCACTGTCTTTGGCATCTGTGTGAAATTTCACGTCGAAATATTTATTAGTGTTTGAGTTACGTTTGGCTTTTTGAGATGCTAAAACTGATTCCGGCGATTTTCGGAATGTCTGAATTAAATGAACAAAGAGCTTGCATTAAATTTTGTTTGCAGAAACGTATAGAATGTTGCAGAAGGCATTCGGTGAGCATTCTTATATTGGAAATAATGTTTACAAGTGGTATAGATAGTTCAAAGAAGGCAGAAAACGCGTTGAAGACGAAAAGACCTCTGGCTGACCATCGACCTCAACCGCCGAAGCTCACGTCCAAAATATTCATTATTTGGTGTTTGCAAACCGTGGATTTACAATTAGAAACCTTGCTGCTGCTGTTGAAATTTCAAAAGGATCGGTCAATTCCAATTTGGGCCTCAAACGCGTCAAATCTCGATTGGTACCGAAAACACTGAATGTGCCAGCTCATACTGCATTGATTCTTCGTGACATTTCGTGACTTCGCCAAAAATGAAACCCATATCGTACCACAACCACCATATTCACACTGTGCGACTTCTAGCTATTTCATAATTTCAGAAGAACATTCCGGGGACACCGTTTTGAGCCGAGAATCAATTTGAATCACCTCGTGCCTGGAAGGCATTCCTGCCGATGGCATTTTAGCATGCATTGGGGATTGGAAAAAAATTTACCATAAGTGCATTGCGTCTGGAGGGGTTACTTTGAAGACGATCAAATAAATTTGTAAGAATAAATAAAGAGTTTTTGAAAAAAAAAATAATTTGGTCTTACTTTTTGGGAACAGTAGTATCTTTCAGGATTTATTTTACTTGCTGAAGTAGAAAGTCGCCCATTTTAAATATTTTAAATAGAATTCTTTTTGTTTTGTACTTTAATAAATATTCTATAAAAAATGGAATTAATGTAGGATTGAATAAATAATATAAATTTGAATATTTAAAAGTAGATAATTATGTTGCTAACCTTTATCATTTGACCCCTTTTGTAATGCTATATAATTCCAATCAAAGCAACTGTAATATTTTTTGCATTTTTATGTTCGTTTTTATTTAATGTCTTATCAATTTTCAAATAAGTACCAAATCATATTCTGATATATAAATAGATTTCTGATGTAAAAAATTATAGTTAAATTGAATAAATAGATTTTGAAATTAATTCGTCCTTAAACAATTTTTTTTTTTTCTGTAAAAAAAAAAATATCCCCTAGGCATGTAATATTCAGTTTTCAAGAACAACAGAATTCCAATTTACCTTTTTGAAATTCATTATTGTAAGAAAGCAAACGACAGATTTCAATTTATCGAAGAAACTCTTTTGAATTTTTAAAAAAAAGCATATTTAAATCAGTTCTTTTCACTAGAAATATTACAATAATATTTCATTTCTTTAAAGAATAGCATTCAATTCATATTCCTTCGAATACAGGACGAAACTTAGAAAGAACTTATATTAAAATAAAGTCTTTTCGACGAAGTGAATGATATTTATTATTAAAATATATCAAGTCAATGAAAATATTACTGTTTCAAATATAAATCTATTTCGCTTACTTAATGAAGGGTTTTCCATCCATATTCTGAGAACCTAAGAAACAATATTAAAATGAAGTTCTTTCCACATTCCAAAAAAAAAAACGATATTTATTATCAAAAATATACCAGTATTTCAAAGTAAAACTTCTGCACCAACTTCAATATTCAATCCCATTTTTTTTTTTTTATGTTTTAAATATGCAAATTCTTTCTAGAAATGAGGGAAAAAATTTTCCTTAAAGATTTTCTTAAAGAGGATCTGCATAAGTTATCCGATTCAATAATTCAGTATGCCCTGCATATTCAATGAGGTCCAGGAATCCGACAAATTGATCAGGCATTCCGCCCTCTCTGTCACTGGCTGCTTTACAGCGATCCGTGCTAAATGTTCGCCAACGTATAATTAATCAGTAAGCTGTTGTCTGGTGACATTAAGGTGGGTACAAGTGATTGCTGAACAACTCATTTTAAAATAAATTTGAATATGCTGGTTCTCGATAACTTTTATTAATAGGACAGTGTTAAATTAGAATGAAATTTTATTTTTTTTTTCAATATTTTCATGAAAACTGATTTTATAACAATTTAATATATTGTTGTTGGTTATTTTTACAAAATATTTATCATTAAAAATTTAAATTCATTTAACTCATTGTTATTTCATTTTAAAATAGGTTAAAAAAGTTGCTTTTCAATAATTTGTATTAATAGGACAGTTAATTAGAAGGAAATGTTCTTTTTTTTTTTTTTTTTTTTAATATACTTATGAAAAAGTAATTTACGGCAATTTAATATATGTTTTTATTTACAAAATATGTATCACTTAAATTTAAAATTAATTTAACTATTTTTTTTTAATTTAAACTATGTTAAAATATGCTACTTCTGGATAATTAATAATAACAGGAAAATGTTAAATTTGAAGGAAATCTTCACTATTTTTTTTGTATTTTCATGAAAACTTATTTATGAAAATTTAATATATTTGCTGCCAAGTAATAAGTAATTGTTTGTTAAATATTTATCACTCAAATTTTAAATTCATTTAACTCATTTTAAAATAGGTTACAATATGCCGTTTCTCGATAGTTTATTTTAATAGGACAGTTTTAAATTAGAAGGAAAACAAAATTATTTTTCACGATTTGTTGTACTTGCTGATATTGAAAGTCTTCCATTTAAATTATTTCAGAACGTAATTTTATATATTTTGTTTTGCACCTTAATAAATATCTTATAAAATGGAATTAATGTGGAATTGAATAAATAATATAAAATTCAATATTTAAAAGTACATAATTGTGTCGCTACCATTTATTATTTGGCACTTTTTGTAATGCTATATAATTCCAATCAAAGCAACCGTAATAATATGTAAATGGAATTCAGATGTAAAAAGTGTAGTTAAATTGAATAAATAGATTTTTGAATTAATCTGTCCTTAAACCTTTTTATTATTCGTAAAAAAAAATTATCCCCTAAGGCTGTAATATTTAGTTTTCAAGAACAATAGAATTCCAATTTACCTTTTTGAAATTCATTATTGTCAGAAAGCAAACGAAAGATTTCAATCTATTGAAAGAACTCTTTAGACTTTTTAAATGCATATTTAAATCAGTTCTTTTCACTAGAAATATTACAATAATAGTTCTTTTTTTTAAAGAATAGCATTCAATTCATATTCTTTCGAATACCCGACAAAACTTAGAGATCTGATATTAAAATAAAGTCTTTTCGCTGAAGTGAATGATATTTATTATTAAAATATACAAAAGTCAATGAAAATATTACTGTTTTAAATATAAATCTATTTCGCTTACTTAATGAAGGGTTTTCCATCCATATTCTGAGAACCTAAAAAACGATATTAAAATGAAGTCTTCAATCCACAAAAAAAAAAAAAACGATATTTATTATCAAAAATATACCAGATTTCTAAGTAAAATTTCTGCAAACGAATTCTGCACCAACTTCAATATTCAGTCGCATTTTTTTTTTTTTATGTTTTAAATATGCAAATTCTTTCTAGAAATGAGGAGAAAAATTTTCTTCAAGAGTTTCTTAAAGAGGATCTGCATAAGTTATCCGATTCAATAATTCAGTATGCCCTGCATATTCAATGAGGTCCAGGAATCTGACAAATTGATCAGGCATTCCGCCCTCTCTGTCACTGGCTGCTTTACAGCGAGCAGTGCTAAATGTTCAGAAACGTACAATTAATCAGTAAGATGTTGTCTGGTGACATTAAGGTGGGCTGAAGTGATTGCTGAACAACTCATTTTGAAATTGGGATAAAATATGTTGTTTCTCGATAATTTGTGTTAATAGAATGTTATTAGAAGGAAAACTTCAGAAGGATTTTTTTTATGTATTTTCATGAAAACTGATTTTATGCCAATTAATATATCTGCTGACATATAAAGGGTTCTGTTTTCGAACTGTATAAAATAAATATTATTAATTAGATACAAGGATTTTGAAAGGATGTGGTTCTTTGGATCTGGTACTTGATCTTAGATTGTGGTGCTTTTAAAACATGATGTTTCTCGATAATTTGTGTTAACAGAATGTTATGAGAAGGAAAAATTAGAAGCATTCTTTTTAAGTATGTTCATGAAAACTGATTAATATATTTGCTGACATATAAAGGGTACTGTTTTTTATCTATATAAAATAAATGTTAATAATTAGATACAATGATTTGGAGATGATGTGGTACTTGGTCTGAGATCGTGGTACTTTTAAAATACGTTGTTTCTTCAAATTTTGTATTAATAGAAAGTTATTCGAAGGAAAATTTAGACAGAAATTTCCTTTTTATTATTATTACTATTATTTAAAAATATTTTCATGAAAATTGATTTCATTCCAATTAATATATTTACTGACATGTAAAGTGTAAAGTGACTTGTAAAGTGTATCGGACAATTCCATTTTGGGCCTCAAACGCGTCAAACACTGAATGCGGCAGCTGGCACTGCATTGATTCTTCGGGACGTTTTCGCCAAAAATGAAACCCACAGCGTTCCACAACCACCGCATTCACACCGTGGGACTTCTGTCTATTATCTAAACTCAAAAGACCAGTTTGATGACAACATTTTGAGTCGATAGAAGAGAAACAACTAGAATCGCCTCGAGCTGTGAAGGCCATCCCTGCCGATGATTTTTAGCATTGATAATTGGAAAAAAAAGTTGGCATAAGTGCATTATATCCGGAGGGAAATACTTTGAAGGCGATGAAATAAATTTGAAAGAATAAATAAAGAGTTTTTCCCCAAAAAAAAATAATAATAATAATTGGTCTTACTTATTGGGAACAGTAGTATCTTTCACGATTTGTTGTACTTGCTGAAGTTCAAAATCTCCCATTTCAATTATTTGAAATAGAAATCTTATTTTTTGTTTTGTACTTTAATAAATATACTATTAAACGGAATTAATGTAGAAGTGAACAAAAAATATAAATTTGAATATTTAAAAATAGATAATTATGTCGCTAAGATTTGTCATTTATCTATTTTTGTAATGCTGTATAATTCCAATCAAAGCAATCCTAATAATTCTTTCATTTTTACCTTCGTTTTTATTTAATGTCTTATCAATTTTCAAATAAGTACCAAAACATATTTCACATGTAAGTGGATTTCTGATGTAAAAAATGTAGTTAAATAGAATAAATTCATTTTCGAAATTAATTTGTACTTAAAAATTTTTTATTTGTAACAAAAATAATTATCCCCTTGTCATGTAATATTCAATTTTAAAGAATAATATAATTCCAATTTACCTTTTGAAATTTATTTTTGTCAGAAAGCAAACGAAAGATTTCAGTTTATCGAAGAAGCTCTTTTGAATTTAAAATAAAAAAAACATATTTAAATCAGTTCTTTTCACGAGAAATATTAGAATAATATTCTTTTTTTTTAAAGAATAGAATTCAATTCATATTCCTTCGAATACAGGACAAAACTTAGAGATCTGATATTAAAATAAAGTCTTTTCGCCGAAGTGAATGATATTTATTATTAAAATATACAAAAGTCAAGGAAAATATTACTGTTTTAAATATAAATCTATTTCGCTTACTTAATGAAGGGTCTTCCATCCATATTCTGAGAACCTAACAAACGATATTAAAATGAAGTTCTTTCCACAAACGAAAAAAAAACGATATTTATTATCAAAAATATACCAGTATTTCAAAGTAAAATTTCTGCAAACGAATTCTGCACCAACTGCAATATTCAATAGCATTTTTTTTATGTTTTAAATATGCAAATTCTTTCTAGAAAAGAGGGAAAAAAATTTCCCTAAAGATTTTCTTAAAGAGGATCTGCATAAGTTATCCGATTCAATAATTCAGTATGCCCTGTATATTCAATGAGGTTCAGGAATCTGACAAATTGATGAGGCATTCCGCCCTCTCTGTCATTGGCTGCTTTACAGCGAGTCGTGTTAAATGTTCACCCACGTATAATTAATCAGTGAGATGGTGTCTGGTGACATTAAGGTGGGTTGAAGTGATTGCTGAACAACTCCTTTTAAAATAGGCTTAACTATGCTGCTTTTCGATAATTCACATTAATAGGATAGCGTTAAATTAAAAGGATATTTAATTTCTTTTTTTAGCATTTTGATGAAAACTCATATGCCAATTATTATATTTACTGATATGTAAAGTGCGTTGGGTTTTTCTCAAAATATTTATCATTCATATTTTATATTAAATACTACTTTGCCGAAAATCTATGACCAATTTTCCATTTAAATTTCGCGGGGTTTATGAAATTTAAATTTTTTTTTCTTAGGTTGCTGGCACTGTCTTTTACATCTGTGTGGAATTTCACGTCAAAATATTCATTAGTGTTTGAGGTATGCTCGGCTTTATGAGACGCTAAAACTTATTCCGGCGATTTTTGAAATGTCTAAATTAATTGAGCAACCTCAACCGACGAAGCTCACGTTCAAAAATTAAATATTTAATGCTTGCAAACCGTCGGATTTACATTAGAGTCCTTGCTGATGACGTTCGAATTTCAAAAGGATCGGTCAATTTCATTTCGGGCCTCAAACGCGTCAAATCTCGATTGGTACCAAAAACACTGAATGCACCATCTCACACTGCATTGATTCTTCGTGACTTTTTTTTCGCCAAAAATGAAACTCTATCGTTCCACAACCAACGTTTTCACACCGTGCGAATTCTGGCTATTCCCTTAAACTCAAAACTACCGCTCCGAGGACACCGTTTTGAGTCGATTCAAGAGATTCAATGTGAATCGCCGCCTGCTTTGAAGGCCATCCCTGCCGATGACTTTTGCATGTATTGAGGATAGAAAAAAAAAGTTGGCATAAGTGCATTGTGTCCGGAGGGGTTATTTTGAAGACGATGAAATAAATTTAGAAGAACAAATAAAGAGTTTTTGAAAAAAAAATAATTGGTCTTACTTTTTAGGCACAGTAGTATCTTTCACGATTTGTTGTATTTGCTGAAGTAGAAAATCTCCTATTTCAATTATTTTAAATATAATTTTTTTTTTTGTTCTTTAATAAATATTTTATAAAATGGAATTAATGTAGGATTGAATAAATAATATAAATTTGAATATTTAAAAGTAGGTAATTATGCTGCCAGACCTTTATCATTTGGCTTTTTTTTTTGTAATGCTATGTAATACCAATCAAAGCAATCGTAATAATTCTTTCATTTTTATATTCGTTTCTATTTAATGTCTTATCAATTTTCAACACATATTTTAATATATAATTGGATTTCTGATGTTAAAAATATAGTTAAATTGAATAAATAGATTTTTGAAATTAATTTGTCCTTAAAAATTTTTTTTTTATTCGTAAAAAAGAATATTCCCTGGGCATGTAATATTCAGTTTTCAAGAACAATATAATTCCAGTTTACCTTTTTGAAATTCATCATTATTGGAAAGCAAAAGAAAGATTTCAAATTATCAAAGAAACCCTTTTGAATATTAAACAAAAAAATATATATTTAAATCAGTTCTTTTCACAAAGAATATTACAATAATATTTCTTTTCTCTCTTTTTTTTTAAAGAATAGCATTCAATTCACATTCCTCCAAACACATGACAAAACTTAGAGATCTGATATTAAAATAGTCTTTTCGTCGAAGTGAATGATATTTATTATTAAAATATACAAAAGCCAATGAAAATATTACTGTTTTAAATATAAATCTATTTCGCTTACTTAATGAAGGGTCTTCCATCCATATTCTGAGAACCTAACAGACGATATTAAAATGAAGTCTTCAATCCCCAAGGAAAAAAAAAAACGATATTTATTATCAAAAATATACCAGTATTTCAAAGTAAAATTTCTGCAAACGAATTCTGCACAAACTTCAATATTCAATCGCATTTTTTTTTATGTTTTAAATATGCAAATTCTTTCTAGAAATGAAGGGAAAAAATTTCCTTAAAAATTTTCTTAAAGAGGATCTGCATAAGTTATCCAATTCAATAATTCAGTACGCCCTGCATATTCAATGAGGTCCAGGAATCTGACAAATTGATCAGGCATTCCGCCCTCTCTGTCATTGGCTGCTTTACAGCGAGCCGTGCTAAATGTTCAGCAACGGATAATTAATCAGTAAGATGTTGTCTGCTGACATTGCGGTTGGCAGAAGTGATTGCTGAACAACTCACTTTAAAATAAGCTTAAATATGCTGCTTTTCGATCATTTCTATTAATAGGATAGTGTTAAGTTAGAAGGAATTTTTCTCTTTTTTTAGTATTTTCATGAAACTTTATCATTTAAATTGTAAATTAAATGCAATTATATACGTTCTAATTATGCATTACTATTTGTATAATTAATAAATACTTTTTAATAATTGCTTCTTATTACTGAAATAAATGCAATTTTTTTAAAAAATATTTAATTAATTACAATAATTACGATTATTATAAAACAAATATTATAAATCATATACAAAGATTTAGAGAGGATGTAATAATTTGGATGTGGTACATGGTCTGAGATTGTGGTATTTTTAAAATTTGTTGTTTCTCGATAATTTGTATTAATAAAATGTTATTAGAAGAAAAAAAATGAGAAGGAATGTTTTTTGAAATTATTTTAATGAAATCTGATTTTATGTTTTTTAATATATTTGCTGACATACAATGTGTATTGTTTTTTTCCTCGAAATATGTATCGTTTAAATTTTCAATTAAATGTAACAAAAAATGTTCTAACTATGCATTACTATTCTTATAATTGATTAATATTTTTTTAATAATTGCTTCTCATTACCGAAAAAATATAATTTTATCTTAAGATTTTTAATTAATTCCAAGAATTTCGCTCGTTATAAAATAAATATTATTAATTAGATACAAGAATTTGGAGAGGATGTGGTACTTTGGATTTGGTACTTGTTCTGAGTTTGTGATACTTTTAGAATATTTGGTTTCTCGATAATTTGTATTGAGAGAATGTTATTAGAAGGAAAAAATGAAGTAAATTCTCTTTTATTTTTAGTATTTTTTCAAAACTGATTTTATGTCAATTAATATAATTGCTGACATATAAACCGTACTGTAAAAGTATAGTAGCAAAAAATAAATATATTTTGAATTAACTACCTCTTGTTTTGCAACTCAATAGCTTTTTGTTATTCGATTTTCTTCTGAAAAACAATCATTGCACTAAATATCTCATTCTTCTTCAGATTAATCAAAACGATGTCCTGATAAAAAATTAAAGAAACCGTATAGAAACTGTCAAATTACTCTGTCGTTGCTTTCAATCAAATTAATTCTTTTATTGGATTGCCAAGATCATTAAGCATGCTAAATTCGTTGGCATATTTTTTTTGCGAACTGTCATGATGGTAAATGATAAATGTAGCGTTAAATGGACATGCATAATTAATCTTAATTGTACAGTATTTATTTCTACATAATCGAATCATATCATCAATAACATTGTTGTGCAGAAGAACATGTGCTATTAGTTAGAATACAGAATTACAATTTTGATTGATAATAAAACTAACAGCTGCGCTAACTGACAATAAAAATTAGAGTTAATGATTCCTGTTGTTGGTATAGGTTACACTTTGAAATATTATGTGACCTTTGTGGGGATTCCAGAAAATTTCCTCACATTGATATTAAGATTATCAGTTGAATTTTGTCTAATTTTCTTTCATATGACAAAAAATATCAGAATGCATTATGCCCATTCACATACACAATTTAAGAAATCAAACTATAACCACGAAATTCATGTCCCCATAGTAAAAAATACAAACAATTTTAGCGATTCTATTAAGTAGTATGAATGTGCTAAAAAGTGTTTTCAAGAATAAATAATTAGATAAAAAATATTATGTGCAAAGTGTGTTATGTGTGTGTAGTCCCTAATGAAATAATTTATCTAATTCAACATTCTACAGCTGTGAATCCCCTCGTATATTTCTTTAAAAAAAAAAAAGTATATTTCTTTAAAATAAAAAAAAAAATCGTATATTTCTTTAAAATAAATAAAAAAATTTTATTCTTCTTTAAAATAAAAAAAAAATCGTATATTTCATTAAAATAAAAAAAAAATCGTATATTACTTTAAAATAAAAAAAAAAATTATATTTCTTTCAGATAAAGAAAAATCGTATATTTTTTTTAACAAAAAAAATAGTTTATTTAACTATCATACTAGACAGTTTCATTTCCTAATATATTTCTTATTAAAACTTCTTTTACTAGTCAATGATTCAAACAACTCTGTACTCAAAATCACATACACATATTAAATTTTTGTCTTATTTGCTATAGTTAAATTTGTAATATACCTTTTTTCTTTTAAATGTGACCAAAAAACACCAATAATCTAAATCATCAAAAAAATCAATAATTTAAAAAGCAGGAAATTATTTTCTGTCACTTTTTTTTTAAATTCTCTGAAAACGTATAAGTTTTCTCTGTATAAACAAAGACTGATATTAAAGAAAACTCTCTTAAAACTGAGATTTAGCTTTCATTTCTTTTTATTCATAAATAAAATCATTTTCTTCCCTTCAAACAATTTTTTACTATCAAGGAATATTCCTCAATCACTGATTTGCATCTTAAAATGAAATATTTAATATTTAGTTAAAAGTTGCAAGTATTATATTGGTTTTTTTTCAAGAAATACTAGATGAAAGATAGGGACTTCTGCAGCATCTGTTTCTCCTATTAAATGCTTTATGAACTCTCGTTTAAAAGCAACAATGGCTGATATAAATTTTCGAAAACTCATTATATTGCAGAATATTTTGTTTTAGAATTGTTTAGAACGAAAGAAAGGTTATATCCATTGACTGCAATAACCATTATTTTGAAGTTCTTGTAGAGGGAAAATAAATTGACTTCGTTAAATTTCAACTTCAGTAATGTTTTCATACCATTCAGTTTTGAGAAGAACAAAAAAGAAATTTATATATAAATTGTGAGCTCATTATAATTGTTATATGCCTATAAATTATAATGATTCATTTTGAATGTTTCAGAGAATATAACCATAGAAGCTAACATTAAATAGTTCCTTTAAATATTGTAGCATATGTTATATTTGAATAGAAAATTTAAAACAAAACTCAAGGACTTTGTTATCATATATATATATATATTAAATTTAACATATAAACTAAAGTATAAAAAAATCACAATCATTAACTTGAAAATTGATTAAAATTGATTAAAAATTGATTGAAAATTGATTGAATGAAAATTTTATATGGGAAAAATCTTGAAAAAAGTGTGTTTTATTTACAACCAAAATAATACAATATTCATAAAATAAGCATTGTGTTTAAAAAATAAATAATAATATTGGTAAATCATATTTTTTAATACTTTTTGCATCTTTTGCATTTTATTATTATTGACTACTACTACTTTTGAGTTTTGATAAAAATAAAGAAATATATATATAAATTGTGAGTTCATTATAATTGTTATATGTCTAAAAATTATAATGATTCATTTTGAATATTTCAGAGAATATAACCATAGAAACTAACATTAAATAGGTCTTTTTTTAATGTTCGGATACATGTTTTACTATAATTAAAAATTTATAACAAAACTCAAGAAGTATGTTAGCATATATAAAAATTACAATGTATGTTTTTTTTTTTTTTTTAAATTTAATATATAAACTAAACTATAAAAATGTCACAATTCTTACCTTTATTTGAAAGATTTATGAAAGAAATATTGTGATTAAAGTTTGTTTTATGTACAACCAAAATAATCACACAATATTGATAAAATAAACATTGTGTTTTAAAAATAACCTTAAATAGCTTTTTTTTCAATGTTCGGATACATGTTTTATTATAATTAAAAATTTATAATAAAACTCAAGAAGTATGTTAGCATATATAAAAATTACAAAGTATGGTTTTTTTTTTTTTTTTTTTATTTAATATATAAACTTAACTATAAAAAATATCACAGTCCTTAGCTTTATTTGAAAGAATTATAAGAGAAAAATTGTAAAAAATTGGGGCTTATGGACAACCATAATAATCATATAATATTGATAAAATAAACATTGTGTTTTAAAAATAATATTAAATAGCTTTTTTTTCAATTTTGGAACACGTTTTATTATAATTGAACAAAAAAAAATTGTTATTTGTTGAAACAAAATTCAAGAAAACTTTTAGCATATTTAAAAATTACGATGCATTCTCTTAAAGTTAACATATAAACTAAATTTTATTATCATACAATAAATAAGAAATAAATAAAATAATCATACAATATTTATAAAATTAATAATGTGTTTAAAGATAAATAATACAATTAGTAAATTATATTTTTCAATATTTCTGTCTTTTGTAATAATTATTTTTAAAGAACAGTTTGTAGCAAAAAAAAATATTTATAAAATATCCAAATCACGTCTATTAAAAATTTCTAAAATTATTTTCATGATTTATTAGCTAGAAATATTATGTTTTTAACAGACAAAATAACATTTAATATATAAAATTTTTTAACTATAAAAAAATTTCACAGTCCTTAGCTTTATTTGAAAGATTTATAAGAGTAAAATCGTGAAAAAAGTATTTTGCGCACCATACAATATTGATAAAATAAACATTGTGTTTTGAAAATAAATAATAAAATTAGGAAATCATATTTTTTAAATATTTCTGCCTGTTGTAATTATTATTTTTAAAAATCAGTTTGTAACGAAAAGAAATATCCGAACTACATCTATTAAACATTTCTAAAATTACTTTCATAATTTATTAATCAGAAATGTTATGTTTTAATAGACAAAGAAACATTTAATATATAAAATTTTTGACAAGGTGCTGAATTTTAGAGACTCTAATTAGTATATTTATTCTCATATATTATTTGATCTCAAATTGTAATATTCCTTCTGATTGTTTCTGGTCGCAATATCCCATATTTATAATACAAATAAAATCTATAAATTATTTATTGTAATTTTTTTTAAAAAATGTATAATTACTTGAAAACATACGAAATTTAGAATTGTAAAACAACAAATTGTTTAATTGATGTAATAGAAAAAAAAATTATGAATTTCATAAACATGTTGCCTTATGCCTAACATAAATCTATTTAATTTCAATTAAAAAACAATATGACACATTGTACAAAATTTATGTTGACAGAATGAAATAACAAAATTAGTAAATCATATTTTTAAATATGTCTTATCTTTAAATAGTATTTTTAAAGATCAGTTTGTAACAAAAATAAAGTTATTTACAAAATATCCAAATAATTAATGATTTATTCATTAGAAATGTTATGTTTTTAATAGACATTTAATATATAAGATCTTTGAAATAGTGTGGAATTTTACAGACTCTAAATTCTCATATATAATTTGATCTTAAATTGTAATATTCCTTCTGACTGTTTCTAGTTGCAAACTTTATAATACAAATAAAATCTACAAATGGTTTATTGTATTTTTTATAAATTTTGTGATGGATATTTTACACATACAAAATTTAGAAAAATAAAAACAACAAAACAACAAGCAAAATTGTTTAACTTATATAATGCGGAAAAAGTTCTGAATTTCATAATCTTTTCATAAGCACTTGTCTTATGACTGACATAAATTTATTTCATTTCAAATTAAAAACAATATGACTCATTATACAAAATTTATGTAGACAGAACGAAATAACATTACATCAAAACATAAATACCTTGCAGAATTAATTACACATTTATCCAACCAAAAACAAACGTCAACAACGTCATTTATATTGCCAGCAGAAAAAGAAATTACTTTTCAAATTATTTTTTCCCACAGAAATAAATTTTTATTCCAAAATTTGAAATGCGATTTTCACTGTATTTTATGCCATCTAGATCTTATTTTTCACTTAATAAGACGTAAATCCCGTTTTAGGAGCATTTGAGGATATCCAAAAGTACTGTATGCCTTGAAGTTTTATTGTGCATTGTTCTATTCTTCTCATATTGAAGATTCTCTGTCTGATTCATCTTCGGGACTCTTATATCTATGCTAATAACTTTGCCATTATAGGCTCACTTACAAAAACTAAGTTTATGGGACAGAACTTGCATATCTGAGATTATTCCTTGAGACTTAGATGCGATTCTTACCTAATTGTCTGCAATAGTTGCTATTGGAGAGAACTGACAATGTGTGAGTATGTTATTCTTTTATGCTTTGATAGGATTTCAAAATGTAAGCCAATGCATCTTTTACCAGGAAAATAGCACTTTATTGTGTTAGAAATTGTAGAAAAGTATTTTAAATTTTTATTTCTATAATTTTAATGAATGTGTTTTATTTAAATCATATAAAACTAATGTTAAATTGATGTGTTGTAATATAAATACTTTCAGATGCAGCAATAATTTGCTATAGTGAAATGGAAAGAAAAAAATATTTATTAATAGCTTATTATTTTAATAACAATTCATAAATTAATCAAAATTTGCAAAAGAATTTATTTATAAACTAATATATATTAACTTTACTTAAATTTTCATATTCTAAAAGAAATTATTAAAAATTACAAATTAAATATCACTAAATAGCCATTTAAATCTCACTGCTGAGAAATTTTTAAAATCTTTTATTCTTGATTTGGTATGGAACACAAAATTTAAAAGAATATTTTAAATATCATTTCAATAATTCATTGTTTATATAAGTTTTAAATTGAATGATAAATTTTAAATTTAAACATTATATTGTTAGAAATTCGATATTATCATAAATATTGATTTTATAGTTCTTATGCAAGTAATCAAGCACGTTTTTTCTTAAATATAATTTAATTTAGCATTTAATATACCAATATTCAATCTATTTTGATAGTATTTACAGCAATATTTATTTTAATAAAAAGTAGATTTTGGGAGGATTGAGTCGGTGAAGGTGTGTCTTGCATGAATACTAATTGTATGGTAAGATCTATTATGGATTATATGTAAGATCATTGGAATTACTGCCATGTGATATAAAAATAAAGTTTATTCTCATAGTCTGTTGAAAAGCATTCTCTTATTCATTATTATTACATGACTAACATTATTTTATACTAAAAATAATACTTTTTTTAATTTTTAATTAATAAATCTAGTAAGAATGAAGTCAACTAAAATAATATTTTTTTAATATACTAAATGTTTTTATAAATTATAGTTACAAACAATAATTATGTATTAAGATTTTTAACAAATTTTGTTTCAATGAAGCCAACTCAAATTCATAATAATAATTATTTTTGTACTATTAAATTTAGAAAAATAAAAGAAATAATCATAATTTTATTTCTTTTATTTTTCTAAATTTAATAGTGCAAAAATAATTATTATTATAATTTCAAGTTTATACTACAAGATTGTTTTATTTTAACAAAATTGAAAGTAAAGTTTTTTGAGGTTTTATAAAAATCTAAGTTATCTTAAATATCTTAAGTTAAATGTTTAAAAATGTTACATATATATAAATGACATTTCTATACATGTATCATTTTATATTTACATTTTAACTATTACTTTTATTAAACATTTTAATTACTTGAGGATTTTAACGTTAAAACATTTCATTGTTGTTATATATATATAGCAATAAATAAATGTGTTAAGCTTCAATTTCATTTACAATTATTTTCTTTTCTAAAATACAATGTAAATCATAAATAACTATAATCTTTTATTCTTAGTTTATTACATAAAAGTTTGATTCCCAGAAAAACATTTTTAAAAAAAGAAAATTTATATGCAATATAGATGATATTTGCCTTTAAAAAATAAATTAATATATTATATATGAGCCCTTATTTCTCTTTAATAAATATTTGCAAAGTATGTACGTCTTATTTGTCATACTTATTTATAATGTAAAAATAAGAAGATAAATTATTCCAGAAAATAATTCTTCCTTCAAACACGTTAAAAATATTCTATAGGAGAAATAAAAATGGACCTAACTTTATAATTATAAAAGTTTTTTTTCCGAAAAAACCCTGATTTTTTTTTTTTTTTTTTTTTTTTTTTTTTTTTTTTAGAATCAGTGAACCGTCAGCTTCTTTTCAGGTTAAATTTTTGCCCTTTATGCATTCTCTAATCTGCATTAAACACATGAAAATTTTTTATGATAATATAATTTACGAAACAAAGAATATGTATTTGCAAATTAAAAATAATATAAAAAGTCATTAAATATTTATTTACCTGAAAAGAATTTTTTTTAATCATAGACAAAAATCAATCGAACATAGTTTTAAAATATTTACTAAACAAAATCCGTTCACGAAGTCCCATAACTTAAAAGTTGTATTTAATTTTAGAATAATTAATTTATATTATTTTAACTATCTTATGAATTCTGCAATTAAAATCTTTTTCAACTAATTTTGTGCTGCGATTAAAGCTTATATCAACTATCTTCAAAGAAAAAAAATTATATTTGTAATATATATGTGATCTATTTTACTATTGCTTTTTTTTTTTTAATTTTAAAAAAATAGAAAATAAAAATTATCCCAGAAATTTTGAAACAATTTAAATAACTAAAAATATTATCAGATACATAGTAAAACTTATTTTACGAAAAATAATATAAGTTCAGTTATGGCAATTGTTAAAACTATCGAAAAATTAACCCTTTTCTTCAATAATGGCTTCTTTCTAATTTTTGTACTATATTTCTACCGACATTCGACTCCATGTATTCATTTGGAAGTTTCTAAAGTATAAAAAAATTAGTAGATTTGCTAAAAGTAACATTTTTTCAGTTGATTCAAGATTTTCTATTATTCTAATAATTATTTTCAATCTGTCAATTATTTTCAATTTCTATTGTTGTAATCCATATTTCTTATTATTAGATTGTCATATTTTAATGGTTAAATACTAATTTAAACTACCCTGTTTTCCAAATCACCAAATCAGCGATAATTCACCAAATGGGTACGATGTTTTCAGAAAATATGGCAACCACGCTTAAATGAAAAATAAAATAAGTTCAGTTATATCAACTTTTAAAACTATCGAAAAATTGCTCGTTTCCTTCAGGAATGGCTTCATCCTAATTTTTGTAATATATTTCTAGCATCATTCAAACTCCATAAAGCGATTCCATGTGTTCAATTGGAAGTTTCTAAAGTATCAAAAAAATTGTTAGATTTACTAAATGGTGGATTTACTAAA
The DNA here is from genome assembly GCA_021605075.1 of Caerostris darwini. Lineage (NCBI taxonomy): Eukaryota > Metazoa > Arthropoda > Arachnida > Araneae > Araneidae > Caerostris > Caerostris darwini. Next base: position 147,229 of record BPLQ01009684.1, on the reverse strand, counting down.
GTAATCTTTTCACATCTGATTCAAGATTTTCTATTGCTCAAATCATTATTTTAAAGAATATTTATCTCTTTTTCATTCTGTTGTAGATTAATGTATGATAAAGTCACTCCATTTTTTTTATGTAATTCAGAATTTTGAAAACAATTAGAAGATCATAAAATAATCATTCCCTCACACCAATTTTACTTAACAGAAATAAATATTTCTACCAAACGAACCAAATAGCATTTATTTAATTTCATTAAATGTATATCCAGTGTTTAAACATTCTATACAGTTTTACAAAATATTTATTGTTTTAATAAATATGAAAGTTTAGAGTTTTTTCACTCTGTGAAATATTTTGTTTAAAAGTAATTAATAATACTTAGTGCATTTAGTTTCATTTAAAACATTTTAAATATTAAATATTTTATTTAAATTTACAAAAATATAATTTCCATCGCAAGTTCTGCAAGTGCTACTTTACTCCTTTTTAACTGAGTTTGTATATATTTCGATAGAGATAAAAAATATCTAAATATATGAAACGGTATTTGCTGTAATAATTTAAAATGAAAGTAATAATAAAATAATAATAATAGTTGAAAAATATTTCAAACTTTTCTATTAAATATTTGCAACTTTGCTTTTATTAGTTTTTCTTAATATCCAATTGTTATAGCTCCTAATTTAATTTACCCTGTTTTGCCAGATCGCTAAATCAGCGATAATTTACAAAATGAGTTCGATGTTTTCAGAAAATATGGCAACCATGCTTACCATTACGTGGTTTTTAATTCGTTTGGTAAGAGTTTGACGTCTCCATGTTGAAACATTTTTAGGTCACCTAAAAGTCGCTGAAACAAAGACATTACTTTTGTAATCATTGCTATTACTTTCTCTTAGTGTCTACCAAGCGTATATGGCGGTTGTGATCTATGACTTTGGTTAGGTGAGATGAGGGATAAAAATCATTATCTTTCTTTTTTTTAAATTATTATTATACATTCTTATTTTGCAATTAAAACAAAAGTTAATTTTTATTGCATAACGGTAAACATTTGCGTTTACATTAAAATTAATCAATTACATTGAAAAGTATTTAATAATAAAATTTGAAATATTCCGTACATCGTAATGTATATCAGATGTATCTGGATGTAATGTGCTTCAAAATTAAGCACATTAATTATTGTTATACATTTTTTATTATTTTTAATATAAGCTATTTAAATTTTATTTTATTCATTTAAAACTTTTTTGGAAAAGGAGATCATGGCATTAACATAGACCCATAAAGGTTCTTGTATAAACCATTATCTTTTATATTTGTTTAATTAAGTGAAAAAAGACGAAATAAAGCTGAAATAACGATTATACGATCTGAAATTGACAATAATCAATAAATACACTTTTAAAAAATTCAAGTAACATTCTTATTGTTGAACATTCTATTGTAATAATCGTTAAAAATATAATTTTATAAATGTTTCAGCTCGTATTCTTTATATTTGCTGAAAAATTTTCAAGTGCACATACAACTATTTTTAAACTGGATTATTTACAATACATGAGAGACTTTATTTGTAATAGTAGCTCAAAACGTAAAATACGAAGATAAATATTCCAAGACATTTTAAAGCATGTTAAATAAATAATAAAATAATGTTCGATACATGCCAAAATTGTCTTCGAGGGCAGTAAAAAAAAAGCGATCCAACTATGAATTTAATGCATATCTTAAAGTTTATCTTGCTTCTCTAAGAACTCCCCCATTTTTTGAGGATCAGGTTTTCGCTAGTTTTCGGATTATATTTTCTTCCGTCATACTTTATTCAATCTCCATAAAGCAATTTCATTTATTTACTTTGGAGTTTTGAAGGATTTCACATAAAAAAATAAAAAAAAAAAAGATTGGTAGGTATGCTAACTGAAATATTTTTGCATCTGATCCAAGATTCCTCCCATTATTCTAGTATTTCCTATTACTGCAACTTATCCGTTTTATAAACGATTTCATAAATTGTTTGGAAAACTTGAGAAGGAAAGATGGAAATTGATAAGATCAAATCCCTTCTTCTGCTACTTCCGATTTTCGGTCTCTCAGGAGATATATATTCAGTTTATAAAAAAACGGTTAATGGATATGGATCTGGAACGAGAGAAGTTAATGGATTTATTTTGTTATTTTCGTGTCTGTTTCGGTCGTATTTATTTTCTTTGCCTTAATGCCTGTACTTCTCAGCTTTTTAGTTTTATACATTTATGTACGTAATATTTTTTTTTTATCTTTAAGCATTGTAATAGTGTTTAAAAGAAATAAAAAAATATCCTTTGGAAAATGATTCTATTTTTTTTTTTTTTTTTTTTTTTTTTTTTTTTTTTTTTTTGGTTGATTTATTTAAAGAAAAGATTTAAATTTTCTGTTAAATCTTCACAAAAAATTGGTACAGTTGCTCAAAAGATGTATTTTTACGTTCAATTTTTATAATGCTTGGCTGGTTGCCTAGATTTAACAAGGAAAGTTTTCCTCAGGTTTGAATTCCTTGCCACTTTTGAACTTTCATTTGGAATATAAGGATAGCATATCAGAAACATGGAGATTGGATATAACATAGCACATTTAAGTATCACAATAATGACAGTATGAAAAATTTTACATTAAATATATTAAGTTAAAATGTCACGAAAAAAGGGCAGGTGCCCTTAAAGGTCGTCTTGGAAGGCAATGGTTTCACATAATCGGGCTTCTAGGGGCCTGATGGCAGAGTGCTAGCACTCGGTTGCTCGGTTCGTGTTCCGATGGTGCCATGGATGTTTGTAATGATTCGGAATCCACTTTAAACCATAAGTCCCGGTCTAAAGGATCGATGTGAGGGTAGTGTTACTCGCGTCCATAGCATATCTTCCAGCTACACGGAGTCCCTGGATAGTGCTAAATGAGAAACAGCGGTGCAGCCCTTGCCCTTGTCATAAATATTAATGGTCTCTGTATTATCAGCTGCATCAGAACAACATAAATGTGCTTATGTCGACTAACTGTAACCTACGTATAAACCGATGAACAAACAAAATGAATATTTTTTTCTATAATTAAAAAGATACAATGTTTTAAAAATTCAAATCATTAATTTAACAAAACTTATTTCTAACAATAAAAAAAAATTCAATTTTTTCTTCAATTATTAATACATGTAATAATCATAAAAGTTAATCCATATTTACTATTTAATACTAAAAATAATAATTTTAAGTTTTTAAAATGAATAATTGTTCCAATTTTTAAAAAAAATTAATTGGATTTTAAATACATATTTACACTTAAGCATGGCAATAGATATTATTTTTAAGCTCAGTGAAAATAGTCACATTTTAATTGAACTAATAGAATTGATTAAAACAAAAATAAATAATTAAAATATAATTAGACGTCATTTAATGTATAAGAATTGCATATTTTGTGTAAGCATCAATAATTGCATTATTATGGGTTTTTAGAAATTAAATGTTGTTATAATTATATCTATTGAATTCAAAATAGAAATAATGAATATATCTGAAAATTGAATATATATATATATATATTATATTAAAATAATTATCGGAATAGCTTGTAATTATCGGAATTATTTGTTAGTCAATTCATAAAAAATTTAAATAGTATTATCATCATTACTAATGATAAATTAACAATATTTTAATAAATTACAGGAAGATTTATTTCCATATGTAAATTACTCAAAATGCTTTGTTTCAGATATTTTGACTTTAATGGAAAAGCACACAAATTCGTATCTAAATGTAAATAATCTACACAAAATAATTCAATATCAATATCTCACATATATTTGGAAAGTAAATGTAGTTTATACTTTTATATAGGGAAACTTACAAAGCAATGATTATTTTCATAGTTATATGTTATTAAAGTATTTATTTAATAATCATTGGATAATTATGTTAAAACTAATGTAGAAAATATGTATTATCACTAATATTTAATCAAGTTAAACGTTATTATTATATATATGCTTGCTATGCATTTTTTAAATAGTAGTATCTAGTTTCCTTTAAAATCATCACAAAACAGTTAAATTTGAACATCTAGCATTTATTTTAAGTACAAATTAAATATAATACATAAATATATACTCATATGTAATTTAATTTTAATTAAGACTGTGCAAATTAAATATGTGATAATATTATTTGTTTAAATGCTTGTTAGCAATTAACAAAATGTTAGTTTTATGAAAAATAGTATAGAGAATTAGGAGCAAATTTTGCTTAATTATATTCTATGATATAGTGTTGGCATTGCTGATAAATTGATGCACACAATAACATACGAATAACAATATACATAACAATACGAAATTAACTTCAAACGTTAGTTCGTTTCAATAAATAAATAATTTTAAATCGAAAAAATAAACTTCTCTACTTTAAAAAATTCGTGAAAACAATAGATATAAATGCATATTTAACATTCTCAAAACAAAACACAAAATAAGTTATTTAAAGATGATTTCTTTTCAATTTGTGTTTGTGAACAAATTCTCTTAACATCAATAATATTACAGGGTGATGATAAAAAACACTATGAGTCTATCTATCATCTATCTATTTATCATCTAGCTATCATACCATTCACAGAAACTGAATGAAAGGAGCTTTGAGGTACGCGCTGAAGAATCATATGAAAAACAGCAGTTAACATCTCACAGTTACAATTACAGTAACACGATTTCTAGTTACTTCACGAGCAATTTTCAAATGCAACACCTATTTTTTTATTGGAATGTGATCTCAGTTGTGAAAAACCATAAATAGCGTTGGAACGGTACCTGTAGCACGAAAATCACCGGCGATAGATAAACTAAAAAAAAGTGAAAACAACCAATAATTACAGAGAAGCAATAGAAATCAAAACATTTTAATGGGTTCCACAAATTTTCCACGTGGCCTCCTTCACACACAAAGACACTTTGCATGAGGCAGATGATGTATAGCACTGAAGGGCGTACCCTAGTAATATGAATCTGTTGAATCTGACGATTCTTATGACATGTTTCAAATCAGATTCAATTTGCAGAATAATAGCATACACTGCAGATTCCAGGAATCTTTGCAGAAATAAATTCGTAGGAGGGAGGCCGGGGGATCTTGACAGCCACGGAAAAGTGAAATGGCAGATGATAATTCTGCCACCAAACTGTTGTGTTAAGAAATGTTTGACAGAAAACCTCATTAATGGGGAAGTATCCTCTTTCAGCCCCAAAGCGTCAAATAGAACATTTCGCTGTAGGGATACTCGGAATCAAAAGTACATCATTTAATCTGCAAACTGCATCTGATTTGAAAAATGCAATCCGGTAGAATAGATTCCTCTTGGCATGGTACATACTTCAGAGTTACACATGCCACATGCAAGTGAACATTTGAAAGTTTAGAAACCATTTCACTGTAACCGTAAGTGCTAGATTTTAATTGTTGTTTTTCATAATTCTTGAACGCATACCTTAAAAACCTTAATCAAAATTTCGTTCAGTTTCTATGAATGCTATGATAACTAAGGACAAGTATATCGAGATAGTATTGATCAGTATTTTTTACTTGTTGAGCATCCTGCTACCATTTAATAAAAAAAATTGGATGCAACTTTTGTCAGATGATAAAAAGTCATTATCTCTGACTTTCAGTTTTCTGCTGTAGTTCAATCAGGTTCGAATCCTGGCGTTGACATGCATGTTTGTTAGTGGATAGGAATCCACGTTAAACTGCTGGTCCTGGTCTAATTAGCCCAAAGTGTGCACAAAATGATCGTAGAGCACCAAACCAAACCTGTAGTTCAATCAAATTTATTATCATTAGGCATCGTTGAAAGCAGTATGACATTAAGTTTCGTTCTATATGAAACAATTGTTGTTACTTTTAGATATGCAGATATTATAATAAACAATTAAAGCACTAGGAAATCAGGTGTAGTCTCATAAATTCTTTTTTTTTTTTTTTTTTTTAAGAATTTAGTTAGAAATTCTTCCTACGACTACATAAAGATTCATCCACTTTTAAAATGATTGCGAAGAAACACTAACGAAATCCAGGTACCCCTACCTACTTATTTTGTGCAAACATTCTTGGGTAATACACATTTACAAGTTTTAAAATAAGTAAATATTTTTGTAATACGTTATCTGAAAAAAACAGTACATTATAGGAGTTTCTAAATATTCACCTTATCAATAAAACATAGATTTATCCTCAACAGATTTAAAACCTTTAGAAATTCATAAAATTTGAATAAATAAATGTTTCAATTTCGTGGAAATATATGATTATTATATTTTGAATATTATTACAATATTTTGCAAAATGTTTTAGGATATAGTTAAAATTATTTTAATACTTATTATTGATTCTCAAAGCTGAATATAACTATTCATATAAAATAAAAGTTCAATATCTAATACTGTCAATCTTCACATAAGTGTAAGTTATTTATAAACTAGAACAAAGCATTTATAACTTAAACCTAACGTATATATTTTGTTTTTGATACTGAATACATATGATCAGGGCCGGATTTTCCTATAGGCTAACTAGGCTTCAGCCTACGGCCTCAAGAGTCAAGAGGGGCCTAGAATTAATTGAATAGAAAATATGATAATTTTTATTGCATATTTTATTTTCGTGGGCAAATAGTTTTATTATTTGAATTTTGTTTCTTTATAAATGCTGTGTGTTATGTTTGATTAGTTATTGTTACAAGTACCATATAGAGTGCTGAGAATAAATTTCCAAATAAGTGTTCTGGACTATTTTTTTTATTTATTATCTGTGCCAAATTTTTTATAAAGATTAGTACCAATCGCAACATGTTTAATTTAACATATTGATATATATCACAGTAATGATGTATTTTATTAACTCTCATGTAATTTACAAACTTAAAAACGGGACTTGAAAAGGCCTCATAAGTGGAATAGCCTAGGGCCCTGCATATGATACATTGATACATACTTGTATTTGTTGATTCATTATTTCTTTTAGCAAAATGTCTTTCCCAACAAGACAACTTGTCCTCTGCATAGACAAAATAGCAACATCGTTCCATTTTGAGACAAAACATAAAGGAGAAAAAAAAATTTATATTCAGAAGGTTATTGTTGTTGCTCATAATTTTTGCTGAAGTGTGACCCATTTAGGTTTGTGGTAGAATCTTTGTAAGCCGGGGGCAGGTTCTTTACGTGAGATTATGATTAATGGCTTCAGTCCGCAGGATGTGACATGTGGGGGCCATCCATTCTAGTCTCCAGACGCAGAAGGGGGACGGGGAAGAGTACAGAAGTACTCCTTCATTCCAGGTCACGAATGTCGTCTGCACAGTGATCATCACTTCAGGATGGATCAAGGTAGGAGGGGTTTGTATGGATACAAAGAAATAAAGCAATCCGGTATGGTATTGATTGATACACTTAGATACAGTTGGGAAAACAAAATTAAGAGGTATCAAATACCGGTTTTTTTCATTCTATGTTTGTACAGTTTATATTAGTATGGTCATTTAGTATATTGTCTTCGAAATAACTCTGATATATGATTAAAATCTTTTTTTATATTAGTTTGTCAAACCAATAATAGTCGCATAGTTATATAGAAAATCTGCAGGTCAGTTTTAAAGTTTTTAAGTTAAAAATATTTTTATATATTAAATTTATTACTATCAGTAACAAGGAATACTATTTTATAATTACATTAAATTCCATAATAATAAGACTATCACTTATGTATATATATTATTATTTTTATCTTTTTTCTAATGCAACTGGCAAATACTTAGACAGTTTTCTTTATGCCATAAGCAAAGCTGCACCGACGTTACTCATTTAGCACTACTCAGGGGGAACGTGCAACTTGAAAATATGCCAAGGACGCGAGTAACACTACCACCTCAACGCTCTACGATCATATTATACCAGACTTACGGTTTAAAGTAGATTCCGAACCACTACAAACATTTACGACATCGACAGCCAGAGCGCTAACCATTCAGTTGTCAGCCCCCTATCTCTGTATTAGTACATAGTATATATAAGTGTGTGTGTGTGTGTGTGTGTGTGTGTGTGTGTGTGTATTGCTCTGGAGTTTTAGGAGAAAAATCAAACTATTTTTAAAAATATGGTTAAACATATATGCATTGCATATTATTAATAATATAAGAATATATACATTTTTTTTTCTAATTTATAAAAAAAAATCTCCAGAAAGAAATATATTTTGAAATAGCTTTCCAATATCTTGAAATTATTCAATAAAAAATTAATTATTTTGAAAAATATCCAAATCTTTATATTCAAATGAAATTTTGAATCTTAAAATCATAATTAAAAATGAAAGATGATTTTTTGATATTCAATTCAAGTTATGAATTTCAAAATTTTTAATTACAATTAATGTTTCAATGCAAGCAAGAAGAATTTATGAAAAAAAGGATTTAAGCAAAGAAGAATTTATGATATTCAATTAAAGTTACGAATAATAAAATTTTTAATTGAAAGCAAGAAAATTTATCTGAAAAAAAGAATTTATGAAAAGAAGAATTAAAGCAAAGAAGAATTTATAATATTCAATTCAAGTTATGGATGTTAAAATTTACATTATATTTAATGTTTTAATTGCAAGCAATGAAGCAAAGAACTATTTACTTTTTACAATAATTTTTATATCAAAAGGTCTTTTTTAACATTGTATCTACCTACTTTACTTTTAATCGTTAGTTAACCTAAACCCTTTGCGTGTGCTTGTCAGTGGATTATTAAAAAAGTTGCCAACACTTGCATCGCCAAGTAACTAATATAATCAGAGAAAGTACAGAATCTTTAGACACTCCAACAGCTGTTCATTAGCTTTCCCTGACGAATAACGAAGCTTATGTCAATATTTCATTAATTTGAAATATGGCCACCGGTTCCATTGTATGTGGAACATCCGGATACTGCTAGTTGTCCAAGCAACGAGACGAGCTAAATTGAATCTGAGCATTGGCTCTGAGAATAATCTGACTTGACACACGCTTAATTTTACCGAAGGCATATGTCAGGTCCCGCGTGGCTTGTCCATATATAAGATTCGCTGCAGGGATTCCGTACAACTCTAATGAAGGCACAACACAGAATTTTGAAGCAGGCAACTGTTGCCATTTATAGATGGTAAATATACTTCTGATGAAGGGATTATCGAATGAAGGGTCGTGTTTGATCTTTTGATGACGTATTTTGTCTTTCTCTGATATTGTTTCGAGGCATTTGGAATGGTGTAATTTAATGTTGCCTGTCTAAGATCATGCACTCTTGTCAATGATTTTAACAATGGCCCTCTATCAATTTAGGGAGGAAAATTAACGCTTTGTCGGAATTAAAAAAAAGTATTTGCAGGTTTTGATTTATAAACATTTTTATCTAGAACAATCCTAAAATATGGTTAGTTTATGTTTTGTAATTAAATTCTAGTAAGGAGTTTTTTCCATCATTTAGTTCATTAATGTTCAAACTGATGTTCTCCCAGAATTGGTTTAATGAAACAATTAGTAATCGGAGCTTGCCTTATTGTTATAATATGTGGCATTTTAAGTAAAATGTACATTTCTACTGCATCTTTAATTTCAACAAATTCTTTTTTATGTATTTTTTGAGCAATATTTTTTAACAACTACCTTCTATCAATTTATGAAGGAAAATTAATATGTATTCTAAATAAAAAAAAAAGTATTTGCAGTTTTTATTTTATAAACATTTTATATAGTATAAGCCATAAAATATGGTTAATTTGCAATTTAATGATTTTTAATTGCTATTGTAGTCGACTTCTATATTGTTTTTAAATAATTATATTTATAGTACACTCTAAATTTTCGATTGTAATTTATTTGAGAAAATTGAAATTCTAGAACATTGAAACGTGGCGGCGTAGGATACAAAAATCAAGGTCAAATGTTTATATGACAATAAATATTTTATTTATGAAAAAAACACTACCGTAAACAATAAGAACAATACATTTGGACATTACAGTTTTAAGTTCAAAAGTAAATTAACCATTCCTTTTTTATGTGAAAAACATTCGCCTTGATATCATACCCCATCTACACAAGGATTTTTAGAACATTAAGGTGAAGATTTGTAAAAATCTACATCAATGTCAAAACCGATGGAAAAAAACAAATATATCTATATATTCCACACTGACAAGCCATAAATAACCCTCTGTCTTCCCCAATTCCGAGCTGTAACTTTTCTGACGCAATTGTAGAACTTGGAACAAAAAATGGCGGGAAACGAAGAAGACAATGAAGATGAGTAGTTCATTTTCTCTAACCCCGACCTGCGCAGAGCGCGTGCGCTCAAGCGTAAAAGAATTCTCAATGCCGTTCTGTAGCCGTATGAAATCTGCATCCCTATAAGGTGAAGGATATTGGATTTTCTATATAAAGCATATACGTCTTCCTATGAGGCGACAGTCTTAGGAAAGCATCAAAATAGGTGGAATTTTTTTCCATATTAATGATGAGAGGTGAGTCATTTCTTATTTCTCTCACTTTTCTGGTTTTTATTTTTAGAGTCAGCCTGTTTTATACTGCAGAACTTTTTTTCTGTGGTATTTGTGATAGTGGGAAATAGTTTCTTAAGAATTATGATTCTCTATACTGTAAATCAAATAGCATTTACCATAAAGCAGTAGCACAAAAATGAGTTCTACATTATGAATTTTGATTAATTTTTGAAATTCAAAAAAGAGTAACTCGATTTTATTTATTGCAAAAAGTTATTTACGTTAGATATTATAATATTTTTCTGGTAAGATATAGTTGTTTTTGGAGAATATGAAATTTCATAAAATCAAATAATTAAATTTTGATTTTAATTTTACTTTTAATCCCTTTTTACAAATTAAACAATAAATCAACGAACCATTTTTATAGTTATTTATAAAATACATTTTAAATTCAAATAATATCCAAATGTAACATTCTGATATTTAAATTATTAAGCTATTTTCTTAACATGTAAGTTGACAGATAATATTTCTGTACAGGAAAACTATGTATAGACAAACTAAAAGATAAAGATCAATAACAAAACTCTGAAACACTGCAAGTAGATGTACTTTAAAAATATAGACATTTTTCAGTATTGCATTGTATGGTTGTATTTCTGCAATGAGGAAGTTCTACAATCATGATGTTATCATTGTTTTATTTGTTTTAATAAGTACAAAATTAACAAATTTTATAACATTATTTAGATAACATAATATACATTAATTTTATCTTCGGAAAACACAATTAAAATAACTGAACTCTGAATATTGCAAATATATATGAACCTTAAAAATATAGATATTGTTTCAGTATTGCATATTATGGTTTTATTTCTGAAGTGAAGAAGTTCTACAGTTATGTGGTTATCATTGCTTTCATTGATTTTAATGAGTACTAATTCGATGCATGTAATCATTATTTAGATAATATACTTTACATTAATTTTTTTTTCGATGAAATAAGTAACGTAATGGCTTATAAAGTAATTTAAATATATTATTATTTATATGTTTAAAAACAAGCTTTTTAATAAATTACAATTCTTACGAGTCTTTTAATAAATTACAATTCTTACGAGTCTTTTAATAAATTACAATTCTTACAATCCGTTTAATAAATTATAGTTATTGTTACAATTCATCCTTTTAAATTTGATAGCTATTTTATTTCAGTATTTAATTTATTGTAATATTATAATTTAGTTTTATTTTTTAATTTATAATGCTTTCGTCGCAAGCACATTTTTATCATTTTATCGAAAATTAATTTTTTTTTGTTAAAAATTAAAAATCCATGTTTTAGAACGTTTACGAATAAAGAAGGGTATTTTTGACATCATTAATATAATACTTTTTCTACATCTAAATATATATAGATATAAAATTTGTTTTATCACCGTTTTGAAACTAAAATAAAAAAAATCGATAAATCAGACAGACATATAAGAGTTACGCAAGGAACAGAACTGTCAATAAAGAAAACAAAAATATTATACGTTCTTACACAATAGGTAATATGTTAACAAATTATCAAAGGTATGGACAAATATCGAAAGGAATAAAAAATATCTATTGTCAAATCAATTTTATGCGTCTAGCGATATGATTATATGGAGAAATTTATTTTAAAATCATCTGGAACATTGAAAGTTAGCGGAGATGAAACAAAGAATACCTTAATGCTTCAGTAGCTTTATACCTTTTTATATGTGCATCAATTCGTAACTGAAATATCACGTAATGCCCAAAGGTGCAATAAATAAAGTGAATAGTTGTTTTTGATATGTCTGAACGAAATTTATTGCAAAAGAAATGTGCTTACTTTTTACAATATGTAAGTTAAATAAAGTATTTGTATCTGCTTTAATTGGTCATTCATGTGGAAATTTCAGTTAGGGTGAATAATTTTGTGAATATGAATATTTCATATAACTGAATTTGTTCTGCTGTGAAATAATTTTTATGTATAGTGATTTTGAAAGTAAAGATGTAGTTATAAAATGCTGAGAAATTTATTTAACAAGGAATAAGAGATTATGTGGAATCATTTTAAAATATTCCTATTCACAAAATTATTCATCCTTGAATTAATTAATTTGAGGATGAATAATTTTGTGAATATGAATATTCACATAACTCAATTCGTACGACTCTGAAATAATTTTTATGACAGTGATTTTGAGAGTAAAGACGTGATTATATAGTACTAAAACACAAATTTATTTAAGGAATAAGAGATTATGTGGAATAATTTTGAATAATTTAAAAATATTCATATTCACAAAATTATTCATCCTTAAATTAATTAATTTAAGGATGAATGATTTTGTGAATATGAATATTTCTCATAACAAAGTTCGTTCGGTTGTGAAGGAATTTTTATGTATAGTGATTTTGAAAGTAAAAATGTGATAATAAAATGCCGAGAAACAAATTTATTTAACAAAGAATAAGAGATTATGTAGAATAATTTTGAATAATTTTAAAATATTCATATTCATAAAATTATTCATCTTTAAATTAATTCATTTAAGGTGGAATAATTTTGTGAATATGAATATTTCACATAACAGAATTCGGTTGTGAGAGAAATTTTATGTATAGTGATTTTAAAAGTAAAAATGTGGTTACAAAATGCTTAGAAACAAATTAATTTTACAATGAATAACATATTATTTACATAATTATGATAATGCATTCTGGTAATATTTTATTACATAATGCATATAATTAATTATAATTTTTTAATACTTAAAATTTGATTAAAATTTTAAAATATGTAAATTTCTTAAGTTAAATTTTATTAAATAATCCATATTTCTATGCAAAAAAATTACACAAATTATTTTATATTTCTTGTCGTAGAAAGAGTAAAATGCCAAAGACAGAATCATATTGTTATTAAAAAATAAAATGAATAATTATTTTTATTTGAACCAGTATTCAATGCTTTATTTTTTATATATTTTTACTATGCAAAAATATTTATTTAAATTGGATAAAATGAAAAATTAATTTCGAATCTTTAACAAGTTTTATACTTTTTGAATAATTTATTTTTGAGTGTTATTTAACAACTCTTAAGTTGATTAAAAATTAAATTTTGTAGCAGTTACATTTTGAAAATTTCTTTCTCAAATTACATTGTTGGTAATATTTAAAAAATTAGTCATACATGAAGGTTAGATATACATAAGATTAGATATTCATAAAGATTATACATAAAAATTAATCAAATATGCACATTATCTGTTATTTAAAACTTATAAGAATTCTTATATAATTTAATGTTTTGCTTATTTACTTTAAAAATAGCCTAACTTATATTGCAATGAAGAATTATTTATTTTTTATTGTTAATATATTATTATTATTATTATTTTGCATGCAAATTTTCAAATACCGTAAAATAATGAATTTTTTTAAGTATTGAAAAAATTCATTCTGTATTAAATATTTTAAAATTTAAAATTTTTATTTATTAAAATGTTAAGATATAGGTATTTTGAGAAATCTATTGTAATATATTTAAATCAGGCTTCATCAAATTTATTTATTTCTTACGAGTCTTGTGCTTTTTTTAGCGATGCCTGTAATTTCTATTACGTAATTGTAGAAGTACAAACAACAATGATTAACAAAATTTTTATAAGTTTTTAGGTTGTTCTATTTATAATAAAAGTTTTTGATTTATGCATAATGTAATATATATTATTATCAAAGCATCTAAGGGATAGGCTTTGTTTTTACAGTTTTCTTCGTCTCATACATATTTTAACATCTCACACATATTTTAACATTATGTAAATTTTATATTTTATAAAGACTATATTAACATTTCGTAAATTATAAATTAAATTTACTTTAAATATCATTTAATAATTCAATCTACTAAAGTAAGACAACAAATATACAAACAGTATATACAAATATAAAATATACAAACAGAATATTCGATTTAATAGCTTTGTAAGTGTGTTCCTATCGATCCTTGGATATTAAATTGACTATATTATATCGATACCCAAATTGGAATATTAAACATTTTAGAAAGCATTGATTTAAACTTTGAATTTAAATAATTATAAAAATATTGGTTCAATGATAACGTGCGAAATTAGAGTTCAGAAAAACTCAGGTTCGTTTCCACTGTAGCGTCCATTTCAGTCACTGCTTTTAAAAATGAGGAAACTCGATGGAAAATGGATGGTATGTGGCATTAACTGTCATGATTTCTGGTAAGAGGTATTCGGGTTTCTCTCCCATACACCACGCATGTGTGGGGCGTATGGGAAAGAAATCCGAATAACATAATTAAGTACAATTCATCTTGGTGACCTGCGTAAGTGTATGGTGGGATTGCCTCAAATTTTTCTCATTAATCTTTGAAAAAAATGAACAAAAGAATGCAGTTCATCCGAATAATTTCTACACTTTTCCGCTTATTTGTAAAGCCTTGATTTAATATGGATGCATGCTGGAGACACTGATACTTAGAATTTTGGATGTCATCATTTTTTTTTTACCAGAACCAGGGAGTTTGTAGATCTAATGTTGTCGGGTATTAAACAAATGAGAGATATGTATACAAATATGAGATACGAATATAATCGGGATTTTACCAACCATATTCGTATCTCATATTTGTATCTATTGTAAATCACATGTTAACTTATTAGGAAAACATTTTCAATTTTAAACTAAAACGAGCAATTTGACGAACTTTGTAATATTCAAACAAGGGTTAATTAATGATATCTTTCATCTGAAAACAGTCGGTCTATCACAATTTCATGTTGCTCTACAGGCATTTGACACGATGTCTTTCAGTGCCAGAAACGATTGACGAAGTACTGAATGTGATTTATTGCTTATAATCACTTGTGTTTAACTTCTATTATGTTTTGTAGAAGTAGTAAAAGTGAAAACATTTTTGGGATAACAGCAACCATATATCGCATTGTAAACTTGCTATAATTCATATGACTTTTGTTACGATTCCAATTTACAACCCAAGGCTGAATTTTGAATTGATTTTTTTAATTAAGGGCTAATAATAATTCTAGCAATACATGTTTTTGGATTCTGTAACAAATAATTACTTTGAGACAAAACCATATTTGTAAAAATAAAGGATCCTATATAAGTGGGTAAAGTCATAAAATGTACTTCAACAAAATCAACACAAATTATCTATGTAAATAACGTAGAAACGATTTAAAATTCATGAGTTATTTTACTGTCTTTGAAATTCAAATCAAGCGCAAACTCATCATTTAAGGATCCTTTCCACTCTTTCATGTTTTAAACCATCCAAAATCTAAACTTAACCATCTTCACAGAATGTGTCACGATAATCATATCGAAAGAGAGAGGGGAAAGAGAATTTTAAATAAGTGAAGTTAAATCACGAGAGCATCCAAGCGTTGAAGTAATCGATTCCAAAATCAGTGTTGCTTATCAAATATGAGGCATCTTGCACGAAGGTGGTGCCTCATAAATATGAGGAAGGCCCAACAGAGTAAAACGCGATAATCTCCTCACTATTACGGGACATGAAGGCAGCCCTAAATTAAAATTAATATCTCCCAGAAAGTGTCGCTTTCTGCAATTTGTTAGGATTAATTAATGCACTTTTGGCATTCTTACGACTGCGGAGTGACACATTAGAAAATTATCTGGAGGTAGTAGAAGTTCCAAGGTATTTGGTGGATATGGTAGCAAAAATAAGTGGGATTTTGAGTAGATATTTCTAGTAACGTGTTTTGATCCGAAATTGATGCGTTGTATTATGAATAAGTAGATTTTCTAACAAATTTCTACCAATAATGAAAATCTGAATTTTAATCTTAGAAGAGAAACTATTAATTTTAGTTAAGTTTAATGGTGTTAGCACATCGCAACGTATTCAAAATGTAATGTACCAAAGATATCGGAAACATGTTGTATAGATTTTTGTTTCATCACAATTGCATCATGCTTAGGATGTAGTATTCTTTTGCAGTATATGCTTTATTTATGATTATATTTAAATACTCTTATTCTAATTGGTACCTATATAATTATGATTTTATTTGATTATGAAAATGATACGAAATTACTTCACTTAGCAATCACTCAGATGTATTCTGAAATTATATATTACTTTAAATAAATTATATATTAAATTGTAAATATAATTTATAATTAAAATTGTTCGCTTCTATATTAATTTAAATTGGCACTTTATGTTTTTTTTATTTTTAAAATTAAGATGTCAAAAAATGGAGTTTACAACTTTTAATTTAAATGCATAGTACTTTACTAGCAGATAACTTTTTACTGATAGACACATTTGTGCCAAATTTGTTCTTACAGCATGGTATATATCACAACTATTAGATAGAAAAAGAGCTATGCAAAATAAGTAGTTATTGAGTGTTTCTTTTCAGTATTCAAATAAAACGAACTTCTCAAATTTTATGCATAAATTTAAATTTTTTTAGTAATATCGTTAAAAATAATTACAAATATGATTTCAACTTTCTTTCATTTGAAATAGTGATTTTAAATAATCTTTTGATAATTTTTTATTCATATTTATAAATTAGTTAAATTAAATTAAAATGTATGATTTTAGATTTTAACATTATATCATGCCCTCTTAAAACATGTACAAAATTTTCACTCAAAACCTTTTTTTGATTTAAAACACAAAAATCTACAATTATTTTCAATACATGTTATTCAGACTGCGTTATTATTCTTTTTTTGTGTTTCGAATATATTTTGCAGTAAAGAAATCGTTGTTTTTGAGTTTTATATTGTCAACTTATTCAAGTTGCTAAAAGATCCAAATTTCTTTTCTGAATCAATAAGACGGGAATAAGTGTCAGTTTTAAAGTAAAATGTTGAAAACAAAAATCTTCAGATTTCAATTACAATTTCAATAAGTCAAAACCAGTTTAGGACATGGTAAGAAAACAAATGTGAATTTCACATATATTGAAAATTTTCAATTTTGAAGATACTCGTATTACAGCAACATTCAATGACTTCAAAGGATTGCAAACCAAACAAATAGATGTCTTGAAATGTTTTCTATATAAAGACAATATTTTTAAATTTACTGGTGTCAGAACAAGATTGTATTGTTTCTTTTAGCCAATTTAAAAAAAAGCCAATTTAAAAAATTTAAAAAAATTTTTAAAAAAAGCCAATTTAAAAAAAAGCCAATTTCAGCCAATTTAAAAAAAAGAATAAATGTATTGTATTCATGATTAATTAATTAAATTTATTTTCATGATCATTTA
Organism: Caerostris darwini; assembly: GCA_021605075.1. Taxonomy (NCBI): domain Eukaryota; kingdom Metazoa; phylum Arthropoda; class Arachnida; order Araneae; family Araneidae; genus Caerostris; species Caerostris darwini. Next base: position 129,356 of record BPLQ01009684.1, on the reverse strand, counting down.
CAATGTTGATTAATTATAATGCTCTTAAATTTTTTATAACGATATAATAATAATTCAATATTATAATTAATCATGAAAATAAATAAATTATTTTAATTATGAAAACAAATAAATTATTGATTTTTATGGTTTATTATAATGTTGTTATTAAATTCATAAATGTTTTTTTATTTTTTCAATGTTTTCGCAGAAATCGGAAAACCTAATTGTATTCAACTGATTTACACAAATTTTAAATTTTTTTGAGAGAGTTTTGAATATGTGGCACCTTAGGGTATTTTATACAGCGAAATATTTTTTTTGTTATACAAATTTCGTTTACATTTACGTGGGTTTGTTATGCAAATCTTGTGTAACAAATACAGCCAGGGGTTTTTGCTGGACAAAATGGTCCTATTTCCGGATCATTATTTAACATAAAGACCAGTTATCCTTTGGTCTTTATGGTGATGATTGTACATATTTATAATAACTGTTGAAATATTGTTTTGACACAAGTAGATTGAAAAATATTATCTTTATATACAAATATACAAATGTATATGTATATATATAAATATGACAAAAAATAACTATTATATAATATGTATATATTATTACCGTTATTTATTATATTTTATTTATAACTCTCTTATTAAGAAAAGGTACTTTTAATAATAATGATAAATGATAATGATAATTTAATGCCCTATATTATCTAAGATACTTTAATCCAGAAAATAAAACAAGGTCAGAATATCCCTTATTAAATAATTCTCTCTCTCTCTCTCTCTCTCTCTCTCTATATATATATATATATATATATATATATATATATATATTATTGTAGAATATTTCAAAAAAAATTTCCACATTAGTAATATTAACACAGGCAAAGAACATCCTATAATATTATATAGCTGACATATAACAAATTATGATTTATATTTAATTAAAAGATGGCATTAAATAAGCTCATTTTATGTAATGCATTTAATAATTAAAGTCACTTCACGGAGATAAAAAGACACATTATTTTCAAACAATTGTTCTTTTTATTGTTATGAGCTTAAAAAAATATTTCATCATATACATTTAGTGTCTTCCAAAAGATACGTTGAAAAATTAATATTGGTTTGTCATTTGTCAATTGGTATTAAATAAACAATTAGATTATCATTAAAAGCAATCATCCTTTTCGGAGAACATTTCATTAGACAACTACCGTGTTTAACGATAATTTGTCAAAGTTTAGAGTAAAACTTAATTAAAATTTCCCTCTTGGGATATATTTTGTGCTATATTTCGTTAATAGATGCTACACTAATACTTTCTGTTCCATAACTTCTTATTTTTAAACACTTTCAAACATGAGACAAAATAATTGGAAATTAATAATTTTAAACAGACAATAAATTTTGTTATTTTATTTTCGTTTTATTTCAGAGTGAATGCAATTTCTCATAATAATATTTCGTATGCCGCACTGATCCTGATTGATAAAATATATTCTATGATTAAAGAGAAGTACAATATTAAATCATTTTGTTAAACTCTTCACTGACGCAAAGACTCAGTTTATATATAAATTATTACTGCATAAATCTTTTTATTTATTTAATGAAATAAGTATATAAATTTTATTATTGTTTTACACTTTTGTATGAATATATTTAATAATTCATAGTTAAAATAATATGCACCGATAAGTCTGAGATAAATTTCCTAATTATTTTTTTTATTTAAAACAATCATTAACTGAAAATATTTTCTTTTATACAGAAATATATAGTTCTATAATATTCGTATTTATATATTACATATTATTGTATCAAAAATTTATATTTTATTGTATGTTAATAATATACATTTAAAAAAACGAGAATTGTTAAATTTTAAAAAATAAAATAAAACTTCTAAATTTTTTTCTTGTGTTTTCCTTTACTAAATTTATTTTTAAAAAATTACAATGAATCAATATTTACCAATCAAGAAATTCTATTTTTTTCTAGCGGTATAATAAAAATATTGAAAAAGGAATTAATATTACTTTAACAAAATTAATTATTTTGCAGAAATCTTGAATATTTACCTCTTAAAGTATTCCTGGAATATAATAGGAGAACTATTCTACAAAGTAGAGTAAAAAAAAAGGAGTCCTTAAATCAAAATGCATATTTTTTAATGTCCAAATGTATAGTCATCATGTTATAACGACTTTGATTTTGAATGAGCAAAAATAATTAACAAACACTTTTTTTCAGAAAAAAAATCGAGAAAATCTTCAAAATTACAATAAAACTAAATCTAGAAATCGATATGACCGATATAATATAATTACCAGATCAGAAGCTAATCAAATATTTAATTAACTTCGAAACAAATTGATTAAGAATTTAATTAACTTCGAAAAATAAGGCATCTTAGAGGAAAGAGAGAAGAAAAAAAATGGATTTCTTAAAAATATTGAAAAAAGTTAGCTAAAATATTTTCAGAGCTAATTTAATAATTTCATCTTTTCAAAAACAATCGATTAAGGAATCGATTTCTTTTCGTTAGTTGAAAAAAGTTCGAAATTCATTAAGAGGAATACAAAAAAATTCAACAAACAAAATAATCATGGTCATTAAAGACACTATTTACCAATTTCTTGTTTAAAATTTTACTTTGATTTGCTGAAAGTCTTAACACATCTAACAATTAGAAGTTAATATGTATAAAAAAATAATTTTTAAAATGAAATAGTTATTTTAATACCTAGTTGATATAAGCATGTTGAGCAAAAATTATTCAATGCTATCTTCCATAACAACATTTTTGGATCATCTATTATTGTGAGGGTTTTTTTTTATGACGAGGACTTAAAACCTTAGTATGAATAAAATAACAATTATAAACTGCATGAAAAACGTGTTGCTATACACCTAGTTACAATATATCTAGATTACAATCCAAATATACAATATCAAGTTGATAACTATGCTCTTCATCGAGCCGCTACGGTGTCAAGTTAAAAAATCTGTGCATAATTGAAGACGAATGGATTTTACTGAAATGGGTCATTAAGAAGATAACTTTTTCACGAATTTCCCAAATTTTCCCCATTTTCTCAACCTCTCTTTGGGTTAAATTGTTCTGGAAGATAGAGGAACTGGATATTAATGCCCCTTTTTCTACATTGACAGCATGACAACGAAAATCAAAGGTGTGATTGGAGCTCGTGACGATGTACTGAGAATTACGTATATTTAGCTAGACAAGTATAACTTTTCTTATTTAATCCCCTTTTATTTCTTTTTAAGAATACATAATTATATTACGTAATTCTATTATTTACAAATAAGAATATAAACCTTAACATTGTTAATTGTTTTGAAGATACAAAACATATGACTAAGAAACAATGCGATGCATATGCATATGATTTTTATTTGTTTCATTTATTCTTTTCATGTACAATGCATATGAAAAAATAACTTAAACAAATAAAAATTTAAAATAGTTCATTTTACAGTGCAAGTAAGATATTATGTACCACGTTTTTGTCTTGCCTCATTATATTACTTCAATACATTATGTAACGCTATATTTTGATTATAAAGCAACGAAGCACATTCTAAAAAATGAATTTTTTATCTAAATATGACATTCATTCTAAATATGGCATTTTTTATCACATATCCCATAAACTGAGGATTTTAAATAAAAAGAAATTACTTAAATAATATTTCTTATAGATTGAAAAATTATTAAAAAATTCGATCAAAATAATAAAAAATTGTTTACAAATAAAAGGAAGTTTACATCAAAGATTTAAAGGATATTAATGTAAGTTTATGTGGTGTCATAACATTTGTTTCTTTTCTTTTATTTTTTCCTGTTTTTTAATAATTTTTGGATATATTCGCAAAACATTCAATTAAACTTTTATTAAACGTTGAACAATATTATGCAATGGGTTCACAGAAAACAATTTAAAATATTAATTAAACTGAACAGACCATTTACAGAGAAACATATTCACATTGTGCTTTAAGTTAGCCAATTCCGAAACAAATTGCATAAATTAATTAAGTTAATTAATTGTTATAACTATAATAATTGTTATAACTATAATATAAATTAATTGTTATAACATGACTTAAATATAACAATAACATCTTAAAGAAAGTGAATTTAAATATCTTCAATTGTATAAAAGATATGTTGAATAATGTCCGTAGTTGGTAGAATTGGATTTAAACTTTTTCCAGTTTTCGATACTGCAAATTACTAATCAATTTAAAGAAATACATTTGAAACCGCTAATTACGCATCTAAGTTAACACCTTGATTTGATGACTTCTGGTATTAAGTTAACCAATAACTTATGCCCTGAATCCCTTTCAACAAAATTGTTTCATTAAAACACTTCGAGACTCCAAAATGTTCTTCACTAATTAATATACCTATATAATGAGAAACCCCTTCAAAAATTTATTAGTTATCCCAAAAGTTGAGGGTTTTCAGAAAATTGTTTAACTTTCTGACACATTCAGTTTGAAATATTTATCCTATAAGTACCGAGTTTCGGTGAAAATCATAATAATTTTCATTCAGCCAATAATATAAAAACAAAACAATCATTTAATAAATTAATTTTATAAAAAATACAAATTTTATATACACTGTTTTTATTAAAAAAGGACCTGGCTTTGTTTATCTCTCTAGGGTCACTTTTGGACATATATGGGTTAATTAGACCGGAACCTACTGTTTAATTTGGATCCCGAACCACTAACAAACATCCATGACATCGCCTGAATTCGAAGTTGAAGCCCTTGGTACCAAAGGCCAGAGCTCTTGCCAAATTGGCCCTCAGGCCGCTAAAAAAGGGTGTATTTAAATACTGCTTTAATTAGCATACATTAGTAAAAATAATTATTTTCTTAAGATAACTAATGTATATCTTTACAGCGAAATTGAAATACTTGAAAAGATGTCATCTGTAAATATGGGGTAAAAATCTTTTACTACTATATTGGAGATAAGAGGAAAATCCAGCGTTATCATAGTACAACTTTATGGCATAGTAAACTGTACCTACATTGTCTAAAAAAATTTTCAGGCGTCCATTTTGAGATTTTGCATCCTACTCAATCAAAACTATAGAACTTTCTAATTTACAGATTTTTTTGGTCCTTTGCGACCCATTTCGAACTCATTACTATCAGATTTTGAATCAAGTTCTTTTAGATGTGGAATGTACATTTCACCTTGCTGCTAAAGCCGTATCAATAATATAACTACACACGTTTTGAAGAAAAAATATTTATAGACGATAATAATAAAATTCAAACCTTCACGTTTTTGTTTAATTTAAATTGTTTTTGCTTTTATATATTCTATAAAATTATGTAGTACAAACATTCCTTACTACAATATTAGATCAAACGAAATTTTTTCAACTAAATTCGGTAGAACATGATGGCATGTTGATCATTTTAGGTCTTTCCAAAATGCTTTAAATATGAACCATGTCGTAAGATCTCTCCCATTACATTTGCAGTACTAAGCTGTCTAGTTTCCGATCTATCCTCACTGGCTAGAATCTAATTATGAAAGGCTTTGGAACTAATCTGTATATCTTCTTGAACTTAACTGGAGATTTAAAGTTTTAATACTTTTAGTAGGAAACTACACTCAAAGTGATTAATAATATATATAAAATGTTGCAGAGTGATTTAACTTTTTGTGATCTCATGTACTGAAAAGAACATGAGTGTTATTATAAATGTTATATCACCAAATAATCATCATGCGAGACTATAATTAGTCGTAAATTTATAATTGGTTATACAAGTTATGTTATATAAGTGTAAGAAATGATAATCTATCATTTAAAAAAAAACATTTAATTTTTTTCAAATTAGCAAAGAAAAATAGATATTTTTAAGAGAAAATGGTATATATTTTATATTTTAAAGAGATTTTATAAGAGAAAATGGTATACATTAGATATTTTAAACAGATATTATAAGAGAAAATGGCATATATTTGATATTTTAAAGAGATTTTATAAGAGAAAAAGTATATTTTTATGTTTAGCCTAATAAAACATTCAACGAAACGGTTATGAGTAGTTCATGATTTGAGCAAATTTTTATTTCATCAAAATATAAAAAAATTAAAATTTCTTTAGCACAGAAAATAAGATCGTAACTAATACATTTTCTTAAAATTTCAGAATATTTCAAACAGTTTTAATAAATACATTCCTATAAAGTTTTACATTATTTTTTAAATAATGGTAATTAGCAAGCAATCAGTTTATTACCATAAATAAGCTTTTTAGCAATCCAAAAATCTCTCTCATCAACTCATTATTATAATAAATTTAATTTAATAAATACTCTCCTACAAAGTGTTATATTTTGTTAAAATCAGCAATGATCAGCTACTAATCAGTTTTCTACTAAAAATAAGATTTCCTTCAATCCAAAAAATCTCATTTAAATCATTTCAAAAAATTTTTAATCGGTATTTTTTACATTTTTTACCAGAAAAATAATTTAGAAAATGTATAGTTATTTTATTGTTTGATTTAAAAAATATGAAAAATTTCATCAGAAGATATCAAAATGTTATTTTAAAAAAATATTATATTTATTATTTGATTATATTTTTATCTTAGTTTTATATTTTAATATTTAATTTAATAAATTATGCTGTGCAAAGTTACTTTATTTTTCTACATCTTAAATAAAAACCTATTTAATAAGAGTATTTAATGATTTTGAAGAATATTTAATTTAAGAATATTTAATTTAAGAATATTTAATAACTTCAGTAAATATTAAATGAATTCAAATAACCTTTCTAAATAAATTTATCTTAATTTTTAAGTAATCTTTTAGCTAATAAAAATTTCCCCATAATTAATTTTTCTATTATTTCACAATCGATTTAATATTTAACGTATTTTTTCATTTCTCAGCAAAGCAAATTTTATTTCTTTTTAATTAATAAAAATTAGAAATCTAGACTGATTTTCTTTTTTTCTCTAATTAATTATGGTTTCAGTTTTTGTATATTATCCATAATTTCTATTTTGCATCATCCTAAATAGTTTCAGTTCTCAAAACTACCAAATAAAATTGTTATTGACATACTACGGCATATTAAATATTTAATTTGGCGTTAAACAAATTTGATTAACTACATATGTTGATTAAATATGGAATCATAAAAATATACTGACATATAGTCAAATCATAATAAAAATGTCGCTAACGATTGTACTACATTAGCTATATGTACTTTTAAAGAAATTAACACAGAAATAGATATGAAGAATAAAATCTACTGGAAACATATTTTTAATATTTCCTTCAATTTGCTCAAGTATTTTTAAAAAAACAGATTTCGCAGAAATTTAAAACTTTTCTTGAAATTTATAATTTTATAAATTCACTTTCGAAAGATATTAAAAGTACATTAAATTAAAACAGACACTAAAAATAGTTTTTAAATATTTTTGTCCATTACATTTATTTTTCTAAATATTTATATACTCAATTTTCTTATTGCAATTTTGAGTATTGAGTTTAGAATTATTTACATTGGTCTTTTTTTCTATTATAATTTACCATTATAATTTTATAAGGATTTTGTAAAGGTTTTTATATTTACTTTAATTATTTAGTAATTAAAAAGCAAATAATTCGATTATGGAGTTATGTTTAGACAAATTCCAAATTTACTTCAGAACTGTAAATATTTACAAAATGAATGTTTAATGGATAAGGTTGCCACAAAAAAGGGCTTTTATTAATTTTAGATAATAGTATGTGTATTTTTTGGACATAGGGTTTACCAACCCTACCCCCTAAAAAAGAATCTCTTGTCCTGAAATTTGCCAGTAGGCAGACGCTTTGGCCCACAATGGGGCTGTTGCGCCAATGAAGAAGAAGAAGAAATGCTCTTAAGTTGTCATATATGATTTTTAGTGTACTTTGCTAATTTACCATGTAATTAAAAACGATCCAAAGATGAAAAATAAATTAAACTCTTTTTTATTCAATCATCTTTCTTTTTGTAATTTTTAAACCTAAAAAGTATTAAAATACATATTATTCAGTTGATTGGTTATCTGAATGCATATTACTTTCTTATATGATTTAATTAATTAAAGTAAGCTATTATATCAATCTTTATTGTGAACGATGTTAGTAAATTAACCTATAAAAACTGACAAAAGAATAAATTCTAAAAACGTATATTTCTTCAAAGTTTTTATTTTTTAATGAAATGAACCGGAATTTACACATGAAAAAATATATTATTCAATTCTAACTTTTTCAGAAAAACAAATTTGCTTTGATATCTTTGATGTAGATTTCAAATAGGAGTGAAATGTTTTTGCAGAAACTTGATAATTTACTTTGATAACTAACATCTCTTTAAGAATCGCGACTTCAATTGTGTTTTATCGCCTGTTCACAATTCATTGACAGAGAGGAAAAGCTTATCCATGAACCTTTTAGTGCAGACAATATATATTCAATAAAATTCGTATGATTCAAATTACTTGGTGTGAAAGTGTTTGAATAATACTATCCAACGACTTTCTATATAAACTTTCTCTGAATTCGATTCAATCACTTTATGCTGTTTAATGTAATTAAAAAATGTATACCCATAAAATACTTAAGTATCTTGGCTAAGACTAATAATCCCTCTTCAAACAATACAATCATTATATTTTGAATATCTTCTTCTTCGGTATTTTGGTTAAATTCCACCATTGAAACATTTCTACAAACAACAAAATTCACGTCTCCATTTTTTTTTCTTGCTTTTTTTTTTTCCCCCGCTTACACCACTGAAGCCATTTTTTTAATTTGCAGTGAGTTGAAGTTGGGAGCGAGTGATATTCTACGACTTCTGCTATTTCCGAACTTGTTTATATGTGTGCGAGATGCATGAAAGACCTACACCTCATCGCCGCGCTATTATGCTCTACAGTGGAATATTTTTATTTTTAGGAGATAAAATGAAAAAAGCAGAAACAGGAACGGACACGTGAAAAAAAAATGTTAAAAAAATTGTTTACATTTAAAAAAAAAAAATTATTTAATGTGGCATAATGGGCATTCCGAAGATGTATTTGGGTAGACAGGATAGGGTGCCTGTCGTTGGATAGTACTTGCACATTTTTTGGATAGTACATTTCAAAACAGAATGTATGCCCACATTAATTATAGATAACTTCAAGCATAAATCCTCTGTCTCTTAATTGGGCTAAGGGCGTCTACTTATTGTTAGGTTTCGAGGCAGGAAATATTTCCTTTTTACTAAATTGTCAGGCATATGCTCAACGTCTACAGTCATATTAGACCGAGGCTTGAATGTCCGTGAGTCTAGCGCCCTGGCGCTCGGTACCACTGGTTTCGGGCTCGAGTCCCGGGAGTGTCATGGATGTTTGTAGTGGTTCGGAATCCCCTTTAATCTGTAGGTCCCAATCTCATCTGACTATAAAGCGTCACGGAGTCCAGTCAGACTTTTCTCACCCCCATCATTCCCGAGCTGTATAGGGGTAACTCAGCTCCAAACACAGTGATGTGGTGTGTAGTAGTAGTAGTAGTAGTAGTAGTAGTAGTAGTTATATTAGACCGGGAACTACGAATTAAAGTGAATTCCGAATCACTACAATCATCCATGACACCGCCAGGACTCGGAGCCGAAACCTATACCACCGATATTAGTGCTAGTCACTCGGACATTAGGTCCCTCATAAATAAATATGAAAATTATTTCTTGAAACTAAAGGAAAAGGTATGCAAAGTAATGGAAATTAAAGTATATCAGTAAAGCTCTTTTACACCTCTCTTATCAAGAATTTCAGTAATATAACATGTAATTTACATGTTATATTGTCACATACTTTCAATGGCATGTATTTTCAATAAATTACCATAATTATAGATGTTATTATCAATAATGCATGGATCAAATGATTACGTTAAAGAAAATATCAAATAAAAAATAAAAATAAAAATACGACATATACACCAAATAAAAATATTTTCTGTATTAGCATCTTTATAAAAATCCACAATACTATTTTTGATATTAATAATATTTCTGTGTTATTTCAAAATTATTTATAAGGTTTTCTCTTTTAGATCATCCATACCAACCATCCATCATGATTCGTTTCTTCATCGTGTCTGGCATACTGCTGGCCTATTCAACAGTCATCTTCAGCTACACCCCACTTCAGAATGACGTGGTGCACATATGCTGCTATTCCAACGATCCCTCAGCTTACACCCCCAACTGCTACGATTGCAATTCCATGGTCTACAAAAACGCCCTCATGGCATGCATGAACTCCACGGAGTTGCCCAAGAACATCACCTACAAGGCGGCTACCTGCTTGGAGAAAAACTGTCAGATTCAACCTCCCAAACCACCAGAATCAGAGGATTTAAAAAATAATCCTTTCATTGATATCGTGAGTAAAATTCTAGCAATTGTCAGGAACAAGCGAAGTGTGTTTGATAACAATATAGATGGATCAAGCGAAACAAACCGGCATGTAGTGAAAGAAGTTCAGACTTTGGTATCGATAGAGGACATGCCAATGAAATTAGCTGAACCGGAGTACATAGAATGATAGCAGCAATTAGATCTCGCATTATAAAAGCGAGTAGTTTATGCTTTGAAAAATAGAGCTCTCACTGTTTGTTTTAGAAATTGAGAAGTTGTACTTAAATATGTATGGTACTATGATTATCGCTTCTCAGTTTTTCGTGTATTATTATCACCCATTTTCATTGCTGCACGCATTTCAAGTTATAAATTAGCACCTTATTATAAAGTACCATTCTTTGTCATGGATATTTAATTCACATTTTGATGAACTATAATATTTTATTGAAGACCAGCTACCTGCTACTATACCTTTTTTTACAAAACATTACAATATGGAATCATTAAGAAAATAAAATTTCTAAGCAGATCAAATGTAATATCAGGTTTCACCTTGGGTGATATCACCTAATAACAAGAATTGTTCTAAAAATTAAAAAAAAATAGACATAACGGAAAATGAAGAACATGTTTTATAAGACTTGTATTTATAACTATAATAATTCGAATAATATTAGAGACATACATATTTTTTGAAAACATTTTTATGAAAATTCATGATTCATTCATCAAAATGTTTACAGATAATATTAAAATACTTGACTTTTCACAACATCATGAATTCATATCAATGCAAAATATCTTTTATTTATATAAAAAAACTTTGAAGCAGTAAACAAATGAATATAAGAGATACTGTATTAAGTGAAAGCTATAAATTGATGCAAGTTTAACTTTATAAATACACATTGCAGAATAAAAACTATTTTGATATTATACAGCCTTTTTAACCATAATAAGCACATGAGTACATCATGTCTCCAAGCAGACATTTTAAATTATATTGAATAGTTTTTAACTTTTTAGTTACATTTAATTACTTGATTAAAAATATTTAAACTATTAAAATATTTTAGTAAATTATTTTGTTATTATTCTTTTCTCTGTTGACCTTAATATTATTGTTATTATTAAGATTATTAACTATCCTGAATGTAATAATTATCAGTATTGTTTAAAATTGAAATGTGATGATATTATAAATTTCAAATATATTTAACAAATTATTTTTCTAATAAATAAATAAAATTTAAATTGTTTGTTATAATTTAATTTTTAACATTTTATTGATGCATGTATTTTGTAAAAATTCTGATCAATAAAAGTCAAATTTCTTAAATTTATGACCTCGTTTATTTATTTTTACACACTTATTTGTAATAAATTCTTACAGCACATATTTTTATTGATTTATATCTATAAATTTTGACTTTAACAATAATTTTAATCAATACTTGAAGTCCATGGAGGCCCTTTCAGCTTGGTAGAGAAAAGGTCTGTCAGTTATCTTTCATTTTGCAATTAGCTTTTTTCAATACATCTGCGATCAATGATATAAGTAAGTAAAGATAGTATCTACACAAAGTTACTGTTTATAGAGGAGTTTTTCTATGATTTAATATTATAGCATTTATTAGGAGCTACAAGGTGGCAACACAAATGGTAAATTGTTCAATCATAGAGTGCAGATTAATGTTCTAGGCAATTCCTTAGTTTCCCTGTGATTGCTGGAACAGGTGCCTTCCACTAGTAATCACTGAATAACTATCACTGAATAACTAACTATTTTGTTAAGTGTTTTTAATTATAACTTATTTTACTTTGCAATTTTATTTAATCATTTCAAAACTATAATCTAAAATAGAATTCATAGTTTAAATATTATTTATTTGCAGTGAAAAATACATAGAACCTAAACTGCTAATTTCCAATGGCCGAAAATATTTTTAACTTCATATAGCACAAGTATATTTATTATTCAAACATATTGCAAATTCTTCTTCTTTTAGTAAAAATTTGATCATGTAGCTTCCTTCTTTTGTAAATTATAAAAAATAGCTGGTTTTAATAAATAAATATACAATTGTTAAAAACTATTTAATTTAATACTATACAATCATTAAATTTGCTTGTCATCAAGGAGGATTCTTAAAAAGGGTATACAATAGTGTTCCCGATTTTAACTGATTTTCCAATGAAAAATTTCCATAAAGATTTATAATAGCATCGAAATAATTATTTCTAAGCCATTGAATCTCCTAGGAGATGTACTGTCATTCTTCCTTAATAGTGGTCTATGTAAGACATATATTTTATAAAATATACTCTGTATTCATTTCTATTTTATCGCATTTTATTTGTATTTATATCTGTGTTTGTTCATTGTAACACTATGTCAACATAACATGTTGTTTTACTTATTTTAAACAATGTTTTAAGTAAATGGACAACTTTATTTAAATTTAAAGTTATGAGGTTATAAAATATAAGAAATATTTTTGTCATATTATTAAGAAATGATTCTTAATAAAAATCGTGAATATTTTCTACTTTATAAGAAATATAAATCACTTTCTATATAAGACCTTCTATAGATCACTTTCTATAAAAGTTTTTAGAAATATTTTAATTAATAAGTCAAAAGTTATATATTATGTAATATTTATGCAGATATGAATAAAATATAATATTGATTAAATTTTGTTTTTATATTCTTTAAAGAAAACTTTGAAAAGCCATTACATTATTATTATTGTTAATCATTATCATTGTATAGTTAAGAAATTATTTTCAAAAACACCCAAAACTTATTGTATGCCTATTTTATTTTGTGTGCTAAAAATATAACTGCAGTTTATATAAATATTTAGAATATCCTATGTTTATAAGAGAAAAATATTGTGATTAATGTTATTTTGATCTGAATGTTTTTAATTAACTCTATTAGTCAGGTTGAAATGAAAACCATTACTTTAAAATATTATTATTAATAATTGTCATTATATAGTTAAGAAATTATTTTCAGAAACACCCAAAACTAATTCTATGTTATTTTATTGATTGTGCTAAAAATATTACTATAACAATATAAATATTTAGAATATCCTATGTTTATCAAAGACAACATTGTTGCTAGGAATCCTTGGAAAAGTGTTAAAAATATGGGACAGAAAGAAAAAATAATGCCACGAAGTGAAAAAAAAGCTTCTAATGAAACCTTACGCGAACGGCATATTGTATCCTCACTATTCACTTTCTCTCCCTAAATCTCACTAAATGCAGCCATACTTATCACCTTGAATTTATCTCATTCCTACATGCATGGTGGATGACATAAATGCTCCTGAGTCGACCGTAACTCACAGCAGAACGCGAAGTGGAATTCTTTACGAGAAAAAAGGAAAGAAATGTTTAATTCTGTGAGAGTCTCCACTGGTTTGCTGTCTAGAGCCTCGCCTAAATAATCTGCAGCGAGTGGGTATTTTTGGCAATACTTCTTATTTCACCTACAGAATAAAATGCTCGCGAAAAAGAATTGGACAAAAGTAAAGATGGCATTGATTTGGCGAGATTTAGAGATAAATTTTCTCGCGTTTTGTTCCTCGTGAATCTTTCTCTATCCCATAAAATTTGCTTCCAGAATATTCCGAGTCAGGTTTTTGACGGTTGTCTTCATTGTATTCGTTCAAAGTTCTGCATTTTGAAAACATTTTGGATTTACCTTTGACTCGAGGCAAATAGAACGAATTGAATAGAGTTGCTTTGTTTTTAGTTTCTTTTTTCTAAAAGATGAAGTTGGATGTACATATAAGCCATATATCAGAAAGATTTATTTTGTTGCGAACTATGAATTAATTCTAAAATATTTCTTTTGCAGTTGAATTTTTAAAACTTTTTCTAACTTTAGTTTGTTCGTTATAAAGATATCTTTTGTTCTTCTTTATTTATTCTAAAATTAAAATACGCATAATTAATTAAACTAAATAATTATGTTTCTAAAATATAATAATTAATTTTTTTTCAAATTTTTAACCAAAAATTATCTAAATAAAAATCGTGAATATTTTCAGCATTATAAGAAATAAAACATTCGATCCCTTTTTGTATAAGAATATGTTAAGAAGTTAATATTTAAAAATACTCCTAACACTTTTTAGAAATATTTTAATTAATGAGTTAAATTATGTAATTATGTAATATTTATAAGCATATGAATAAAACATAATATTGATTATAATTTTTTTTTATATTCTTCAAAAAAACCTTGAAAAATTGCTTTTTGAATCTAAAGTAAAACATAAGTGTATGTTCAAGATGTATAAATCTCATTTAAAGACTTTATTTCTGTTTTTAATATCAATGGATATATGGAGTAAAATCATTCATAATAAATTTAAAAATTCATTGAATGATTTCGATTGAGCCTGCATTTGAAAAGTTAGTTTATTTAAATCAACTAATTTTATTTGCATATTTAGTATGAAGTCAAAAGTAATAATAAAATGCCTTCATTAAAGTTTTATAGTTGTTTATTTGCTTAGTAAACATTTTAAAGAAATGTTTTTAAATAATCTTGTTATTAAATGGGTTATGGAATGTTTAATTTATATTGATATCAAATCAAAAATATAGCATCCGAGTCATTGAGAAGTAAAAGAACTTTATCTTTTACTCTGGTCCACGAGTTGTTGCTTGATTCAATTAAATCTGAAAATTTAGCTGAAGCTAAACCGTGCAGAAGACCACACGCTTGGCTACGATGGCGGCTCTCATTGCCTTCACTGCTTACACTAACGAGTGCAATTTGTATAAATATCCGTATATTGATATTCCATCTACCTAGTGGGGAATTTCGGGTTTTATTCCCTTAAGACAGCGATGGGCAAACTTTTTAACGCGGGCAAAAATAAAAAAATAAAAAAAAATTTTGGCGAACCAAGATAAATTTTTCTAAAATTTTAAAAACAATATACAAGTATTACAATTTAAATATGTTGATGAGATGAATGAAATTGCGATTTATTTTAAAAAGTTCCTTATATTGAGGTTTGAAGGAGATGTACTGATTCTAAGAAACGAGGCTAAATGCTCATCTATAAGTCTATTTCTGAAATAATTCTTTCTAAGGTTCATAGTTGAAAACACTTGTTCGCAGATATAAGAGGAAACAAACATAGCACTGATTTTCTGGGCGTGAGATATTAAATTTGGAAAACTTACTTTCGATAAGGATTTGTAAAACTCTAACTTTTAACTTCTATAACTAACAAAGAACTTCCGCTTTTAACGCTTTACCTATTGAAAGCTGCCTGTGCTTGCTGTTTCCGTCGATTTATGTTTTGCAGAACAAAAGCAGAAAAAGTAAAAAGACCATCAGTCCTTTGAAAGAAAGGAAGAAAAAAAATATTTAATCAACGTAGAAAAGGAGATGGATATATAATATATAAATATATATTTCTTTTAATTTGCCTCGAACCGGCAAATTAAAATTCTATCCGCGGGCCGGATAGAAGCTTCCAGTGGGCCGTAGTTTGCCCATCCCCGCCTTAATATATGCAATTTCGGGGCAGTTATCCCAGATTGTCCTGTTTGATTTTGTCGTTGAAAGAATAAGCTTATCGCATTGCGAGAACAGTTTCAGAAGTCAGATATTTATGGATTGCATGAGAATTAACACGAGAAACTTCCGAGAATCAAACCGATTTTTGGTTTAAAACTTATTTATAGATCTGTCACCAATCAAAGTGTTGCTCAATGTTTCAAAATTTCACTCGCTTTTTAAATCAGTGAACATAACGTACTTCGTCAGAGGGAATACAAAACGTCTTTCCATAATTCCCAATCCATATGCTGAACTTGAGACCCATCGATATTCAATAAAAGAGACGAAAATCAGTCATATGATTTTGCCGACGAAGCAAAGATTTACTGCCTTCCCGTATGATTTTTAGAAGTTCCACGTTTGTGGGCTTTATGAGAGCAAATTCGAAATACTTCCAAGAATCAAAACTATTGTTGGTGCAAAAACATTCCGTTGAGTCTGCCATCAAAACTGTGTTGCTCATTTTCAAAATTTATCCTTTTTCAATTCCTTCTATTAGCTCACACTCTCCTTATATATATCTTGTTGAAATTTTCAATCTTTAATAAAATGCTTTCTATTCATCCACTCAAGTTCAAATCCATTTTTTTGAACTTGCAGTGGATGACACTTGATGTTAATTCATTTTTTTCAAATATTAATTCAGTAAATAAATTTAATTAATTAATTTTAGTTTTTTTTAGATTTAAGTTGCATATATCTACCAATAGATGGCACCAGATAAACTTTAAAAAAATGAATGAAAATTATTTATAAAGGAGTTTCTGCAATATAGGGGGAAAAAAGTAGGAATTGACTTTAAAAAAATTGTTTTTATATTACTTCAGTGAAAATCCAAATCAGTGAATGTAACGAAATCATCAACATGAATTGAACCTTTTGCATGTCATCATAAGCATTTAAAATCGTTTCGAATAACAAACAATATTTTAATATATAATTATAAATATTTAGTAAATTTAGCTATAATCACAATATTAAATATTTAGACAATTAATTACAAAGAAATTTGTATTTTCAATTAACACATGAATGTAATTAAACACTATTTAGATATTATAGTATTATCGATAAACTGGCAGACTCTCACAAAAATTCTAGTATAAATTTTCTAATGTGTTCAATCATATGGATATTTATATGAACATGCTACTAAATTTTACAAAAAAGACTTATTAAAGCGTAATTTTGATATAAATATGAAACTGAGTGTGTTAAATATATATAAGTTCCATTATAGAAGACTCACTTTTTTATAAAGTTATACAATTATAAAATTGGATTAGACAGAGCAATATTTATTACGTTATCTTATTAAAAGGGACTAAATATTATTAAAGACTTATTATTAATATATATCTTATTTCATGTAGAATATAATTTTTCTTCGAAAAAAAAAAAAAATTTTAAACTTTACTCATTTTTTGGTTTTAGAAATATTTCATTCTATAAAATTTAATCAGGTTTCTTGCCGAGAAAAAAAAATTAGGACACTTTATGATTTCTTCGTCTATTTTATCTTCTATATCATTTTCACTTCAATAACTGTAGACACAAATGTCGTTTAGTTCCTAACTTCAGAAAAAAGATATGTAATCTTTTTATTCTATGAAATAAGAAATGTGTTTGTTATTTTTTATTTTATATTTTGAAGGCAAGGAATTATTTATCACAAATATTTAAATATCATATACAAATATTGAAAAATTGATAAACAAGCACACATATATTTCTATTTCACATATTTTATGCAGTGTACATATTTATATAGATTTAATTATTTAAAAATTTGCCTTTTTAATCAATTACTAAACCCTTACGCACGATTTTAAATTTTATTTAATAAATAAATGAAAATAACGCGTTTTAAAATATGTTTGAAAAAATATGTAAATGTGCCGCGTTTGTCAAACAAGTTATAAAACAGCCTTATCGATTTTGTAACTGAAAACATAATAGTGTTGTTAATTTTACAATAAATAAAGAAAAAAAGATATCTTTATTGCAAAAAAAATTTAACTTAGAAAAAAATTGTATAAAAACTGGACTGCAAGAGGAATATTTTTGAATTAATTTATAGTTCTCCCCAAAACCATTCCTTCTGATATATGTTTATATCTAAATCCAACTTCATCTTTAAGAAAAAAGAAACTAAAAAAAAATCAACTCTATTCAATTCGTTCTAGTATTTTCCTCGAGTCAAAGGTAAATTCAAAATGTTTTCAAACGCAGAAACTTTGAACGAACACAATGAAATCAACCGTCAAAAACCTGACTAGGAATTTTCTGGAAGCAAATTTTATGGGATAGAGAAAGGTTCACGAGGAACAAAACGTGAGAAAATTTATCTCTAAATCTCGCCAAATCAATGCCATCTTTACTTTTGTCCAATTCTTTTCCGCGAGCATTTTATTCCGTAGGTGAAAGAAGAATTGCCAAAAATACCCACTCGCTGCAGATTATCCAGGCGAGGCACCAGACAACAAGCCAGTGGAGACTCTCACAGAATTAAACATTTCTTTCCTTTTTTCTCGTAAAGAATTCCACTTCGCGTTCTGCTGTGAGTTACGGTCGACTCAGGAGCATTTATGTCATCCACCATGCATGTAGGAATGAGATAAATTCAAGGTGATAAGTATGGCTGCATTTAGTGAGATTTAGGGAGAGAAAGTGAATAGTGAAGAAACAATATGCCTCTCGCGTAAGGTTTCATTAGAAGCTTGTTCTTTTCCCCTTCCTGGTATTATTTTTTCTTGCTGTTCCATATTAGTAACACTTTTCCAAGGATTCCCTGGCAACAATGTTGTTCTTTTATAAGCATAGTATTTTCCAAATATTTATATAAACTGCAGTTATATTTTTAGCACACAAAATAAAATTGACATAAAATTAGTTTTGGGTGTTTCTGAAAATAATTTCTTCTCTATACAATGATATTTATTAACAATAATAATAATAATAGTTAACAATAGTAATAATAATCATAATAATAATTTAAAAATTAATAATAATTAGCAATATTAATAATAATGATTTACAAAAATTTAATAATAATGATTAACAATAATAATTAAATGGTTTTTCAAAGTTTTTTTTAAAGAGTATTAAAAAAAAAATTATAATCAATATTTTGTATTATTCATATCCTTATAAATATTACATAATATACAACTTTTGTTTTATTAATTAAAATATTTCTAAAACGTATTACGAGTACTTTTAAATATTATGTCTTATAATGTTGAAAATATTCACGATTTTTATTTAGAAATTATTGCTTAAAAATTGGAAAAAAAATAAAATTATTATATTTTATAAATAGTATTATTTGTTTAAATAATTATGTGTATTTTAATTTTACTATAAATAAAGAGAAAAAAAGGTATCTTTATTACAACAAACTAAAATAAAAAATAAAAAAACTTTTTTTTTGAAAATTCGAATGGAAAAGAAATATATCCGATTCAATTTATAGTTCGCAACAAAATCAATACTTCTGATATATGGTTTATATCTAAATTCAACTTCATCTTTGAGAAAAGAAACTAAAAACAAATCAATTCATTCTATTTGCCTCGAGTCAAAGGTAAATCCAAAATGTTTTCAAAATGCAGAACTTTGAACGAATACAATGAAAACAACCGTCAAAAACCTGACTCGGAATTTTCTGGAAACAAATTTTATGGGATAGAGAAAGATTCACGAGGAACAAAACGCGAGAAAATTTATCTCTAAATCTCGCCAAATCAATGCCATCTTTACTTTTGTCCAATTCTTTTCCGCGAGCATTTTATTCCGTAGGTGAAAGAAGAATTGCCAAAAATACCCACTCGCTGCAGATTATCCAGGCGAGGCTCTAGACAACAAACCAGTGGAGACTCTCACAGAATTCAACATTTCTTTCTGTTTTTCTCGTAAAGAATTCCACTTCGCGTTCTGCTGTGAGTTACGGTCGACTCAGGAGCATTTATGTCATCCACTATACATGCAGGAATCAGATAAATTCAAGGTGATAAGTATGGCTGCGTTTAGTGTGATTTAGGGAGGGAAAGTGAATAGTGAGGAAACAATATACCTCTCGCGTAATGTTTCATTAGAAGCTTTTTTTTTCCCTTCCTGGCATTAGTTTTTCTTGTTGTCCCATATTAGTAACACTTTTCCAAGGATTCCTAGGCAACAACGCTGTTCTTTTATAAACATAGGATTTAATTTTAGTTATATTTTAGGACACAAAATAAAATAGCATAAAATTAGTTTTGGGTGTTTCTGATAATAATATCTGTAATAACTATACAATGATAATAATTAGCAATAATAATAATAATAATAATTAACAATAATAATAATAATAATTAAGAATAATAATAATAATAATGATTAACAATAATATAAATAATGATTAGCCATAATAATTTAATGATTTTTCAAATATTTTTTAAAGAATATAAAAAAATTATAATTAATATTATGTTTTATTCATATGTTTATAATTATTAAATTATATAAAACTTTAGAGTCATTATTTAAAATATATGTAAAAAGTATTACGAGTTTTTTTTTTTAAATATTAACTTCTTTAGATAGTCTTAACATCAGAAAGTTAACGATTGTTTTATTTCTTCAGTTTAAATAATTTTGTGTATTTGAATTTTACAATAAATAAATAGAGAAAAAAAATATCTTTATAACAAACAAATTAAACTTAAAAAAGAAATTAAAAAAACTGGACTGCAAGAGAAATATTTTTGCAATAATTTATAGATCCCAACAAAACCAATCCTTTTTATATATGGTTTATACCTAAATCCAACTTCATCTTTGAGAAAAAAAGAAACTAAAAAAAAAAAAAATTCAATTCAATTTGTTCGATTTGCCTCGAGTCAAAGGTAAATTCAAGGTTATTTTCAAAATGCAGAACAATGAACGAATACAATGAAAACAACCTGAATCAAAACCTCACTCGGAATTTTTTGGAAGCAAATTTTATGGGATAGAGAACGGTTCACGAGGAACAAAACGTGAGAAAATTTATCTCTAAATCTCGCCAAATCAATGCCGTCTTTACTTTTGTCCAATTCTTCTTTTCCGTGAGCGTTTTATTCTGCAGGTGAAAGAAGAAGAATTGCCAAAAATACCCACTCGCTGCAGATTATCCAGGCGATGCAGTAGACAGCAAACCAGTGGAGACTCTCACAGAATTAAACATTTCTTTCGTTTTCTCGTAAAGAATTCCACTTCGCGTTCTGCTGTGAGTTACGGTCGACTCAGGAGCATTTATGTCATCCACTATGCATGTAGGAATGAGATAAATTCAAGGTGATAAGTATGGCTGCGTTTAGTGTGATTTAGGGAGAGAAAGTGAATAGTGGGGAAACAATTTGCCGTAAGGTTTCATTAGAAGCTTTTTTTTCCCTTCTTGGCATTATTTTTTCTTGCTGTCCCATATTAGTATCCCCTTTCCAAGGATTCCTAGCCAACAATGTTTTTCTTTTATAAACGTAGAATATTGTAAATATTTATATAAAGTTATATTTAAATTTTTAGCACACAAGATAAACTAGGCATAAAATTACGTTTGGTGTTTCTGAAAATAATTTCTTTACTATATAATGATAATAATTAAAAATAATAATTTAAAGTAATTTTTTTCATTTCAACCTGTTTTATAGAGATAATGAAATGCATTCGTAATAAAATAACATTTGTCTCAAAATACCCCTAATTGCTAACAAAGTAGCTTATTTTTTTAACTTCAAATGAACAATCATCAATAAAATTCGTTTAATTTCTCAAATATTTATAGCAAATATAAACAATATTTATGAAATATCGATGTTTTTTACAACGCTAACTAATGAAGAAAGAAAAAAATGAATAAAGTGGTCATAATGCCATTATCAGCTGTCATAAAAAGGAATAAAGTAAAAATAAATGAAGGAAATGAAGGAAATGAATAAAATTGTCTAACATATTGAATACTTTTAATTAGAATTTTAAGAGTTATGATTTTGAATCTTTGACAAAAGTATGTCATAATACGATATTAACGTACACATATTAATCTATAATATAACTACATAAATAAATATAACTAACCATACTGCATAAAATAATCTAAAATATAATTAAATATATCTTTAAAGCAGGCAGAAGTGCGTGATTAATAAAGTTAATTAATGTATTGATAAAATATTAATTAATTTAAAAGTTAAATGTATTAATTAATGCATTGATAAAGTATTAATTAATTTAAAAGTTAAATGTATTAATTAATGCACTGATAAAGTATTAATTAATTAAAAATTTAATTAAGTATTGTCAGTGTATTAATTAATGTATTAATGAAGTACTGGATAATTATTAACAATACTACATAACCAAAGTGATTCATTAACATGAATAAAAAATAGAAATATTACTGTGCAAATTTTTACCAAGAATGTAAGAAGAATTATTTACTTTGATACAAGTACAAATTGATGAAAAATATTTAATTTCTGTCGAAATTTTAACTAAGGTTAAGTAAAGACAAATTTACTTAAGTAAAAATATTTTTAAAATCAAGGCCCAGAAAAATTCCTTGTAATAAAAAAAATGAACTAAAATGCAATGAATAGAAAGTTATCTACATAAAGTATTCATTTTAGTTATTCTGTTACCCGTAACTTGATTTTAAACCTTTAACGGTATGTTTTAATAAATTTTAACAAAGTAAAAATAATTTGAATATTAACATTAAGTTGGATATCTCTTAAACATACAGAGGTATTATAGTAATGCATGATGAGAGAGATGCTTGTTATTATACGTGTAGTAAAGAATAGAATATTATTGTTATCAAACTTTCAACAAGAATGCATTAGGAATAAGAAATTATAATCATCTAATTAAAAGTTGTCCAAAATATTTAAATTTTGGCAAAGTTTTAATTAAAATTAAGTTAAACTAAAGCAAAGCAAAGTTTTAATTAAACATTAAAACTTAAATGAAGTTTTAATGTTAAACTAAAACATATTTATTTAAAACAAGGTACTTTTTAAAACCAAGACCCACAATAAAAATGTACTTAAGTGCTTAAATCCTTGTAACATAAAAATGTAATTAAGTACAATAACAATGAATATTGTGCTTTCTTTATATTATTCATGTTGTTATATTCATTTCAAATTATTTTTATGGCAGGAAGAATTTAGATGTAGATGTAAAATGTGCTTTATTTAAAACTGTTAAATTCAAGATAGGTTTTTTTATCGGAAAAAAGATTATTTAATACTGATAACAATATTTTCTACATATAGAACCATTAAATAAGTATCAAAATTTTTTTAAATTTCATGTAAATATATTTTTTAAGATGTTATATTTTTAAGTCTGTTATTTGATAAAATTGCTATAATATTTGATGAAGTGAACTGTTTGCGAATTAATAGCAAAAGGCATGTGGTCAGATGTCAGTGGTTTCCTGGTATATGCCTCTGCAGAATTTGGGATTTTAGAAATTGTAAAGTATCAATACTCTAAATGGATGAAGTACTCGTTTATCGATTGCTCGAGTGATAAGGAATTCATAAAAATGAAGTTATTTGCTTAATTCAACAGAAAAATAATCAACAAAGGAAGACGTGGTCAGTTGTCAGTGACCCTTGGTATAGGCCTCTGTAAACGTTGTGATTTTAGAAGTTGTAAAGTATCAGTACTCTAAATAAATGCAGTACTATTTTCTCCATTGCGTGGAGTATTCGTAGTGGTGGAGTGGTAGGGAATTCGTGAAAATCAAGTAATTTGCTTAATTACAATAAAATCATCAACATGCCATGGTATTTATGAAAGAGACCGAGGAATAACTACCAATAGATAACAACCTGATATCTGTTAGATATGTGACTGATCGCTATTAGATGTTATTCAGATTACAGTTGAACAAATCTTTGGTAGATATCAGTGGCCTACTGAATTTTAGTCTAGTGGGTTCATAGGATTTCAAATACGTGAGTTCCATTAGGCTAGATTAGACTATATTGCAGAGTTTCACCCTTTATATTATATTCCTTGCAAAGTCTTCCTCCACATACCGTTGTCTGTCGCTTTACTAAAACTGCAATATTTAAATTACAACTATAATCTAAGAAATCACACTTATTTTAATTGCAGCTACATAATTTTTAAATAAGGATTTTAATTTCCAAACAGCTTGATAAGTAGTAAGAAAATATTTATTGTCAGTTGTAAAACATTTTGAATTTACCTCGATATATTTTAAATCAATACATATTAAAAATTTATTAGTCATCATTATCCAAGTTATGAAGGCCCAAAAAATGTTCTATCGAATAATAGTTGTAATAGTATAAGAATCATCATCGTCATCATCAGTGGCGCAACAGCCGCATGATGGGCCAAGACCGTCTGGCGACTGGCAGATTACAAGAAGGAAATGTTTTTCTTTTTACGAGGTAGGATTGTCAGCCTACGTCCACAATATAAAAGTGAATTAGCACTAAATTTATTTGAATTAACTATACTAATTTTTTATTTATATATAATATTATTTTGTTACAATTAAATATTTCTTGCGAAAATAAATGTATGTAATATGAGAACTGAATCCACTAAAATAAAAGTATGGCAATGCAAAAGGTGTTCACACATCTTTGTGAAGATATTGAATACATATATATAAGAATTTTATCGTCTAATTTGTTCTGTCTAATAGTTCTTTTTTATTGAACTGCCATATTATTTCTTGATTTCTATTAATTTAATAATTAGCTTTTATAACTAGCTAAGGTAAAGGTAATTGCCTTGGCAATTTACCTTGATTACCAAGATACTTTCCTTGATTTCTAAAGTAGTTTCCAAGATTTCTTAAAATATCAAAGTTGAATTTGTTCTACGCTTCCACCGTAATCTTCCAGAGTTCCTCTAATGTCTGCGGATACCGCTTACAAAGAGCTTGTTTTAAAAGTCCAAATGCACTACGAAATGAATTCTTTGTGCCCATTATAACTCTCAACAAAAGTATTTCATTCTTCATAGAATAAAAGCAGTCATAATATTTTGTATCTGATACCATACTTTTATTCACAGATTTATCACCATTATTTATATCTTCTGCATTGTATACTTGTTTCACTTATTCTTATGCTTTTTACATAGTATTATGTTAGTTACAGTTACTCTTATGTTATGTTAGTTACTCTAGTATATTGTTTTCATTTTCTGTGTTATAATTCATTGTCAGATAAATATATCCAAGCCTTGTAACTACATGTTTCCATTTTTACCTACCAAATAATTACCACACAATAATTTGCACATAGGCTTTTGTGAGAAACAATTTTGGCTTTAACCAGCGACCAGCGTTGTTTTTTATTAGCTAATTATATTTTGTAATTTTATTTAAAGTTGCTACAGAGATGTTTAATGATTGCGTCATAGTTCTTGGGGGAAATTTTTTAAAACAAGAGATGTTGTTTACATATAATAAGAGGTGTATGTGCATTTTTGCATGTATAGATATATATATGTGTGTGTGTGTGTGTGTGTGTGTGTGTGTGTGTGTGTGTGTGTGTGTGTGTGTGTGTGTATGTGTGTGTGTGCATGTATAGATATGAATTTTTCTTTTACATATTCCTCAGTAAACTTTTACTGAAATTTCCTTTTTATTAGTTATTTCACTTATTTCGTGTGCAGAAATATTAATATATGCTTTTCACATATTCTTCTTCATAATAGAATGAGATTATCTCTTTTAAAAAAATACAAAAATATAGCCTTCTATCCCTTGTTTATATTATAGAGATATTTTAAAACAATTAATAATTTTTATTATGAAGACGGCATTTAAACCTTATTCCTAATTGATGTCATTTAGATTTTACTTTTTTTCATTTAAATTCAATAGATGGTGAAAATCAAAATTCCTACAAAAATGTCTGATCACGTCCGTTGACCTCGATAATAATGTGTTATATCTCTCTTGAAATTAAAAGCAACATCAATCCTAGAAATATTTATATAAATATATAATTTAAACCATCTTAAAATTAAAAAAGAAGGAGGTATTTCGCAGGTCTACGATTAAAATAATAACATTGTTCATAATTTTAATTTTTGATTTATTTTGTTTTTCATTATTTTAAGTTAGATTTATTTATATTATCTAATTCTCTGCAATTCCATTTTTACAGGAAAACTTAATTTTATTGTATATAATATTTTAACTTATTCTACGGAATATACTTACGGCGCATGATATTTTGTAACAAAACAAATTTTGTATTTTACAGAAAGAATTATACACATACAAAATCTAAACAGATTAGAAATAAGTTAGTTGGAAATTAAGGCAATATGACTAATGCGTGTATTATCATTATGGTAATGTATTGCAGTTCATAAAATGTACTTCACTCTTGTTTCATTAAAAGAAACAATACGAGACAAGAGTAAAAGGTTATTTTAACTCAACTTTAATAATTTTCAGCTGTAGAGTTTGCATTGTAAGCAAATCATGCAACTGAGTTAGACTTTAACAGATAACACTGCTCATCGCCCAGAGTTAACCATCATTCACTGCCTGACAAAGTGAATTATGTTTCCTCAGACAAAGGCACTGAGCTGAATGCAGATAGTTTCTCACATATCTTGGTTGTAGAAAATGAAGTGATAATTTATAATATTCATTTCCTGCGAAAATGGGAAGGATACTAATGAAATATTAAATTTTAAGTAATTATTTGCCACAATTTTTTTTTCTTGTCTTAAGCTTTCAGGGAGTCAAAAGTTAAATTATTTTAATTAACACATCTTTACGAAAAAATAATGAACAGCGCAGGTATGCATTTATTAGAAATGTCAAAAATTGGATGTAAATATTTATTTATAAGTTCATTAAGTCATAATAATAAAGCTAAGAAAAAATTTCAAATATATTAAGTTAAAACCTGAAACTAAATATAGAGCAGTATCTAATAATTGAGGTTTCGTACAACTGAATAAAACATTCGATGCCTTTTTTTTTCAAATCTCAACGCGTCACAAAATCAGAATTCAACATTAGGTACAAGGCTTGGCGGAAATTCCGCTTACCTTTTTGACAAAAACAAAATGACATATAAAATAAGATTAGCACAGATACCATAGACCATAAACAAGACAATACCTAACTAGAAACAATGTTCTAAATTCAGATAGAGTTATCAGATTATAAATATCGCTGCTGGTATCTGGGGTTTTACTTTGCATTGATTTGATTAGAAAATATACCATGAGGTTTACCTGTCCTGCGAAGTGTTTAAATGTTACAGGAATTTTTTATTTCGGTTTATATACCGATTTTTAACTTTTGATAAAATTTTTAAAATAAAAATGCATCCTCAGCTCATATAAGTATCGTCTTATACTTAGAAATACTACGATATGTAATCTGCAATTGAATCTATTTCTTCCTCGCAGTCAAGCACCTTGTAGCCAATTGGCTTGTGCTCTGGCCTTTGGTGCTTCAGATTCGAATCCTGGCGTTGGCATGCATGTTTGATAGTGATTCGGAATCCACATTAAATTGTAGGTCCCGGTCTAATTAACCTAGAGTGTGCAAGAAATAACCGTAGAGCGGCAAAACAAAACCGAAGCAGTTAACTCTCGGTTGAATTCTAGTCACTCAGACAATGGATGAATTCTGCTATAATAATTAAGCTTGATGTGGTATAATGAATTAAAACATTGATGGATGTAAATATTAATTTGTAAGTCCATTAAGTCATAAGAATAAATTAAGTTAAAACCTTAAATTAAATATAGAGCAGTATCTGATAATTGAGGTTTGACTGACAACTGAGTAAAACATTTGATGTTTCTTTTTTGAATCTGAGTATGTCCTTGCGATCAAAAAATCAGAATTCAACATTAGGTACAAGGCCTGGTGAAAATTCCTCGCACGGAATTCCATCAACCGTCACTTTGCATACAAAAGAGCTCTAAGGAGGCGCGAAAATTTCACTGTTCCTTTCGAAATCACTCCGATAGACACCGAAAAAGAATCCCCTTAAGTGTTTTCACACTCATCACAGCTGCTGCCATAAATCGATTGCGAAATTACCACACAAAAGATTATTCTGCCAAATGCGGAACAAAACGTTATCCTGGAAAGAAAGAATTTGATGAACAATAGGAAAATAAAATAGACTTTGCAGACGATACTGACGTGTAAGTAAAAGTTCTTTTTTTTTCCTCAAAAAAGGAAAAATAATAATAAAAAAAAAGAATATCGTCCTGTTTACAGATAATCATTTTATTGTTTGCAGAAGGTTTGAGAAAAAAATATTTATTCTAAATATGTTTTAGCGGTTTTTTGAAGGGGGGTGGATATGGAGAACATGTGCAAACACAGTCTGTGAGGAAATTTGTGGTGAGGGAATAAAGAACTTTCTTAAAAATAATGATGTCGAAAACAATGGAAGGGCGTTACACATCACGCCGGTGAATAATAATCATGTAAGATGCGGTCGTAGAGTGCGATTTTTCTACTTTAGGAAAGAATTTGTACATAAATATTTGCAAATGAAAAAATAACAAAGCTCTTAAGGAACTTTTAAACAAAGCTTTAAATAAAATAAACTTTGAGACAAGTTACGTGTTAAGTTTTAATGTACAAAGTAACACATTTTAAGCTTTAAAGTAGTTATAATAATCAATATTGTGAACTCATTTTAAATTAGAATTTAATCAATCTATAAAAATTAGTTTAATACACTAGATTTATTAGATTATTTATTGCAGTAAATTGCATTTATAGAATTGTTTATTTCATTATGTCCATAAAATTCTCGACTGGCCATTAAAATTGCTACACCTTCTTGGTATAGCAATTTTAATGGCCAGTCGAGAATTTTATCGAGTGACATGGTCATACTGGCCGTCATAGTCATACTGGCCCATCACCTGGCATAATGGTATGGGGTGCTCTTGGATATACGTCTCGGTCACCTCTTGTTCGCATTGACGGCACTTTGAACAGTGCACATTACATTTCTGGTGTGTTACGACCTGTGGCTCTACCCTTTTTTCGAGCCCTGCGAAACCCTACGTTTCAGCTTTTCAGCTTCCTTGATACGGAAAATGTTTGGCTGTTGCCTGGCCTGCACATTCACCAGATCTCTCGCCAATAGAAAACGTCTAATCCATTGTTGCTGAGCGTCTGGCTCGTCACCATACGCCAGTCACTACTGTTGATGAGCTGTGGCATCGTGTTGAAGCTGCATGGGCACTTTACCTGTACATGTACATGCTATCCAATCTTTGTTTGACTCAATGACCAGGCATGTAAGTACTGTTATTACTGCAAGGGGTAATTGTTCTGGGTACTGATTTCTCAGGATCTGTGGACCCAAATTTCTTGAAATTTTGATCAATTGTTATTTACAGTATGATATATTTGTCCAATAAATATCATTTTGTTATCTGCAATGTATATTTAAAACAATAATGAGATAATTAATTGCTATACTAAAAACCGCTTAAACATTTAATTACTGTACTAAAAAATACTTTTTATACGACATCAAATGTTATTTTAAAAATTCATTGTAAAAATATTCTTTTTCCATTTTAGAGTATTTTTCTGGAAAAAAAATTACTAACAAATTTTGTCAAATATTCTGTTGACTAAACTTTAAAAATATTTCAGCTTGATTTTTATGAGCTTAAAATATTTTATTATTGAAATTTATTTAATTTATTTTTTAATTTTAATTTAATTTTATTTTATTTCAATTTTAATTTATTTTATTTTATTTCAATTTTAATTTTATTTTATTTATTAATTTATTTTTATTAATTTTATTTTATTTTATTTATTATTTATTAATTTTAAAATAATTTTAATTTATCTTTTATTAATTTTAAAATAATTTTAATTTATTTTTTATTAATTTTAAAATAATTTTAATTTATTTTATTTATACATTTAGTAAATTTAACGATATTTGCATGGCTGGCCCCAGGCTAACGGAAATGTATCTACGATTTTTTGCTAAATTAGTTTGTAAAAACAATCCTTAGAATTAAGCTTTAGATGAAGTTCTAAAACTTCTTGACTTATACAAAGAAATATATGTCAGTTAACTTAAAATAACAGTTTATTCCAGACTTAAATTAATACAAAGTATGCTGTCATAACTTGTCACGAGAAAACAAAGTAAATTATCAGTTTTCTTTAAAAAGACTTCAAAGATTACCTTTGCCTTAAAATAACAACTGAAGTGGTACCTTTTTTGAAGACATTAGCAATTTAGTGAATTTAAGGATTCTTCATGAATCACACCTTTTAAAATCTCAAAGAATTTAAAAATTAATAAACTCATATTAAGTTATTTCGTAGGGAATTAAATTATATAAAATAAGCTGAAATGAAAGGTTAAGGACATATTTTGAAATCCTATAAAGAGCTACAAGGAAGTTTTTTTAAATTGCATGTCTATATAATTTGTTTTAGAAGTTTGTTTGTTTTTACAAGTCTACATAACATTTCTAAATAGTTATTTTATATAATATTATACCTCGTTGAGGGATTTCATTAAACTCTTAAAAGTAAGTGAAGGTGATGAGCCTTGATGAAAAATTCCATCACTTTTTGGATATGTTTAATACATTTGGACACCATTAGATATTTTTTTATAAATTCATCTTTTAAAAAAGACTTTAAATTTTTTAGAATATAATATTTTGAATTGGTCTTAGCTCTTCAATGTACAAAACGAAGTTAACAGAAATACCCCTCCAGATTTTTGTATCTGTCTTCGAAGTTGAATGAATTAAGTCTTGACTTTTTGACCTCTACCTACTACTTATTGCACTTAACATTTTTGGCTTGTATCTGAAAAAGCGATCCAGAACTCATCAGTTGTCACTACTTTTTGCCAGCTGTTATTTATTTTTTTTTCTTCTTTAAGTTATATTTTATTAGATAAATTATTCCTTGACTTACATTTACAGACTTAACCATAATTGCCTGTGTTGGAGGATCAACTTTAGAGACCTTCTTAATGAGACATGGAATCATAGGTTTTGTCCATTTGCTACAAAAACGTCTCAACCTCGACATCCCATCAAGTTTCTTCAAATGAAATTTTGAAGTTTTTATGCTATTGATATTACTTGAAAATATGGATGTTCACATTTTTTAAAAGTTTGAATCACTCTGTGGATCCACTGAAGTTCTATAAAATTGACCAATTAAAAACTTACAGTAATGCTTCTGATGAAATTTAATCTAACAAAAATTATTTGCCACCATGTTTGAATATGCAGCAGTCACTACTTAAAATGAAAAAAAAATTAAATGTATAGTGGTGCCTAACTTCAAAAGTATTTCCTAAGAATTTTTGTTATTTTATATATACAACTTATGAACTTCTAAAATGATAAAAATAGTTTTGAATATATGGATATATTCACGTTGTTAATTGTGATCAAAGTTTATAATTACATAGACATGCTAATTTTTACATTTTCATAGACATTTATTGCTTAGACATAGACATTATCTATTACACAGACATTTATTGCTTTTTCTTAGCTGCTAATGTGAACTATAATGCAACACTCCACACATCATTTTAAATGACAGCAATTTCAGCATCAATTTATCACTGTCTTCAGATATAAATTGATTAATGGTTGCAGAACTGATATAGTGGGATTTATTTATAGAAAAAATTTAATTATTTAACAAAAAAAATAATAATTCTTAAGTAAAAATTCTCTTAAGTAAAATGAAAGAATGTAACTAAACAATATATTTATAAATTACTAAATGCTTTTAACTGTGCCATGGATCTTGGTCCATCATGGGGATGTTGCACCAACGGTAAAGAAGAAGAAGAAATGCTCTTAAGTTGCCATATATGATTTTTAGCATATTTTGGATCGTTTTCAATTACCTGATAACTTAATAAATGTCAAGAAATGAATTAAGGTCTTTTTTATTAAAGAATCTTTCTTTTTGTAATTTTTAAACTTAAAAAGCATTAAATACATATTATTCGGTAGATTGATTATCTGAATACATATTACTTTTTTACATAGTTTAAATAATTAATATAATCTATTATATCAATCTTTAATGTGAACACGTATTGTTAAATTAACTTATAAAAACTGATAAAAGTATGATTTAGAATTTATTGTAAAATAAAGTATCATGGTTTAATTTTGAAATACGTACATGAGGCATTTTCTTATATTGACTTTAATATATACTCAATAAAACATTCACTTTTTAAAAGTAAAAGGACATATCCATTTATAAATGCATATTTTAATGATCCTACGTTAAGTAAATATATCTTTTTCGTTTTTAAAAGCGAAAAGTAGTAAACTCTACTGGATTACTTAAAAAAAAAAAACGTAATCTCCATATAATTTCAAAGAAATATCAATACCAGCTTGCTTTTTACTCTGGAGAACACTGTAATGAATACATTTCCTTACGAGTCTATTCCTTTTAATGACAAGAGCTTTTAGGGTGAAAAAATGGGTCTGCTTCTTAGAATTACTTCTGGGAATCCCTTAGAAATAAAAAACTAAATGAGAAAAACATGTTACAACTCTCTTTCGTTACTGATTCTGATTTATTTCTTGATGTATGGAGTACAATTTCATCACTATTATCCAGGTCTTGCTCGAAACTGATTAAATTAAAGTGATGTCTATTGGATTTATTCTTTCTTTTCTAAGACAAAAATATAAAGGTTTCTGTTCAATTTTATATGGAAAACATATTTGCCTTCTGAGTGCTTTTAGTTATTAAATACATTTGGGAAGATATTTATTTTGATTTAATGTCTATAACGAATAGAAATAAAAATTTAAAAAGGGAAATTAAAACAAGTTGTGTGACTTGACTTTGTTTTAAATTTTTAGATCCTTGTAATAATACTTTATTTCTGTATCGAAATATTTCGAAAACTGTAAAAAATATTTTGGAAAATAATCTTGATTATAAATGTTTCATAAATATTTTATTATAGAAAATATAATTTCTTTGTCAAAATGTTTGATTAAAAATAACAAATTGAATTGCTATTTAGTTAACAATTTTAACTTCAAATTTTTAGTGAAGTAGTATGTATGTGAGTATGTATGTATGAAGTAGTATGTGAGTAGTGTGAGTATAGTATATATATTTATCTTATTGAAAGATGATGCTAAACCTAATAATATGTTTTATTGCATAAATAAAAAATAAAAAAATTTTAAAGGGGAAAATAAAAGAAGTGTGTGCTTTGATTTTGATTTAAATTTTTGGATTCTTATAGTAATACTTTGTTTTTGTACTGAAATATTTCGAAAATGTAATAAACATTTTGTAAAACAATTTGTATTATGAAGGTTTCATAAATACTTTATTACAGAAAATTAGATTTCTATATTAAGATGTTTCTTTAAAATAATAAATTGAACTGCTTTTCAGTAACAATTTTAGGTTAGAAAGTTTTAATGATCTTAGAATTAATAAGATGATAGGGAATCGGATATGATATTTTACTGCATAATCTCTAGAAAAAGACTGAATGAGAAAAACATGTTACAACTGTCTTTCGTTACTGATGCTAATTTATTTCTTGATGTATGGAGTACAACTTCATCACTATTATCCAGTTCTTGCTTGAAACTGATTAAATTAAAGTGATTCCTATTGGATTTATTCTTTTTTTTTCCTAAGACAAAAATATATGGAAAACATATTTCCCTTTAGAATGCTTTTAGTTATTAATGCCATTTGTAGAGATATTTATTTCGATTTAATATCTATAACGAAAAGAAATAAAATTTAAAAGGGAAAATTAAAAGAAATTGTGTGACTTGACTTTGCTTTGAATTTTTGGATTCTTGTAATAACACTTTGTTTTTATAATGAAATATTTCGATAATTGCAATAAACATTTTGGAAAACAATTTTGATTATTAATGTTTCATAAATATTTTATTTCAGAAAATGTGATTTCTATATTAATGTATTTCCTAAAAATAACAAATTGAACCACTATATTACTGAATAGTAATATATTTTAGCTTCAAACTTTTTGTGAGTGATTATCTTAGAATTGATAATATGAGAATGAATCTGATATTTTATTATATCATCTCTAGAAATATAAAAAAATGAATGAGAAAAATGTGCTACAACTCTTATTTCTGATGCTGATTTACTTGGGGCCGATATTTATTTTGATTTAATATCTGTAACGAATAGAAAAAAAAATTTAAAAAGGGAAATTAAAATTGTGTGATTTGACTTTTTGATATTTTAGATTCTTGTAATAATACACTTAAGTGACAAAAGTCATGGGATAGCAATATGCAAATTTTCAGATGGCAGTAGCATCGCGCAGAACAGGTATAAATGCGCAGTGCTTTCGCAGAGCTTTCATTTCTGTTCAAGTTATTCATGTGAAGAGGTTTTGACGTGATGATGACCGCACGACGGGAATTAACAGACTTTGAACGCGGAATGTTAGTTGGAGCTAGACGCATGGGTCATGCTATTTCGGAAATCGTTAGGGAATTCAACATTCCCAGATCCACTGTGTCAAGAGTGTGCCGAGAGTATGAAATTTCAGGCATAACATCCCACCATGGACAGCGCAGTGGTCGACCGCCTGCACTTAACGACCGAGACCGGCGACGTCTGCAAAGAGTCGTAAATTCTAACAGACAAGCAACACTGCGTCAAATAACCGCAGAAATCAATGTGGAACGTACAAGGAAGAAACTGTTAGAACTGTGCGGAGAAATTTGGCTTTCTTGAGCTATTCCAGCAGAAGACTCACTCGAGTGCCTTTACTGACAGAACGACATCGCTTGCAGCGACTCTCGTGGGCACGTGAGCATATCGGTTGGTCGCTACATGCATGGAAAACCGTGGCCTGGTCCGATGAGTCACGATTTCAGTTGGTAAGAGCTGATGGTAGGGTTCGAGTGTGGCGCAGATCCCACGAAACCATGGACCCAAACTGTCAGCAAGGCACTGTTCAAGCTGGTGGTGGCTCCATAATGGTGTGGGCTGTTTTTTCATGGCATGGACTTGGTCCTCTGGTGCGACTGGACCGAACATTGACTGGAAATGCTTATGTTCAGCTACTTGGAGATCACTTGCAGCCATTCATGGACTTCATGTACCCAAACAACGATGGGATTTTTATGGATGACAATGCGCCATATCACCGGGCCACAACTGTTCGCGATTGGTTTGAAGAACATTCTGGACAATTCCAACGAATGATCTGGCCACCTAGATCGCCCGAAATGAATCCTATCGAGCATTTATGGGACATCATCGAGAGGTCTGTTCGTGCCCAAAAATCCTGCACCATCAAAGCTTTCACAATTATGGACGTCTATCGAGACAGCATGGCTCAATATTCCTGCAGAAGACTTCCAACGACTTGTTGAGTCCATGCCACGTCGAGTTGCTGCACTTCGCCGGGCGAAAGGAGGGCCGACACGATATTAAGAGGTATCCCATGACTTTTGTCACTTCAGTGTAGTTTATTTTTGTACTGAATTACACTCATGTCCATAAATTAAGGATAATGAAGTTCATCACACAAGACAACTGTTGCGGTGTCCACAATGCATGCTCTCTACTCCAGGTTAATCGCAGGCGACAGTGAGTTGCGGTAACACATCTGACAGGCCTACGAGCATATAGACCAATGTGCCCCAAAGCGTCTGTACACGGTCTGCCTTGAAACTGTCGTACCGGTAGCTGAAGAGAGCTGACCAGACGGGTCTGATGCTGTTTCTTTTGGCAGTAACTGCTAAATACCGGTCCTCATTCGGTGTTGTAACTCGGGGGCGACCTGTGCTGTAACATCTATTCACATTACCATCATCTTGGAATCGTTGCCAAAGCCTGGAGATGACACTCTGGGCGATTCCAAATTCGGATACTTCCAGCTGGGTACGTCCACATTCCAGTCGTCCGATAATTCTACCACATAAAAAATCATCCAAATGCTTCCTTTGTGCCATAACTATACGGTTATTGCACTGAAAGGCTTTTAAAGCTCTTGTGAACAATTTTACTTCTTTGCCACCATTCCTTATATACCCCTCTCTTACACTCTCGTCATTGTGACGTACTATCCGCGCTATCTGGTGGTTTCCTGTAATTTGCATATTCTTCTTCAAGATGTATGTGATAATTCTACAGGTGAAATTTTTATTTTAGAGTTCAATTTCTGTGTGATTCTGAATTATCCTTAATTTATGGACATGAGTGTATTTCTATAATTGTAATAAACATTTTGGAAAAGAATTTTGATTATGTATGTTTCATAAATGTTTTATTACAGAAAATTAGATTTCTATATTAAATTGTTTCTTTTTGAACTGCTATGTGGAACAAATTTAACTTCAAAATTGTAATGGGTTAATATCTTAGTATTGGTAAGATGATAGCTAATCAAATAAAATATTCTATTGCATTTCTTAACTTTATAAAATGATTCATCAAATTTACTATTTATCATGAAAAGACAAATTCTGTTAAAATTTAATGCACGTCTTTTAATTATTTTTACAAACTAATTTTAATGATTTTTAATTGATTATATTTCCACAAAAAAATACTTTCAAAAATGTTTTACAACATGAATTATATTATTTATTATTCACTTTAAACAATTATTATTAATTTTTTTCCTTCATCAAATCATGTTAAAAATATTTTTTAATGATTTCAACATACGAATCAATGTTTTAAATTAAAAATACAAAATAATCAGTAACACTTGATTACTTTTTAAGAGTGCTTCATTTAATCTATCCATATAACCTCAGAGAATTTCAAAAACCATCCAGTTTTATCTCTAAAGAATTCTGCAAGGAGTGTACTTTCTTACGAACTCTTTCCTTCTAATGACAAGAGTTTTTGGAATAAAAAATATATCTTTATATGTCTGCTGTTTATACTTCTTGGGATCTCTAGAAATAAAAACACTGAATGCGAAAAACATGTTACAATTTTCTTTCATTTTTGATGGTGATTTATTTCTTGCATGTATGGAGTGCAGTTTCATTACTTGAAACTGATCAAATTAAAGTGATGCCCATGGAATTTATTCTTTTGTCTCAGACGAAAACCAAACTATTTTTTTTCAAAAGACATTTCTTTTTGGAATGTACTTTCACTTCAGGGTATACAATTACTTATTAAAGGCACTGGGAGAGTATTTATTCTGATTTAAAGTCTGTAACTTACACATAGAAGTATTAAATAAAATCAAAATGCATGTGATATGTTTTGATCCTTCTTTTTATTTAAGAACATAGTTTCAGATTTTATAATGAGTGAGAAGTTCAAATTAATGTTTTGGGAAATCATTTAAGTAAAAATAAAATTATAATAAATGGTGTAAATTTCGTTAAAGATAATAAGAAGGTCTTCCTAATATTATTATTAAATATTACAAAATAAATGTTGCTAAAATGTCAAAATTAACTAAGAATTTTTATTTTAAATTTTTAAAGAATCATATCTTTAGAATTAACATAACCAAGTAAATACTCTAAAATTACATGTTCAAACCTTGGGAAATATTTGTTGCCCAATTTTTGCTGATATATATATGCAAACATACATACATATATATATATATATAGAGAGAGAGATAGATATATGGATACATATAAATAATTATATATATACACAGGCGGTGCCATGGATGTTTGTAGTGGTTCGAAATCCACTTTAAACGGTAAGTTCCTGTCTAATATGACTGTAGAGAGTTGGGTGTAGAGCTGCCAACCCTACCTCGTAAAAGAAAACATTTAAAGTCTAGAAATCTGCCAACAGGCAGATAGTCTTGGCTGATGATAACGTATATATATATATATATACAGAGAGTGATAGAATAGAAAGAAATAAATTCAATTACAAATATTTTATATTATAGAAATTCATATATTTCTTTATAGATATAAATTTAACTTAAGGCATGATTCAGAAAACAGTTAGAAAAAAACCATAAAATTAAAAACAAATTTATTAGCAAAGCATATATTTCTGTTCAAGTATTCATATTTTGATATATATAACAGACTTTGAACAATGTTATATATATATATATATATATATAAGTTTATATTGGTTGCCATTGATACGCTTAATAATTTTGCTTTTCATTTATGTTTTTTTAGGTCTTTTCTTAATGTTTTATGTTAAATTTATATTTAACTTGTGTCTATGTAACTTGATTAGCTTTTTAAAAAAATTACAAAAGCATCATCTCTTAATGAAAAAAGGAATTTTCTTTATGATTAAAAAAAAAATTCCTGCTTGTTGAACTTATTTTTTAGTTTTAGAAATAAAATATTCACTGTGAATTAAATTTTGTGTAATTAACTTTTAAAAGATTTTTATATTTGTCATTAATAACATACTTTTTTGTTAAAATGTTAAATAATTTTTATTTGAATTATGTTTTTATAATATTCTGTTAAATAATAAAGGAAAAAAATTATTTTTAATGCATTTTATTTCTTAATGGGAAAGTTTTTTTTTTTTTTAAAGGAAAAAATTATAATATTTTTCTTAAAGCTACTTTTTAGGTAAATATATGAAAAACTTTCTAATTAAATAAAAATTTTGCGTAATTAAATAATAGTTTTTTATTATTCTAATTTCTTTTATCTCTTCATATATACATAAAATAATATGAATTTTAATTATATTTTAATAATTTCTTTTAATTGTTGTGTAATAAAATATTCGCTTCTTTTTAATAGGTTGTAATTCCTATAAACAATTCTCTTGACACACAAATTCCCATAAAAATGTATCTTTAATTATTTATGAGAAATTAAAATGTGATCAAAAATTGAGATAATAAATTTTATAAATCTTAAAAAAATGTTTTTACCTTACGAGAGCAAAATTATAACAAATTAATTTGCAAAATATTATAATAATTTGCAAATCAATTGACAAAATTGATGCGTGCAATAAATTTATTAATAAGCTAAACGTAGAAACCAAATTAAAACATAAACGTGAAGAGTAATTTGGGCATTCATTTAAATATCGCATTCTTCATTGTGATAAATTGCAAAGCCTTGAAATTAATTGATCAATTAACAAAGTTTCCTGCCGGCTACATTCCTTGATCACTTTGGATGGTATTTGAAAATTCTGTCACAAGACCATATTTAATGCTAGATAAATGACGAGAATTGCACATTAATCTTGACAATACAGGGAACAACAATATTTATATTTAAATTAACGTATGATAAAATTAAATTAAGATCTTCCAAAATGTGATTATTTATTTATATTCCATGTGTTCTATGTCAATATAAATTATAAATCAATGTATTAATTACTTTTACTCATATTTAAAAAATTGTAAATGAACAAATATTAAATAAATTTATATGATAGAATTTTATTGTTTTAAGGATTTTTTAAGTTTTTCTGGAATCAGAGTGTTTTGACTTAAGGATCACTTTTTTCTTCATTAGAATGGCAGATATGTACAGGGAACAGCAATATTTAAATTTAAATTTATGTATGATAAAATTAAATTAATATCTTCCAAAATGAGATTATTTATTTATACTGCTTATAGCATACGACAGCATACGACCTTTGATATAGCATACGACCTTTGATTTTCATTTAGAACTGCTATATACAACACAAAATTAAAATAATTTAAATTAAAAGTCATATTAATCATCATATATGATATATTTAAACATGCTTATTATGTTGCAAAGTACCATATTGTTATGTAGAAATTCAAAATCCAGAAATATTCAATTAAATTTTTTTTATGAGTTCAAAGGTTATTCCACATTTCAAATTAAGAAAAAAATTTCGAATGTATTTGAAATTTAAAATATACTCATAAAGCAAAAGACAGTAGTTATTAGATTTATATTCTCATCTAAGCAATAAACAAATGGCAGCACTTATTCACCAAACGATATTTTTGGCCTTTTTAAATTGTTATACTGTATATTACTTAATTTGAAATAACGTTAAAAGATTGCAAATTTTCACATAAAAGTATTTAGCTATTAAAAATAATTTCATTATTAACTTTTCATGAATCAAAGCACTTTCTTTTATTGCACTTATTTTATATAAATATTAAATTAAACTTTATTTGTATTAAAATACTTCGAACTTTCATATTTTAACTGTTAGAAATATGTTTTATACTATACGAGTATATAGTTATTTTCAAATTGCATTCGATAGATTTAATACTTGATACTAAAGAAAATATTTAATATTTCATACAATAAATTTGTATTTACCATGGTTTATCATGTAAGATATATATTTTTATTATTGCATCATTCAATTAATTTTTTTTTTTATAAATTTAGTATTCTAAACTACAATTAAGCTAAAAACTAACTTAAAATTTATTTATACTTTAGATTTATTTATATAAATTTGTATTAAATAACTCTTAAAAATGTACTTGTTTTATAAACATCTCAAAATAGAATATAATTACAATAGGGAATTTAAAATTCTTGCATTTTGTGAAGATTTTTATTTAATAAAATTAAATAAAATTAAATTAAACAGTTCGGATAAAAAACAATTTCAGTTTTTGAAAAGTTTTCTATTGCCTTTTTAGAATACGCCAAATCCTTTTGAATTTAAATCTTCGCCATTTGTTTATTTATAATTGGCTTTCCGTATGAAATAAAGGATTTACAATAATATTTTAAAAATGCCTTCAAGCATAAATCAACTTAAAAAAGTCTGAAATAGGATTTTCATCACCATTTCTTGTACAAAAGGAGACTTTAGATGTTGAAAGTTCTAATGGAACCATTTTTCAAAAATTACCTTTTGAATAAATAGAATAAATTTTGAATAAACAGAATAACTTTTGAATAATCAGAATAATATCTTTCGAATTAACTTTTGAATAAGGATATATTATTATTGTTATTTATGCCTATGTTGAATTTGATTTATTAAGTTTTTTGTATTTATTTGGAGATGTTGTTATTTAATGTAAATTCATATAAATAAAAACTTATTAATAATGAAACTTGTGTATTTTCATAACATAAAATTGAACTCTATTTTACAAATGGATAAAATTCTATTTTAAAATAACTGATATAATGGCATTATTCTTAATATGTTTAAACGAATCATTAATTTAGATAGTTAATTAATATTTTGAATATCAGGAAATTCATCAAAACGATGTTTAATCAATAAAACATTGTGTAAGAATTTACATAAACATTTTGTTGGAATTCTACACATGTAACGATTATTAATGGGGGCCAATGGCCGAGTGCCTAGCTTTCGGGTGCCACATATTTTGGGTTCAAGTTTCGGCGGTGCAATGGATGTTAGTAGTGGTTCGGAATAACACATACGTCCCGATCTAATATTACTGTTGGTCGTAGGGCTGGTAACCCTATCCCGTAAAAAGAAAAACGTCTCTTGTTTCGAAATCTACCAGAAGGCAGACAGCCTTGGCCCACCATGGGGCTGCCGTGTCAATGAAGGAGAATGATTATTGACATTTGTATATTTTTCACAAATCAAAAGTTTTAATAAAATTTTTACTGCACAAAACATCTACCAAGGAAAATTATTTAAAAGATAATACTTAACAATTTCATATATTTCTATTTTTCTTTTTTGGGAACATTAATGTTTCTACAAGATTTCCCTAACTTTCCCTTCCCAAAAATTGTATATCAATTACAATATGGTATGAGCCCATTTAAAAAGGAATAACCTCAAGTATGGCATTTCAAGGTTTCAAATCTAATCTATTCTTTAAACTACATGAAAAAACTTTCTGATCACTGATTTATCTTGCTCATTCCTGAGGATTCAAACCAAGAGGTTTTACAAATTTCTAACCAGCTCCCCATATTACTGAAAATCCATAACTAGCCATTCCTAACCAGCTCTCCGTATTACTCAAAATCCATAACCAACAATTCCTAATCAGCTCCCCATATCACTCAAAATCCATAACCAGCCATTCCTAATCAGCTCCCCATATCACTCAAAATCCATAACCAGCCATTCCTAACCAGCTCCACATATCACTCAAAATCCATAACCAGCCATTCCTAACCAGCTCTCCGTATTACTCAAAATCCATAACCAACAATTCCTAACCAGCTCCATGTATCACTCAAAATCCATAACCTGCAATTCCGAACCAGCTCCCCATATCACTTAAAATACATAACCAGCCATTCCATATATCACTAAAAATCCATAACCAGTCATTCCCATCTCCCCATATCACTTAAAACACATAACCAGCCATTCCTAACAGCTCCCCATATCACTTAAAATACATAACCAGCCATTCCTAACCAGTTCCATATATCACTAAAAATCCATAACCAGTCATTCCTAACCATCTCCCCATATCACTTAAAACACATAACCAGCCATTCCTAAGAGCTCCCCATATCACTTAAAATTAACCCCATTCCTAACCAGTTCCATATATCACTTCCATAACCAGTCATTCCTAACCATCTCCCATATCACTTAAATTCCATAACCAGCCATTCCTAAGAGCTCCCCATATCACTTAAAATACAGCTCCACATATCACTCAAAATCCATAACCAGCCATTCCTAACCAGCTTCTACATATCACTTAAAATCAACAACCAGCTTCTCATATCACTCAAATTCCATAACCAGCCTTTCCTAGCCAGCTCCTCATATCACTCAAAATTCGGTTTGGAATTTTTTCACGTGTATTAATGAAATTGTTATCGCTAAACACATCAAACAACCGAAGTTGTTTCAGAAATAAGCTTACACTATTGGAAATGTAATTCTCACGGCTATTCAATAAATTAGTTCAGCTTTCATTCAGACACTAACAAACCCTTTTTTTAAATTTATATAAAACTCATTGCTCTTAAATTTTGAAAGGGACATTTTAAAAAGAAAGAGCAATTTATAACAAAGGACATAAAAAAAAGAAACCTTTCAAAACTCAGATGTTATGGTTTAACTTCAATCCCCTGAATCATTCCGGGCTTTTAAAACTCCATCTTCTGAGAAGTAGTTAATCAAACTCTTGTCAAAAGTAAAAAAGGAAGAAAAGAATCCCAAGAAAAATTCGATATACACTTCCGAACAACGTTGGAATTTTTATTTCTCCAAAAGAACAATTAAAGGGCTGTATTAAATGGTTCGTAACCATGGCATCAACGATGTGTGAGGATACTAGACGTCCTCTTTTTAATCAATCAACATCGCCAATTTATCGAAGAAATTTTAGCCAGAGAAAGAATAATCTTCTATCCAAGAGAGATCAAAGAAAGGGGTGATCATGTTATTTGACAAGCCCAGACTATTTGTTTTTCTTCAGGTGTTTCCCGTTTATTTTCCTTTTTAAACAAAGAAATAGTAAAGTGACGCTTGAATAAAGATTAATTTTCACCATTTACGTGTGAATTTGAGTTTATCATTAAGTTTTGGATTGCAAATAATGAAGTTTTCTGATGATTAGAAAGACAAAGAAAATTTGTCATGCTAGATTCGTAATTCGAATCGCAAGCAAAATTATGCAAGAATTTTATTTCAGATTTCGAAATTTTCTTCTCCATGATGGATTTAAACAGTTTTTAAGAGTTGAAAATTATATGTTAATTAAAAATTTAATTTTGAATCTTTTATTACAAAACAATAGAATTAAAAATAGGGTCTGGTGACCTAGTGACTAGCACTCTGGCGCTAAATGCCACATATTCCGGGTTCGAGTCTGGAGGCCCCATGGATGTTTGTAGTGATTCGGAATCCATTTTATATCGTAAGTCCTAGTTTCATGTGACCATGGAGCATAGGGCTGACATTCAACCCCATAAAAAGGAAACGTCTCTTTTCCCGAAATCAACCAGTAGGCAGACGGCCTTGGCCCACCATTTGGCTGTTGCATCAATGAAAAAGAAGGACTATTGATATCTGTATATTCTTCAGAAAACAAAAGTTTTGATGAAATATTTACTGCAGAAAACATCTACCAGCGAAAATCACTCAAAAGATAATACATAATAATTTCATATTCTGTTTTCTCTTTCCCCTTTTTTTGGGGGGAATATTAATGTTTCTACAAGATTTCCCTAACTTTCCTTTTCCAGAAATTGTATATCAATTGCAATATGGTATGAG
This sequence comes from Caerostris darwini, assembly GCA_021605075.1. Classification (NCBI taxonomy): domain Eukaryota; kingdom Metazoa; phylum Arthropoda; class Arachnida; order Araneae; family Araneidae; genus Caerostris; species Caerostris darwini. The sequence goes on along the minus strand of BPLQ01009684.1, from coordinate 85,089 downwards.
CCCATTTAAAAATGAATCAACTCAAGTTTGGCATTTTAGGTTTTAAAATCCAATTTTGCTTAAAAACTAAAAATAATTTCTGTTTTATCTTGTTAATTCCTAGGGTTTTAAACCAACTTGATTTCTAAATTTCTAACCAACTCACCATATCACTCAAAATCCATAACCAGTTATTCCTACCCAACTCGATATATCACTCAAAATCCATTATCAGATATTCCTAACCAGTTCAACATATCACTCCAAATCCATAACCAGTCATACCTAACTCCGATCCCCATATCACTCAAACTCCATAACCAGCCAGTCCTATCCAGCTCCACATATCATTCAAAATTCAAAACCAGCCATTACTAAACAGCTCTCTATATTACCTCAAATTCATAACCAGCCATTCCTAACCAGCTCCACATATCATTCAAAATTCAAAACCAGCCATTACTAAACAGCTCTCTATATCACTAACAATGTTCCCCATATCACTCAAAATCGGCTTTGGAATTTTCTCACGTGTTTTAATGAAATTTATATCGCTAAATACATCAAAGAACCGAAGTTGTTTAGAAATATTTTTAAGCTATAGGAAATGTAATTCTCACAGCTATTCAATAACTTAATTCAGCTTTCATTCAGACACTAACAAACTCCTTTTTTTTTAAATTTATATAAAACTCATTGTTCTTAAATTTTGAAAGGGACATTTTAAAAAGAAAGAACAATTTATAACAAAGGACATTAAACAAAAAAAAACCTTTCAAAACTCAGATGTTATGGTTTAACTTCAATCCCCTGAATCATTCCGGGCTTTTAAAACTCCATCTTCTGAGAAGTAGTTAATCAAACTCTTGTCAAAAGTAAAGAAAGAAAGAAAAGAATCCCAAGAAAAATTCGATATACACTTCCGAACAACGTTGGAATTTTTATTTCTCCAAAGAACAATTAAAGGGCTGTATTAAATGGTTCGTAACCATGGCATCAACGATGTGTGAGGATACTCGACGTCCTATTTTTAATCAATCAACATCGCCAATTTATCGAAGAAATTTTTGTCCGAGAAAGAATAATCTTCTATCCAAGAGAGATCAAAGAAAGGGGTGATCATGTTATTTGACAAGCCCGGACTATTTGTTTTTCTTCGGTGTTTCTCTCCTTTAATTTAATCCTTTAATTTTTTTAATTCTCTTTTAATTTTCCTTTTTAAACAAAGACATAGTAAAGTGACGCTCACCATTTAAGTGTGAATTTAAGTTTATCTTTAAGTTTTGGATTGCAAATAATGAAGTTTTCTGAGGATTAGAAAGATAAAGAAAATTTGTCATGCCAGATTCTTAATTCGAATCGAAAGCAAAATTATGCAAGCATTTTGGCTATAATTTTCTTCCCCATGATGGATTAAAATAGTTTTTAAGAGTTGAAAGTGAAGCAGTGATTCAGGTTCAGCGTTCGAGTCTCGGTAGTGGCATGGATGATTGTAGTGATTCGGAATCCACTTTAAATCTTAGGTCTAATATGACTATAATTGTAGGGCTGACATCCAACCCCATAAAAAGAAAACGTCCCCTGTCTCGAAATCTACCAGTAGGGAGACGGCCTTGGCCCACCATGCGGTTCTTGCGCCAATGAAAAAGAAGAATGGTGAGTATAGCAACAACCAGTGATAAATCAATTAATAAATTTAAGGAGATAATTCTTGTTTCATCCCTTTATAATAATATTAAGTACCCCTAACCGATTCGTCATACATCTAAGATTGGTAACTGCAGATCTAGAAGATTAAATATTTTATGCAAATTTATGAAACAGATCATGATTATTATCATGGTGATATAATTTGATTGCAGGACTTTTAAATTCTTAGCATAATACTCTAAGTAGTGTAACATAACATCTAAGTAATGTTATCATTAAATTCTTCATCTTGAAGCTAACTACTAATAATATGTAAATTAACATTTAAGTTTTGATGATAACATTTCAATAGGAATATATTTTCTTTTGTTGTAACAGTGGACTTCATGCTTTGCAATGCATGTCCCAAAAAAGTTATTAGCACTCTTTTATTAAAGAAGAATTGTCTTAAAAGGATACCAGCCCCGATTCAGAGAAAACATGGAAAACTCACAAAAGCAAGCAGAATTTTTACAAAATTTGTGACAATTAACAATCACAATCCTCGGTTTTAACAAGCAATGTGTGTGTTATGCTAGCTGCAAAAAACATGCACTTATATGTTAGTTGCACGAGGTACCACTGGGACATTAATCGAGATAAATATTACACTGACATCCCAGCAATGTGCTAGTTTATAATAATTATGTTTAGTAATGTAAGTCAAAAACAGGCCAATGCCACTTGTTTATTAAAGATAAATCGAATTGACAGATGCAAACCCTGAATCAGAGGAAGCATGGCAAACTCGTACCACGCAAGCAAAACTCGTACAAAAGTTGTGACAATTAACAATCACAGTCCTCGTTTCTAAAAGCAATGAGTTCTATGTTAAGTGTGTCCTGCTAAGACATCCACTTGTATGCTAGTGGGGCACGAAACGAAATAAATATTACACTGATAATCCAACAATATTCTAGTTTATAATTGTTAGGTTTAATAATGTATGTCCCAAACAAGAAAATAATACTCGATTATTAAAGAAGAATTGGCTTGAAGGATACACCAGAGAAAACATGGCAAACACTCATCAAGCAAATAAACCTCTTATAAAAGTCGTAACAATTAACAATCACAATCCTTGTTTCCAAAAACAATGAGTTTTATGTTAGCTACGTCTTGTAGAATATCCACTAGTACGCTAGATACACGCTGTACCAGTGTATCCAGATAAATATTACACTTATTTCACAGCAATGTACTGGTTTGTAATTTATAATAATGAAGAAAGTTTTTATTAATTTTAGGGATTATAGGATTATAGAATTCTTATAATATTGTCTCTCATTTTTAAACCGTGGATTAGACATCTATACTTCATATTATATTTCCACCTGCTCACAATGTCAATAGATGTGACAAAGTATGATCAACTACTAATTATGAGAGATTCCCAAAGAGAAACTACTTGTATACTAAAAGTAATCTACTACATCTCGAAGTAGATTATTTTTCAGAAACGAGAAGCAAGATTACATTAACATTACAACTTAAACAATTCTACTAAATTATAAATGTTTCAATTCTAAAATAATTAGATTTTTCAATGTAGTTTTCCAGTCTAGGTGCTATTTAATTACTGATTGTAAAATACATGGAAATAAATCCTCTTAATTCTTAAAAATTTGTTTTCAAATCTATAATGCATTCTGCTTTGAAAAACACGAATAAAAACATAGAGTCTGAAGAAAAAAATTAATCAATTTATTAATTAACAGCAATATTTAATTATTTTCAATTTTCACAACATGGGTACACAAACGCTAAAATAATTATGCAGCTCACATTTTTATTCCCATCTATCTTGTCTTTCATCTTCTTTTAACAAACAACTAATCCTTGTCTTTAACATAAAGTCTCAAATTAAATTATTTCAACTAGAAAGATAATGTTCCATTTATAATTAGTATTTCTTAATAAAAAAATTTACAACTAAATGCAATTCATCATATAAACTAGACAAGTTTGACATATAATTATTTAAGGAATTTGAAATAAATAAATTTTTAAACACTATTGGGGAAATAATGCGTATAATTAATTATTTATTTATACATTTTTAACTTCTGAAAATGTTTGATATAAAAGAATTCAGAAATCAATACATTATTTGAAAAAGAATGGACAGTAAAAACAGTCACATTATTTTACACGGGTTGCCATTTGTTTTCCTTCTATATGTCGGTGGACCGCATTTTCCACACACATATACCAAGAACAACCCGAACGTACCAAAAAGATAGGATTCCTAGCGTCAACTGTATGTGTATATGGGAGAAAGCCCAGACAATCCTCACCATTGTAAGGTCTCGGCCTATATTAGACCTATAACAGTTTCAAGAAGCGATCACTTTCAGATTCATGGGAATACTTTAATTCTAATTTACAAGCGCTATATATAAACAAGCAGTATATATATAATGAATCGTGGATGATTATACAAAGAAATTAAAAATTAGACATAAAAGTTGATCACATGTGCACGATTAAATCACAAGTACAATTCACTGCAAGTTCGGAGATTTTCAGAGTTCTTGTGTCTATGTCGAATTTAATTGCCTCGACTGCGGCAGACCTTAATTATCACACAGCGTGATGAGCGAAACCACAAGGGGTTCACTTTGAAAAGCAGGCGGAAACTCCAACCTATTCAGGGAGTTCAGAAAAGAAAAGAAAAAAACAGTTCTGGTCACAGAACTCTATTCTTCACCAAAATCTTCCTATACAACAGTCGAGACAGGGAGGGGGGAGGGTAACAACTTTCCTCTCTTCTCATTTTATATTTATCATCTCACGGTCGATCACGAATCACGATGGAACAACTCATGGTATATCAATTGGTTTATATTCAATCTGTAATGTTTTCGACCTGTAAAGCTGGCACATGCATTCATTAATTTCCCGAGTCTCATTATACATGATACCAAATATCTGCTATCAGATATATATCAGATTGAGTGACAGGTTGTTCCCATTAGTACAAAACACTAATTTCATGTAATATAACTACCAAAAATAATACTTGTCGGCTGTCAAATTTGAGTGATGGGTTGCTATTAAGTACTTGTCAAAGAATATAAATTCTTCTCTCCTGGGAATGAAATGCCAAAACTCTTCCCATGAGAAAAATGCTACACCATGCTGTCTGAGTTCAATGCAAGTCTCTAACATACTGTGTCGCAATAGCTATCGTGTTTTTGTCATGTTCATCGTTTCTGAAAGCAGTGATTCCTATTAATCTTCCCTCATCAAAGGCGATCTTAGGTCATCATGCATGCTTGTTAAACACGTTATCATTATTGGTCAACGGTTGATCTTAATAACATCCTGAATATGGTTTTTGAAGACAGCAATTATCATCTGTCCAAGTTAAAATAAATAATAAGCGATAAAAAAATTTCACCTGACATATCATATATCTCAAAGACATAAAAAAAGTTGCTTGGATACACAAATAAAAACAATTGATCAAATTTCAATTGTAGACATAAAGTATCCAATCACCATATTTTTCTATATAATTTGCAAGAAATCATTCATTGTAATAGATATACTGTGTTACTATTATGCAATTTGATGTCGTCCAATTGAATAATTCCAAGGCAATTAAAAATTCACAATCTTCGCTCGTCTGTTGAAATAGTAATGCCTACTGAATATTTTATAACATAGAGTTTGTGATTCCATACTTATTCCATTTATACCTTCCATAGTAGTGATTAAAATTATTTCCTCTTGTTCCGCAGAAGGGTAGTATAACATCGTGTCACACTTTGGGATTAGAAGGAATAAAAAAAAGAAAAGTTGTTAAAAATATTTATTACTGTAAAAGAATATACACTCATGTCCATAAATTAAGGATAATGAAGTTCAGGCAAAGAAAGAGACAGAAGCAAAACAAATTTGACTTATTTGTAAAGTCTATTTATTAAACAAAAGGTAAAGAGCAAAAAAGATACTATATGTTTGACATAATTAATAAAAATTGCGATTTTTACTCCATGGAGCAAATTTCAAAAAAGAACCTATTTACACAAAACAGTATAACATGGTTAGTATGATGGTTAATATGGAGTATGTCTCCCGGACGATGCAATACAGACTTTACAACGCCTAGGCATGCTGAGTATCAAATTATCAATCTGATCTTGGGGAATATTACACCACTCATCAAGCAATGCCCTCCGAAGTTCCGGTTGACCGGTAAGAGGGGGTTCACGGGCTGCAATTCGTCGGCCAAGTATATCCCACACATGCTCTATTGGATTCAAGTCCGGTGAGTATGCTGGCCAATCCATACGGGTGATATCCTCCAATTGAAGGCATTCGTCTACAATGCTTGCACGGTGAGGACGGGTGTTGTCATCCATAAACAGAAATTCAGCAACCATGGCACCCCAAAACAAACGTACATGTTGTTCCAGAATGACATCCCGATAGATGTGGCCTGTCATCGTTACACTCTGAACATGCAGGTCAGTTGTGGAACTAAGAATAATTCCTCCCCAAACGAGCCATCCTGCACCACCGTAACTGTGTCGTTCAATGGTGTTCTGTTGGTGGTAACGGGTACCTGGCGCTCTCCATATGAAAGTCCGGCGAGAATCAGACTGCAAACTAAACCTGGACTCGTCTGAAAACATCACACCAGACCACTGTTGCGGTGTCCACAATGCATGCTCTCTACTCCAGGTTAATCGCAGGCGACAGTGAGTTGCGGTAAGTGGAGTGCCTACGAGCATATAGACCAATGTGCCCTAAGCGTCTGTACACGGTCTGCCTTGAAACTGTCGTACCGGTAGCTGAAGAGAGCTGACGAGACAGGTGTGATGCTGTGCTCCGTCTGTTTCTTTTGGCAGTATCTGCTAAATACCGGTCCTCATTCGGCGTTGTAACTCGGGGGCGACCTGTGCTGTAGCATCTACTCACATTAGCATCATCTTGGAATCGTTGCCAAAGCCTGGAGATGACACTCTGGGCGATTCCAAGTTCCTCGGATACTTCCAGCTGGGTACGTCCACATTCCAGTCGTCCGATAATTCTACCGCGTAAAAAATCATCCAAATGCTTCCTTTGTGCCTTAACTATGCGGTTATTGCACTGAAAGGCTTTTAAAGCAACATCTACATTGAAAAATTATCTTCGAAAATAGATTCATTAATATATATATATATACCCTTAAATAATTAAGTGATTTTTTTAATTCTGGGCATAGCTTAAGAATGTTGGAGAATTTAGTGACGTGCTTTTTTTCTATGATACAAATTATATTTACAAGAAATATAAAATATTTTAAAACATGAGCTTCATTCTCCATGACACTAATGAATTCTCAGAAAATAATCATCATTCTTTAATCATTTTAATAATGCTTAATATATAAGTAAATTTTGTATGATACAAGGACATATTTAATTCATTATTCTTTTGTATGTTTAAATTAATTAATTGTGTTTAATGGATAACAAGAGATATTGCATTGACATCAATTATGTTAAAATTAATTATTTTTAATTATATTAAAATAAATTTCTGCTCTTACAACTGATTTAAACTTAACTTACATCAGACCCCTTTCATTTTAACTTCATTTTCAACAACCGATAATGTAAGGAAAATCAAACCTTCAAAAAATTCCTTATTTCAGACTATTTTTGTTATACATATTGAGAATTGCGCATATATATATATATATTCTCAATTTGGCCAGCATCACTACTTTTAGATAAAACTTTGTGCATCCAAGGAAAATCCTTAATGAAAATATAGAGATTAATTTTATTAACACAAGTGATTTTCCTACTAATGAATGTAAGATTGCATCAAAGAACCATTTCTATTCATTAAAAAAATAGTTTTTTATTTATAATTGATATGGAACAGCATATTTTAATTAAACTATAGTTTTAGTGGAATCAAAATTACAATAATTAAAAAGATATTGATAGAAAAAAAATTTCTATGAGTTTTTTTTCTAAACTAAAAAATGTTTCTTGCAATAAAGTATTTAATACTAGTTTTAAATGAATTAAAAAGGAAATTATCATGGATATAAAAACAAAATATTAAATGCTTTTAACATCTTTATATCTCATTATCCAATAATCATCAACTTTTCATTTCAGTCGTGTTTTTTTACAAGCATTTCAAAAGTCATCATTATTTATAATCATTCAATAAAAAAAAAAAACATGATCTCTCAAATCCACTTTAAAAACTTTCTTTTAAATAGTGTTGATACATTGTAAAGAATATCACTAAAATAAATAAAAACTTTAGACAACATATTTTTTTTTTTTTTCAAAAATGATAAAATACTATAAAAAAATTACAAGCACCGAAAAACTCTATATGTATATATGCTTCAATATAACATTACCTATACACTTAAATATTAAAAAAAAAAAAAAAACTGTTGAAAGAAGGCAAACCACTCAAAAGCATTCCTTCCATTTTTTCCAAGCATTTAAATGAATATGCTTTCGACGTCAGCTTTAAGGATGGATTTTATTTTGATTCCACATTTTTTTTTTCAAAAAAACATTTTTAAACACTGATTTTGACAGGAAGTGGGTGTATTTTTCGAATTTTTTTTTTCTTCCTCGATCTATCTTTTGATGCGTTCCAAAAGAAAAGAATTTCTTTTTCTACCGATAAAACGTTATGAATGGAAAAGAAGAAGAGGCCAGTGCGTTTTTCGATTTTTCTTAACGATTTGTGAGCAGACGGTTTTTATATATATGTAGGAGGTTGAATAAATATTTGGTTGAGAAAAAGTATGAATTAAAAAAAATGGAAAGAATTCTAAGAATAACATTAGCACGAAAATTTCTCCTGGTGTCACATTGTTTTGCAAAACAGTTCACTAACATATTTAACGCATTAAAAGAGTTTTAAAAATATTTCTGAAATATTAGCCGTTGAAAATTTTTTTATAAATATCGAGAAATATTTTACTTATTAACCTCAAATACAACAACATATTCAGCGTTAATCAAAATATGCTATAGTGAGTATACTGTATGTATAGTATATGCTAGAGTACACTATATATGCTATAGTATTTTGCATTGATGCACTTGCAAAAGGAAAATAAAGCAAATTGCTTTCAAGTGATTCCAAAGGTGATTGAAAAGAAGTATTAATTAAGAAAATGAATTCTAAGAAAAACATTAACGCAAAAATGTCTTAATGTGCCACACTATTCTGAAAATAAAAAACATCCACTAACTTATTTAAAGCAATAAAAATGTTTTTAAAATATTTTTGATGTATTAATTGCTGAAGAATTTTTTATAAATACCAAAAAATATTTCGCTTATTAACCACAAATATAACATAAGTTGTAGCGTTAATCAAATGCTACAGTGAGTTGAAATGACGCACTTGCAACAGAAAGTTTGATTTGATTTGTCGCTCTACGGTCATCTTGTGCACGCGATGGCTAAACGGACCGGGATCTATAGTTTAAAGGGGATTCCGAACCACTCACAAACATATATACCACCGCCAGGATTCGAACTTGATGCAAGTTTACCAAAATACTTGCAAGAGGAAAATGAGGCGAAGTGCTTTCAAGAGATTTTAAAGGTGATTGAGAAAAAGTATTAACTAAGAAAGGAATTCTAAGAATAACATTAACAAGAAAAATTTCTTCTAGTGTCACATTGTTTTAAAAAAAGACATGCACTACCATATTTAATGCCTTAAAAAAGATTTAAAAATAATTTTGAAATATTGGCTGACGAAGAAGTTTTTATAAATACCAAGAAATATTTCGCATATGAGCCTCAAATAGAACATCAGATTCAACGTTAATCAAAATATGCTGTAGTGGCTTGCAATGATGCAAGAGTAAAATGAAGTGACTTGCCCACCAAGTGATTTTAAAGGTTGCAATTCACAAGGAACAGAATATTTTTATTAAAACATAGTGGAATTAAGATGTCAACAATTAAAAACATATTGAGAGAAAAAAAAATTATGTGAGTATCTCTCTTGAAAAACTTTTTTAAATGTATTAAAAGAAACTTTAGATAATTTAAAAGAATTACCATGGACATAAAATACAATATTAAATGCTTTTAATTTTTTTAGAGATCATTATCCAATCATCATCAACTTTTCATTTCCATCGTTTTTACAAGCATTTCAAAAGTCATCATTATTTATAATCATTAATTTTAAAAAAAGTCATGATCTCTAAACTCCACTTTAAAAACTTTCTTTTAAATAGTAAAGAATAACATTGTAAAGAATATACTTAGACAACAAAATTTTTTTTTAAAAAAGATGATAAAATACTATAAAAACATTACAAGCACCGAAGAGTCATATATGTATATATGCTCCAATATAACATTACCTATACACTTAAATATTTCAAAAAAAACTTTTGAAAGAAGGCAAACCACTCAAAAGCATTCCTTCCATTTTTTTCCAAGCATTTAAATGAATATGCTTTCGACGTCAGCTTTAAGGATGAATTTTATTTTGATTCCACATTTTTTTTTCCAAAAAAAACCATTTTTAAATACTGATTTTGACAGGAAGTGGGTGTATTTTTCGAATTTTTTTTCTTCCTCGATCTATCTTTTGATACGTTCCAAAAGAAAAGAATTTCTTTTCTACCGATAAAACGTCTGAGGGAAAAAGAAGATGATGCAAATGCGTTTTCGATTTTTCTTAACGATTTCGAGACGGTTTATATATATATGTAGGAGATTGAATAAATATTTGGAAAAGAAAAAGTAGGAATTAAAAAAAAATGAAACAATTCTAAGAATAACATTAACACGAAAAGTTCTTCTGGTGTCACATTGTTTTCAAAGAAAAAATCGAGTAACATATTTAACGCATTAAAAATTTTTATGATATATTAGCTGACGAAGAATATTTTTGAAATGGCTAGAAACATTTCATTCATAAGTCTCATATGTAACAAGCATGCATCAGATTAACGTCGAATCCTATGCATAAATATCAAATAATGTAATCATCAAAATATGCCATAATGAGTTGCAGTGATGCATTTGCAAGAGGAAAATGAGTTAATTGCCTTCAAAGGTGATTAATCATATGATTTTAAAGGTGATTGACAGGACGTATTAATTTTAAAAAAAATTCAAATAATAACATTAACTCGAAAACTTCTTCTGGTGTCACATTGTTTTGGAAAAAAAACACCCACTAATATATTTAATTCCTTAAAAAAGTTTTAAAAATAATTTTGAAATATTGGTTGCCGAAGAAGTTTTTATAAATACCGCGAAATATTTCACTTATTAACATCAAATCTAACATCAGATACAGAGTTAATCAAAATATGCTATAGTGAGTTTCAATGATGACTTGAAAGAGAAAAATGAAGTGAATTGCCCACCAAGTGATTAATTAAAATGTCAATAATTAAAAAAATATTGATAGAAAAAAATGTATATGAGTATCTCTCTAGAAAAAATTGAAAGAAACTTTAGATAAATTAAAAGAAATTACCCTGGACAAAAAAATAAAATATTAAATGCTTTTAACTTCTTTATAGCTCATTATCCAATAATCATAAAATTTTCATTTCAGTCGTGAGTTTTTACAAGCATTTCTAAAGTCATCATTATTTATAATCATTAATTTAAAAAAGTCCTGATCTCTAAACTCCTCTTTAAAAACTTTCTTTTAAATAGTAAAGAATAACATTGTAAAGAATAACACTAAAATAAATTTAAAAAAACTTTAGACAACACAATTTTTTTTTTCAAAAATGATAAAATACTATAAAAAATTTACAAGCACCGAATAACCGTATATGTATATATGCTGGAATATAACATTACCTATACACTTATTTCAAAAAAAGCTTTTTGAAAGAAGGCAAACCACTCAAAAGCATTCCTTCCATTTTTTCCCAAGCATTTAAATGAATATGCTTTCGACGTCAGCTTTAAGGATGGATTTTATTTTGATTCTACATTTTTTTTTTTTTTAAAAAAAAACATTTTTAAACACTGATTTTGACAGGAAGTGGGTGTATTTTTCGAATTTTTTTTTTCTTCCTCGATCTATCTTTTGATGCGTTCCAAAAGAAAAGAATTTCTTTTTCTACCGATAAAACGTATGAGGGAAAAAGAAGAAGAGGCAAGTGCGTTTTCGATTTTTCTTAACGATTTGTGAGCAGACGGTTTATATATATATATATGTAGGAGGTTGAATAAATATTTGGTTGAGAAAAAGTAGGAATTAAAAAAAAAGAAAGAATTCTAAGAATAATATTAAGAATTAATTATTTATTCTGGTGTCACATTGTTTTGATAAAAAATATTCCACTAACAAAGTTAATGCATTAAAAATGTTTTTAATGTATTAGCTGATGAAGAATTTCTTCGTAATTTTTTTAATTTTTTTTTCAGAATTTCTTCGTAATGCTGAAAATCATTTCAATTATTAGCCTTAAATTCCAGAAATTCGTATGAGATTCAGCGTTAATCAAAATATGCTATAGTGAGTTGCACTGATGCATTTGCAAGAAGAAAATGAGGTGAGTTGACTTCAAGTTATTTTAAAAGTGATTAACACGAAAATCTCTGCATTGTTTTGAAAAAAAAAGCAACTATTAACCTACTAAATGTAATAAATATGTTTGATGCAATGTAAAGATGATTTTGAAGAAGTATGAATTAAAAAAATGAAAGAATTCTAAGAATAACAGTAGCATGTCAATTTCTTTTGGTGTTACATTGTTTCGAAAAAAAATCCACTAAAATATTTAAAGCATTAAAAATGTTTCTGATATATTAGCTGAAGAAGAATTTTTGTGTAATGCGAGAAATATTTTCCTTATTAGCCTCAAATATAGCAAGTATGCATCAGATTCAACGTTAATTAAAATGTATTATAGTGAGTTGCACTGTTACACTTGCAAGCGGAAAATAAGGTGTACTAAAAAACAATTTAAATAATTTATCTTATAATGTATCACATATATCATCATCATATATATCACATTTAATTACTACAACTGAAATTAAAGGTGATTCAGAAGAAGTATTAATTAAAAAATGAGCTCTAAGAATAGCATTAACACGAAAATTTCTTCTGGTGTCAAACTGTTTTGAAAAAAAAACATCCACTAACATATTTAATGCATTAAAAATGGTTTAAAAATATTTTTAATGTATTCGCTGACGAAGAATTTTTTTGAAGTGTCAATAAACATTTCACTTATTAGCCTTAGATATAACAAATATGCATCAGATTCACCGTTAGTCAAAATATGCTATATGAATTTTTTATAAATACCAAGAAATATTTCGCTTATTGGACTCAAATATAACATCAGATTCAGCATTAATCAAAATGTCCTATAGTGAGTTGCAATGAGGCACTTGAAAGAGGAAATTGAAGTGAATTTCCTTCAAGAGACTTTTAAAGTGGTTGAGAAGAAGTATTAATTCAAAAATGAATTCTTAGAATGATATAGAAATTCATCCGAAAATTTCTTCTTGTGTCACATTTTTTTGAAAACAAACATCCACTAACGTATTTGAAGAATTAAAATTGTTAAAATTTTTAATGTATTAGCTGGCAAAGAAGGCGATCCTTCAAGAGATTTTATAGGTGGAATTTGTTCATATTTGGACTCCGTATAGAAGAAAAAACCCCTTACATCATTTAAAAAAATTATGCTTACGGAATAAAAGATATTGAAGGTGTTATTACAAAATATAATCTGTAGATAGATATAATGTCTAATCAAAGGTTAGACTTGCTTATTAAACTGCAAAAGTTTACTTTATACGAAATTATTATCATAAAATAAGATTTCATATTAATTAATATTAAGAAAGTTTAGTTAATAAATATGAACATTATTTTGGCTAGTACATGAGTTGTTACTATTTGCACATGTTCTATCTCTGACTTCATGATTAATATAAAAATGAAAGATATCATTATAAAGTTTGTTTAATTTTCCTTTAGTTGTTGTTGATTTAGATTTAAGCAAAAATAATAAAAAAAATTAAGTAAATATAAAAAAATAAACACAATTTCAACAAGGTGTTTATTTTCACTATAGAGTTTGAGAGAAAATAAATATCTTGTTGTAATTTTAGGATACTAAAGAGATTAAATGACATTGTTTCTATTGTTTACTAAAGTTTAACTAAGATTAAGAGAATAATTAATTACTGATATAAAATGAAAACTGAATAACGATCTAAAAAACTGTCAAAGTTATTAAAATTTGGATTTGATGTATATTTTTCATGTTAAAGGTTAATTAATTCCTTAATCCTATAGAAAGGAAACATTAGAAATTCAATTATTTTCACTCTATTTGTTGTTGATTTAATTATAAGCTAAAATAATTAAAAAAATTAAATAAATATAAAAAATAATCTATAACATTTCAAAAGGCTTTTTATTTTCTCTATAAGGTTTGAGAGAAAATAAACCCCGTTTGCAATTTTTAGTAAACTTTCTTTTCTAATGCAATTATCTTTTCAATTTCAATTATCTTTATACCATAAGCAAGGGCTGCTTCACTGTTACTCATTTAGCACTACCCAGAGGGCACGTGTAGCTCGGAGATACGCTACGGACGCGTGCAACACTACCACCACAACGCTCTACGTTCATATTAGACAGGGATCTACGGTTTAAAGTGGATTCCGAACCACTATAAACATCCATGGCACCGCAAGGACTGGAATCCGAAACCTATGGTACCGAGAGCTAACAACTACGCCATCAAGACCCTATCTTGAGTAAACTAAAGAGATTAAATGACATTGTTCATTCAAATTAGAAATTTAATACAATGGGACTCATAAATAATTTAGATTGTTCAAAATTTTTACATCAAAATGTATTATTCTGCCCTTAAAGTATCTTTCGGAAAATTCAAACGCAAATATTAATCTATTTGGGTTTAGTTTAATCCATAAATACATAACTTTAATATCAGAAAAAACCTTTTAATACTTTTTCACAGATTAGTCCTAAAATAATATTAAATAAATATACATCATTAACAAATACATTATCCCCAAAAAATATTTATTGAATTATAGAATGGTTTTCCCTTTAAAAAAGAACCATTGATTAATTTCTCGTTAGAGGAAAACATCATTATGCATGGCATCATTTGTGGAAAATATTGCATAATCGATGCCTCAATCGACGAGATCTTAATTGCAATACTTGGAATATAACATAATTTAAATTGTTTCACGGATACCTTAACCCTTTAAATTTTCTTTGTCATTTAAATGAGAAAAATGATGAATTATTATGGAATCTTCAGAAGCATTTAACAAGTAACTTCGATAGGTTGAATGCTATTGGAAGTTTAATTGCTTTTATAAGACTCTCGAACTGTTCTTAGAGTGGTAAGTATAATGAGTTGCGACGATAAGAGATGGGGAATAAGATAAGACATATCAAATGCTTTTACTCCACTTATCTTCGGTATATAGTCTTCAATATTTTAAATCATGCTATATAATTTTCATATTAAACAGCCATGAATAAGAATGATGTAACGATTGTAAAAATCCACAAGGGTTTACATGTATATGTAATTGTAAATTTTATTGTTATACATTTATCTGCAAATTTGTTTTTATTCAATTCCAACTATTAGTTCACACTCTCCCTATATACATTTATATATCTTGTTCAAATTTTCAATCGTTATTAAAATACTTTTTATTCATCCACTGAAGTTCAAGTACATTTTTTTAAACTTGTAGTGGATGACACTTGATGTTAATACAGTTTTTTCAAATATTAATTCAGTAATTAAATTTAATTAATTAATTTTAATTTTTATATTAGGAATTTATTTTTAATATTACTTGTTTTGCTCTATCGTCTTGGTGTAAGATTGATGGCGTCTCTAAAAAGTACACTTGAAGAAAATATGACATTTGTAAAAGGGCAAAATTGATCTGTGTTTCAGAATTTAATAATTGAAATTATTGAATATATGATTATATCTTTACAAACTAGGGAACGTTTGATAAAATTAGAGAAATTATCATCAGGAGGTGGAAAATCCAGCAATCAGTACTAAATTTTCAATGTGTTTCTTTGGAATACCTGATATCGGGGAGCCTGATGGCCGAGTGGCTAGCGATCTGGCGCTCGGTACCATAGGTATCGGGTTCAAATCCCGGCGTTGCCATGGGTGTTTGTAGTGGTTTGGAATCCACTTTAACCCGTAGGTCCCGGTCCTAATAGGATCGTAGAGCGCTGCGGGGTAATTGTTACTCCGCGTCCGTGGCTTATCTTCAAGTTACACGCGCCTGCTGAGTAATGCAAAGTGAGTACCGTCGGTGCAGCCCTTATGGCATAAAAAGATCATGGCCTATTTTCCAGCTGCATTAGAAAGAAAAAAAATCTTTGGAATATATATAGCATGGTTTTTAATTAAAATGAAAAATAAATTTAACTTTGTTAACGGATGTAAGATCTTTTAACGCTTGTTTGCTTACATATGCTCCAGCAGATTATTAAAGTTTTGTTACAATAACACAAATGCTATGGCTATATGTTTTATTGATCTTTAAGTTCTTGTCATTATCACTCAAAAAATATCTTCAACCAAATCAAATCAAACTATAAAACACAGCTCTAGAGAATAGTGATGAACCTTATTGCTGCAGTAGTAGCATTAATAAAATTAAGTTCATTATTCAGCGCCCATAATTAAAAATTATTATAACTAAATTAAAATTAAATAAATCTAAAAATTCAATAAATTTTAATTGAAACGTTACATTAAAAAACATTTGTTGAAAAGAAATCATGTAATTTCCAAATATTTTCATCTTTTTTCCATTATTCTTATCTTATGTCTTTCTGTTTTCTTTTTCTACAAGATCCACTAATTGCAAGCCGTTTCATTCAAAATTTTCATCATTAGAAAGTTTTGATGAGTATCGAATTAATTAATTAAAATTTATTTTGCAAACAAATGTACCAAATTCCTTTATTCATGTAAAAGGAATTAATTATGTTTAACTAACTATTGTTTGATGGAGAGAAAAATATTTGAAAAACTGAAAGAGATTCAGATTTTTAAATTTCAAAAATATAGAATGTATAAGACGGATGTATTTTCCTAATAATGTAAAAAAGGAACATATCTCTATTAATTCTAATTTAACATTTAGAAATACTTTCTATTTTATATAAAATATTTTTATTTGGAAGTCATTTATATTTATTACGGTATATTTCTACATTCATTTATTAAAATTAAACCATAAGCAAATTTTTAATTTTCAAATCAATTTTCAATGAATAATTTAATTAAATTATTTTAAAAATTAGTATTTAATTTAGTGCATATAGTTTATTCTATGAATGACAAAATTCATGTTCAAAGTACATTAAAAATATCTGGCATACCTTCTAAAACTAAAACCCTTTCTTTTAACTAATTTAATCTTCAAATAAAATAAGAGAAATCTAATTTCTTTTGAAATAAAGAATTTTGTTTTAAGTGCCTTTTTTCTTCTGTTAAAATTTCAAAGCAACAATACTATATTTTTATTTTTTAAGAAATAAATACCTTTAAAAACATAATTGATTGGAATCTATTGTATTAATACTCATGGGGGTACATATGTGCACTTTCAGCACCAGTGTAAATGTAAAACTTTTGCTTATTCAATAATAAAGGTTGAATAAATATTTTGTTGACAAAAAGCAGGAATTAAAAAAAAGAAAGAATTCTAAGAATAACATTAGCATGAAAATTTCTTCTGGTGTTATATTCTTTTGGAAAAAAAAATCATTCACTAACATATTTAATGTATTAAAAATGTTTTAAAAGCTGACAAAGTATTTTTTTGAAAAGTAGAGAAACATTTTACTTATTTAGCCACAAATATATCAAATTTGCATCAGATTCAGCTTTAGTCAAAATATGCTATATCCAGTTGAATGATGCTCTTGCTTTGCGCTTGAAGGCAAATGAGGTGAATTGCCTTCAAGCGATTTTTAAAGGGGTTGAGAAGAAGTATTAACAAAATTAATTCTAAGAAGACGAAATTTCTACTGGTGTCACATTGTGTTATAACGAAACATCCATAAACATATTTAACGCATTAGAAATGTTTTAAAAATATTTATGATAGATTAGCAAAAGAAGATTTTTTTCATAAAATTACTTAAAAAAAATATTTCGCTTATTAGTCTCAAATATAACATCAGATTCAGCGTTAATCAAAATATCCTACATTGATTTACAATGATGCATTTGCAAGAGAAAAGTGATGTAAATTGCTTTGAGTGATTTTATAAAAAAATCTTCGTATATAAATTTGCATCAAAGAGCAATTTCTGTTAATAAAAAAAGATATTTTTATTTATAATTGGCATGCAACAGGATATTTTGATTAATTCATTGTTTTAGTGAAATCAAAATGACAATAATTAAAAAGATGTTGGTAGAAAAAAAAATTCTATGATCATCTATCTAGACATAAAAAATTTAGATGAATTA
Source organism: Caerostris darwini (assembly GCA_021605075.1). Classification (NCBI taxonomy): domain Eukaryota; kingdom Metazoa; phylum Arthropoda; class Arachnida; order Araneae; family Araneidae; genus Caerostris; species Caerostris darwini. Next base: position 66,911 of record BPLQ01009684.1, on the reverse strand, counting down.
AAAGCAAATTTCATGGATGTAAAAACAAAATACTAAATGCTTTTAACTTCTTTCTAGCTCATTATCCAATAATCATCAACTTTTCATTTCAGTCATGCATTTTTTACAAGCATTTCTAAAGTCATCATTATTTATAATCGATAATTTTAAAAAAAGTCCTGATCTCTAAACTCCACTTTAAAAACTTTCTTTTAAATAGTAAAGAATAACATGTAAAGAATATCACTAAAATAAATATTAAAAAACTTAGACAACAGGAATTTTTTTTCAAAATGATAAAATACTATAAAAAAATTACAAGCACCGAAGAACCTATATGTATATATGCTCGAATATAACATTACCTATACACTTAAATATTTTTTAAAAAGCTTTTGAAAGAAGGCAAACCACTCAAAAGCAATTCCTTCCATTTTTTCCAAGCATTTAAATGAATATGCATTCGACGTCAGCTTTAAGGATGGATTTTATTTTGATTCCACATTTTTTTTTCAAAAAATCATTTTTAAACACTGATTTTGACAGGAAGTGGGTGTATTTTTCGAATTTTTTTTTCTTTCTCGATCTATCTTTTGACGCTTTCCAAGAAGAAAAGAATTTCTTTTTCTGCCGATAAAGCGTAGGAGGGAAAAAGAAGTTGAGGCAAGTGCGTTTTCGATTTTTCTTAACGATTTGCGAGCAGACGGTTTATATGTATATGTAGGAGGTTGAATAAATATTTGGTTGAGAAAAAGTAGGAATTAAAAAAATAAAAGAATTCTAAGGACAACTTTAGCATGAAAATTTCTTCTGGTGTCACATCGTTTTGAAAAAAAAATTTCCACTAACATATTTAATGCATTAAAAATATTTTACAAAATTTTCTGATGTACTAGCTGATGAAGAATATTTTTGAAAAGCCTTGAAAAATTTTGCTTATTAGCCTCAAATATAATAAAATGCATCATGTTCAGATTTAGTCAAAATATACTGTAGTATGACATATATACTATAGTATAGTATGCTATAGAATATATATATATATTTATATATATATGTATATATATATATAGTAGTACTATAGTACAGTATATACTATAGTATGGACGTGATGGTGGAGTGACTAGCCGTCAGTGACACATGTTTCAGGATCAAATCCCGAGGGTGCTATGGATGTTTGTAGTGGATCGAAATCCACTTTAAACCATAAATACCGGTCTAAAATGACTGTAGGGCGCATAGATGACAAACCTACGCCGTAAAAATAAAACATATCTCATCTCGAAATCTGCCAGTAGGCGGATAGCCTTATCCCACCATGAGGCTGTTGCGCCAATGATGCTGGCGATGAGGAATTGTAATAATGCAAGAGTAGCATCAGTTGAATTCACGTGAATTTCAAGGTGATTGAGAAGAATTATTAATTAAAAAGAGAATTCTAAGAATAACATTAACACGAAATATTTCTTCTGGTGTCACATTGTTTTGAAAAAAAACGCCTACTAACATATTTAACGCATTAAAAAAGTTCTAGTATATTAGCTGACAAAGAAATTTTTTAAATTAGGAGAAAATTTTCACTTATTAGCCTCAAATATAACAAAATATGCATCTGACTCAGGGTTATTCAAAATAACTGATAGTGAATTGCAACAAGGCACTTGCAAGATGAAAATGAGGCGAATTGTTTTCTAGTGATTTTCAAGGTGATTGAGAAGTATTAATTTATAAAATGAATATTAAGAATAACATTAATACAGAATATTTTTACTGGTGTCACATTGTTTTGAAAAAAAACATCCACTAACATATTTAACGCATTAAAAATGTTTTAAAAATATTTTTAAAATATTATCTGATGAAGAATTTTTTATAAATATCGAGAAATATTTCGCTTATTAGCCTCAAATATACAAGATTAGCGTTAATCAAAATATGCTATAGTGAGTTTCAATGATGACTTGAAAGAGAAAAATGAAGTGAATTGCCCACCAAGTGATTTTAAAGGTTGCAACTGACATAAAACAGAATACTTTGATTAGACCATAGTGGAATTAAAATGTCAAATAATTAAAAAGATATTGACAGAAAAGAAAATTCTATGAGTATCTTTCTAGATACAAAAAACATGTAAATTTAAAGGAACCATAGATAAATTAAAAGAAATTATCAGGGTTACAAAAAAAATATTAAACGCTTTTAACTCCTTTATAGCTCATTACCAAATAATCACCAACTTTTCATTTCAGTCGTGCATTTTTGCAAGCATTTCAAAAGTCATCATTATTTATAATCATTAATATAAAAAAGCCATGATCTCTAAACTTCAATTTAAAAACTTTCTTTTAAATAGTAAAGAATAACATAGTATAGAATATCACTAAAATAAAGAAAATACTTCGACAACAGAGTTTTTTTTTTTTCAAAAAAGGATAAAATACTATAAAAAAATTACAAGCACCGAAGGACCCTATATGTATATATATGCTCGAATATAACATTACCTATACACTTAAATATTTCAAAAAAAAACTTTTGAAAGAAAGTAAACCACTCAAAAGCATTCCTTCCATTTTTTCCAAGCATTTAAATGAATATGCTTTCGACGTCAGCTTTAAGGATGGATTTTATTTTGATTCCACATTTTTTTTTTTTCAAAAAAACATTTTTAAACACTGATTTTGACAGGAAGTGGGTGTATTTTTCGAATTTTTTTTTCTTCCTCGATCTATCTTTTGATGCGTTCCAAAATAAAAGAATTTCTTTTTCTACCGATAAAACGCATGGGGGAAAAAGAAGAAGAGGCAAGTGCGTTTTCGATTTTTCTTAACGATTTGTGAGCAGACGGTTTATATATATATATGTAGGAGGTTGAATAAATATTTGGTTGAGAAAAAGTATGAATTAAAAAAATAAAAGAATTCTAATAATAACATTAGCACGAAAATTTCTTCTGGTGTCACATTGTTTTGGAAAAAAAAATCCACTAGTATATTTAATGCATTAAAAATGCTTGAAAAATATTTTTGAAATATTAGCTTACGAAGAATGTTTTATAAATATCGAGAAGTATTACGCTTTTTAGCCTCATATAACGTCAGATTCAGCGTTAATCAAAATTATAGCGAGTTGTAATGATGAACTTGCAAGAAAAAAGTGAGATTGAACAACCAAGCAATTTATATTATAACATATCACATATATCATTATATATACATATCAGCTTTATTTTCACTTATTAACCACAAGAATAACAAGTATGCATCAACGTTATTCTTGATGTTAACTTGACGTTAATCAAAATGTACTGTAGTGTTGAAAGTGAAAAATAAGGTGAACTACCAAACAATTTAGACATTTTTTATTATGATATATCAAATATATCAACATCATATATATATAACCTTATAATATAAAAGTAAATTTAAATGTGATTGAAAAGAAGTATTAATTATAAAATGAATTCTAAGATTAACACATAATTTTCTTCTGGTGTGACGTTGTTTTGAAAAAAATCCACTAATATATTTAATGCATTAAAAATGTTTTTAAAATATTTTTGAAATATTAGCTGATGAAGAATTTTTTTTGAAATGCTGAGAAGCACTTCCCTTATCAGCCTCAAATATAACAAATATGCATCAGGTTCAGCTTTAGTCAAAATATGCTGTAAAAGTTGCAGTGATATACTTGCAAAAGGAAAATGAGGCGAATTAACTTCAAGCGACTTTATAGGTGGAATTTCTTTATATTTGCATTATATGTGAAAAAAAAATCCCGAACAACGCTTATAAAAAAAACATGCTTACAAAGTATAAGATACTGAAGGTGTTATTAGGAAAATATAATATGTATATAATTATCATGGCTAATTCAAGTTTAGACTTGCTGATTAAACTACAAAAGATTACTTGATACAAAATTATTATAATAAATAAGATTTTATATAAATTTATGCACAAGAAGTTTAGTTAATCACTATGAAAATTATTATGTGTAGTACCAACGGCCAACGGCCGTACCATGCTGAATATACCAGTTCTCGTTAGATCACCGAAGTTAAGCATCATTGGGCGCGGTCAGTACTTGGGTGGGTGACCACCTGGGAACACCGCGTGCCGTTGGCAAATTTGGGACCTGAATGGCCGAGTGTCTAGCGCTCTGGCGCTCGGTGCCACAGGTTTCGGGTTCGAATCCCGGCGGGGCCATGGATGTTTGTAGTGGTTCGGAATCCACTTTAAGCCGTAGGTCCCGGTCTTCTATGACTGTAAGAGCGTCACGGAGCAAAAGTCAGGCTTCTACCTACGGGTGCTCCATCACAACAGAAGCTGCTTCCTTCCCCTTCAATCATGAGTCCATATGGGCTCGTGGGCTTGGCCAGCCAAGTGGGATAAGAAACAACAACAACAACTCATAAATTGCTGCAATTTATATATATTTTATCATTGATTTAATTGTGAATATAAAAATGAAAGAAATCATGAGAAAATTCAATTATTTTTCTTATAACTTTTGTTGATTTAACTTTAAGCAAAAACAATAAAAAAGTTTTAATAAATATAAAAGTAATAAACAAAATAAACAAGATGTTTATTTTCTCTATAGGATTTGAGAGAAACACCTTGTTGTAATTTTTAGAAAACTAAAGAGCTTAAATGACATTGTTTCTATTGTTTACTAAAGTTTAATTAAGATTAAGAAAAAAATTCATTATTTACATAAAATGAAAACTGAATAACGATCTAAAAAACCATTAAGTTATTAACATTTGGATTTAACGTATATTTTTCATGTTAACGATTAATTAGTCCGTTAATCCTATAGAAAGGAAACATTAGAAATTCAATTATTTTCCCTCTATTTGTTGTTGATTTAATTTAAGGCTTAAATAATAAAAACATTAAAATAAATATAAATATAACATATAGAATTTCAAAAGAGTTTTTATTTTCTGTAAGATTTCTGAGAAAATAAACCCCTTTGGAATTTTAAATAAACTTTTATTTTCTAATGCAGTTGGCAATACATAGACAGTTATCTTTATGCCAGAAGCAAAGACTGCACCGCTGATACTCATTTAGCACTACCCAGGGGGACATGTGTAGCTTGAAGATATGCTACGGACGCGAGTAACGTAGCATACCCTCACAACGCTCTACGATCATATTAGATCAGGACCTACGGTTTAATGAGGATTCTGAATCACTACAAACATCCATAGCACCACCGGGATTCGAACCCCAAACCTCAAGTACAGAGCTCCAGAGCGCAAGCCACTCGGCCATCAGGACCCTATTTTGAGTAAACTAAAGAGGTTAAATGACATTATTCATTGAAATTTGAAATTTAATGCAATGGGATTCAAAAATAATTTATATTTGTTCAAAAGTTTTACATCCTGTTATTCTGCCATTAAAGTAACTTTCTGAAATTTCAAACGCAAATACTAGTTTGTTTAGGTTTAGTTTAATCCATTAAAGCATAACTTTAATATTGGAAAAAACATTTTTATATTTTTTATATATTTGTTCAAAAATAATATTAATGAAATATACATTAAAAGTAAATACATTATCCCCAACAAATATTTATGGAATTATAGATTGGTTTTCCTTTTTAAAAAGAAGCATTGATTAATTTCTCGTTAGAGGAAAACATCATTATGCATGGGATCATTTGTGGAAAATACTGCATAATCGATGATATCTTAATTGCAATACTTGAAATATAACATAATTTAAATTGTTTCTCAGGTACCTTAACCCTTTAAATTATCTTTGTCATTTAAATGAGAAAAATGATGAATTATTATGGAATCTTCAGAAGCATTTAACAAGTGCCTTCGATGGGTTGAATGCTATTGGAAGTTTAATTGCTTTTATAAGACTCTCGAACTGTGCTTAGAGTGGGAAGTATAATGAGTTGCGAAGATAAGAGATGGGAAATAGAAAGATAAGACATCTCAAATGCTTTTACTCCCCTTATCTTCGGTATATAGTCTTCAATATTTTAAATCATGCTATATAATTTTCATATTAAACAGCCATGAATAAAAATGATGTAACGATTGTTAAAATCCACAAGGGTTTAGATGTCTATGTAAATGTAAATTTTATTGTTATACATTTAACTGCAAATATGTTTTTATTCAATTCCTACTATTAGTTCGCACTCTCTCTATATACTTATATATCTTGTTCAAATTTTCAATCGTTAATAAAATACTTTTTATTCATCCACTCAAGTTGAAGTACATTTTTTTAAACTTGTAGTAGATGACACTTGATGTTAATACAATTTTTTTCAAATATTAATTCAGTAATTAAATTTAATTAATTAATTTTAATTTTTATATTAGGAATTTATTTTTAATATTACTTGTTTTATTCTATCGTCCTGGTGTAAGATTGATGGCGTCTCTAAAAAGTACACTTGAAGAAAATATGACATTTGTAAAAGGGCGAAATTGATCTGTGTTTCAGAACATAATCATTGAAATTATTGAATATATGATTATATCTTTACAAACTAGGGAACGTTGGATAAAATTAGAGAAATTATCATCAGGAGGTGGAAAATTAAAGGAAAGAAAATTCTGAAATTGAAACCCGGATGGACAATCGAAAAAAATAAGATTTATGTTTAAATACTGTAAATGAAAGTTTATTTAATATAAATCTTGGAATATATTACGATTTTTGTTGGGAATTTTAATATCGCTTTAGCTAATGGATCCGATTAATGTAATATTTGGCCCACTAAGCAACATGAAATCATTAAAAAATGATAAGTCCAGCAATCAGTACTAAATTTTCAATGCGTTTTTTGGAATACTATTGGAATATATATGGCATGGTTTTTCATTATTCTTTTAATTAAAAGGAAAAAAATAAATTTAACTTTGTTAACGGATGTAAGATCTTTAAACGCTTGTTTGCTTTCATATTCCAGCAGATTATTAAAGTTTTGTTACAATAACACAAATGCTATGACTATATGTTGTGTTGATCTTTAAGTTCTTGTCATTAGCACGCAAAAAATATCTTCAACCTAATCAAATCAAATTATAAAACACAGCTCTAGAGAATAGTGATGAGCCTTATTGCTGCAGTAGTAGCATTAATAAAATTAAGTTCATTATTCAGCGCCCATAATTAAAAATTATTATAACTAAATTAAAATTAAAAAAATTTAAAAATTCAATACATTTTAATTTTAAAGTTACATTAAAAATATTTGTTGAAAAGAAATCATGTAATTTTCAAATATTTTCATCTTTTTCCCATTATTCTTATCTTATGTCTTTCTGTTTTCTTTTTCTACAAGATCCATTGAATTGTAAGCCGTTTCATTTAAAATTTTCATCATTAGAAAATTGTGATGTGCATTGAATTAATTAATTAAAATTTATTTTACAAATAAATGTACCAAATTCTTTTATTCATGTAAAAGGAATTAATTATGTTTAACTAACTATTGTTTGATGGCGAGAAAAATATTTGAAAAACTGAAAGAGATTCAGATTTTTAAATTTCAAAAATATAGAATGTACAAGACAGATGTATTTTCGTAAAGAACTCTAGTAATCTTAAAAAGGAATATATCTTTTATAATTCTAATTTAACATTTAAAAATACTTTCTATTTTATATAAAATATCTTTTATTTGGATGTCGTTTATATTTATTACAATATCTGGCTACATTAATCTATTAAAATTAAATTATAAATAAATTTTTAATTTTCAAATCAATTTTCAATGAATAATTTAATTAAATTATTCTAAAAATTAGTATTTAATTTAGTGCATATAAATTATTCTATGAAGATAAAATTCATGTTCAAATTACTTTAAAAATATCTGGCATTTCTTCTAAAAGTAAAACTTTCAACTAATTTAATCTTCGAGTAGAAATAAAAGATAAATAAGTGAAATTTAATTTATTTTGAAATAAAGAAAGAAAGTTTTGTTTAAGTGCCTTTTTTCCTCTGTTAAAATTTCAAAGCATCAATACTATATTTTTATTTTTAAAGAAACAAATACTCTTAAAAAATAATTCATTGAATCTATTGTATTAATACTCATGGGGTACGTACGTGAGGTACTTTCAGAACAGTGTAAATGTAAAACTTATGCTTATTGAATTTAAGATCTGAAGAAATTTTTAAGTGGAATTTGTTAATATATATACTATTTAACTTTTTTTTCAATGTTTATACATTAAGCTAAAAAATTCAGAAAAAGATGAAGTCCAGCTTTTTTCAAAGAAAATATTTTCATGAAGTATTATTACTTTAATCTGTAAGACTTTGAAGCCGGAATACAAATAAAGAATCTTTTAAAATAGCAAATCATTTTAATACAATTATTAAACAAAATCAAACTTTTCTTTTACATTAGTATATTTCATATAATTGAGAGGTAATCCTGCACTATGTTAAACTTACAAGCTGTAAATGCACAAATTGAAAACAAAGTATTTGATCAACGTCAAGAAATATGCCTTTATCCAAACTTGCAAATAATTTTTCATCTAAAAAACACACAAACAGCAGGAAAGGAGAAGGTCTAGAAATCTTTTAATTACACGAAGGACGGACATTGATTTCAAGAATCTCTTTATCACACGAAGAAAGAACATTGATTTCAAGAATCTCTTTATCACACGAAGAAAGAACATTGTTCCCATGAAACTCCTTATCATACGAAGAAAGAACATTGCTTTCAAGAATCTCTTTATTAAACACACGAAGAAAGAACATTGTTCTCATGAAACTCCTTATCATACGAAGAAAGAACATTGCTTTCAAGAATCTCTTTATTAAACACACGAAGAAAGAACATTGTTCTCATGAATCTCCTTATCACACGAAGAAAGAACATTGCTTTCAAGAATCTCTTTATTAAACACACGAAGAAAGAACATTGTTCTCATGAAACTCCTTATCATACGAAGAAAGAACATTGCTTTCAAGAATCTCTTTATTAAACACACGAAGAAAGAACATTGTTCTCATGAATCTCCTTATCACACGAAGAAAGAACATTGCTTTCAAGAATCTCTTTATCACATGAAGAATTGCTTTCAAGAATCTCTTTATCATACGATGACAGAGCATTGTATTCAAGAATCTTTTTAACACACGAAGAAAGAACATTGTTCTCATGAATCTCCTTATCACACGAAGAAAGAACATTGCTTTCAAGAATCTCTTTATCACATGAAGAATTGCTTTCAAGAACCTCTTTATCATACGATGACAGAGCATTGTATTCAAGAATCTTTTTAACACACGAAGAAAGAACATTGTTCTTCATGAATCTCCAAGATTATCACACGAAGAAAGAACATTGCTTTCAAGAATCTCTTTATCACATGAAGAATTGCTTTCAAGAATCTCTTTATCATACGATGACAGAGCATTGTATTCAAGAATCTTTTTAACACACGAAGAAAGAACATTGTTCTCATGAATCTCTTTATCACACGAAGAAAGAACATTGCTTTCAAGAATCTCTTTATCACATGAAGAATGAACATTGTTTTCAAGAATCTCTTTATCATACGATGAAAGAGCATTGTATTCAAGAATCTTTTAAACACACGAAGAAAGAACATTATTCTCATGAATCTCCTTATTACACGAAGAAAGAACATTGCTTTCAAGAATCACTTTATCACATGAAGAATTGCTTTCAAGAACCTCTTTATCATACGATGACAGAGCATTGTATTCAAGAATATTTTTAACACACGAAGAAAGAACATTGTTCTCATGAATCTCCTTATCACACGAAGAAAGAACATTGCTTTCAAGAATCTCTTTATCACATGAAGAATGAACATTGTTTTCAAGAATCTCTTTATCATACGATGAAAGAGCATTGTATTGTTTCAAGAAGAATCAATTCGTTTAAGAATCTCTTTAAGAATCTTTAAACACACGAAGAAAGAACATTATTCTCATGAATCTCCTTATTACACGAAGAAAGAACATTGCTTTCAAGAATCACTTTATCACATGAAGAAAGAACATTGATTTCAAGAATCTCTTTATAAGTATATTTTTAATAAAATGTTCTAATAAGAATGAACATTACTAAGAATATCTTTATGTTGTCAGACTCGTTTACTTGTATAGATCCCTTGCAAAACAATTAAGAAAATTATTTAAATGAAATGCTTTTATAACACGAAGAAAGATCATTGCTTTTAAGAATTTCTTCATCACACGAAGTAAATATGCTATTTTCAAGATTATATTTATCATACGAAGAAAGATCATTGCTTTCAAGAATCTCTTTATCACATGAAGCAAGAACATTGTTTTAAAGAATCTCTTTATCACATGAAACAACAAAATTGTTTTCAAGAATCTGATTATCACACGAAGAAAGAACAATTCGTTTAAGAATCTCTTTATCACACGAAGAAAGTACGTTTCAAGAATCTCTTTATTACACGAAGAAAGAACATTGCTAAGAATCACTTTATGTTGTCAGACCTGCATGTATGACAAAACAGTTTTAAAAAAATTATTTAATTAAAGACTTTTCCTAACTTTTTCTTCTAGATTCATTACTATAATTTACAAGTATACATCTTTTTAAATAATTATTATATTTGGCATTATTTTCATGCAATCATAAGAAAAAAAATAATGTATGTCCCATTTTAAAGGTAAAAACCAATTCAAGTGTAACTTAAAAATATACGATATACATGTACAAACTGGGAAGAAAGTATTTAATCGACGTTAAGAAATGTATGTCCTTATCTCTACTCAACCCTAAAGCACCCAACTAGAAAAAAACAAAAAAGGGGAAAGTCTAGTTTTCTCATCACATGAAGAAAGAACATTGCCTGCAAGGATCTCTTTACGTTGTCAGACCCAGTTACCTGTATGGGATCCTTCACAGAATAGATAATAAGAAAATTCTTTGCCTAAAATGTTCTTCGAAGCTTATCACCATTTTGAGGATAACATCCAGAAAAAAAGTTTTCCTTTTCTCCTAGAAGCATCCTTTCTTCCTCATCTCGGAGCTCTATAGAAAAGATCAGGATTAGGGTCAGCATGCAATCCACGTAGTCAAGACTATCTAAATAACGGTGTGTTCGTAACTGGAGCACATAAAGGGATAGTCTGGCCAGGAAAGCTAAAACGCAGTTGCTTTTGCTTGATCACTTTTTATGGGGCTGTTTTGGGAGGTGATTGTGCCCTCATCAACGACAACGAGCCGCTTCAGGTACGATGATAAAAAGAGGAATTAAATCATAATCTCTTTTGCACCAAATGTCTGCCCGGAGGACCTACTACAGTGAATGAGATGTGGGTCGTTAAGAAATTGATCCAAATTCTATCGGAAACATACATTTGGAAAAAATTATTATTCTCAGTCCATATTTCTGTTCTTTCTTTCTTTTTTTTTTTCTAACTGAATACGATGTAGCGACTTCATTAGAATATGTTCTTATTCAATATGTTCATTATTCATTATTATTAGTTCATACATTAGAATATGTTCATTTTCAATATGATCATTATTCACTTTTATTAGTTTATGCATTAGAATATGTTCATTATTTACTATTATTAGTTATATAAATTAGAATAAGTTCAATATCCAATGTTTATAATATTAGAATATGTTCATTCATATGTTTATAATATTGAATGATTAAAGTAATAAATGGAATCTTCATTGGTATCAATATAAAATATTTTAGAAGAATTTGTATTTATTAGTATATCTAATACAATGTAAATATTTTATGAAATAAATGTATTTAAGATTATTAATACACAAATGCAAAAATAATTTTTAAAAATATTTCTATTGAAGGAACAAATAATAATGTATTCCTTTTTCAAGTCCTCTTAAAAATAAAAAATATATTTTTTGGTAATAATTCAAATATCTGGTAAAGTCT